>JAVJGG010000058.1:18532863-18579376 GCA_035590195.1 Aviceda cuculoides
GCAGGGGGACAGCCTGCCTCACCATGGTCTTCATCACCACGGGCTGCAGGGGAATCTCTGCTCTGGTGCCTGGAGCAGCTCCTCCTTCTGCAGTGACCTGGGGGTCTGCAGGGCTGTTTCTTTTACATGTTCTCATTCCTCTCTCTGGCTGCAGTTTCTGTTGCACAGCAACTTTTTTTCCTTCTTAAATACATCATCCCCGAGGCACTGCCACTGTCACTGGTGGGCTCGGCCTTGGCTGGCAGCGGGTCTGTCCTGGAGCAGGTTGGCACTGGCTTTATTGGACATAGGGGAAGCTTCCAGCAGATTCTCACAGAAGCTGCCCCTGTAGCCCCCCTGCTACCACAACCTTGCCATGCAAATCCAATACGGCATAATTTTGTTTTAATATTCCTGCATCTACCGAGGCATTTTTTTAAAGTACCTGAGGCTGTCAGTGTGTGCTTGGTGGACTCTGAACAAACACCTGTGCACAGTGTCTATATGTTCTCATTGTAGCTCCTGAATCGTATTTGGACCCAGGCAGGAGCTAGATACCTTCCTGCACATAGAAGGAGTTATTCTGCGCATGAGCAGAACTCAGCTGCCCAAAAAATGTTGAAGTTAAACAAAGAAGGACCTACTGAACTTATCTCCAGAGTTAAACAGCAGCTGAACAAGGGCAAAGTGTTTGGACTGAAGCGCCCAGACCTTTTATGTGTCTATGATCAAAGGGATATCGGGAAGAGAGGAAAGATGAATTAAACACTCCCCTCCAGCTAGTTGTTATTCCTTTGTACAGCCATTGGGTGGAAAAGAAAAGAGTAAATACTTAGGAGAACTGGGTTGTTAAGAAAGGCCAAGATGGGAACATTGCTGAGTTGAGTTGAAAGAAAGAACATAGAATGACATAGCAAATGACTTCACAGGCCAATGGACCTAATGCAGTCATGAGAACTCACCTGCCCATTAAAAGGGGAACATTTCCCTCAGGAATGAGATCGTGAGGTTTTATTGCAGCTGTGGAAAATCAGTGCCAATGCACCTGCTGCGTTGCAATGCCAGCGCCAGCGGGAACACTGACTTGCAGCCTTCCTGAAGATTGAGGAGTACTCTAAAAATAACAGCCCCCGGATAAGATTGCAAAGAGCTCCCCAGGAGCTCAGCAGATCCTCTGTGGAGACCACCCTGTGCTGGAAAGGCTGCTGCCGAACACGCTGGGCAGCTCTGAAGATGTTCACTAAGCATAGGAAGCCTTTGGCTGAGGGTGCTGCGTGCGCCCCTTCCTCTGGTAAAACTCATCCACTGGATGACGACGGCAGATTTTGGTGGGATGTGCATGAGAGGGATATGGTGAGCGAGTCTGCTGGAGAACCAGGTCCTGCTTGCGCCTTTTTCTGTGCTCTTCTGCCGTTCGTTGGCGGCTAGGGGTGTTAGATGTGGGTTTGTTAGAAGGCTATGGAGGCTCTTTTCCTTTGCTCCCCTCCCACATTAGCACCACTTAATGCAATGTTTGTGCCTATGACATGTCCTGGGGGAGTAGGGCTGAAGGGTTGTGCCCCCCTACCCTCCTTGCTGCCCCCACCTTTCAGACTGGGGCTGGGGCTGCTCTGGCACACGAAGCATATCAAAGAAGCAGCCTTTAAATTTTAATTTCCATACTTTAAAGTGATTTTGTGTAGGAGTTTTCTGCACTTAAGCTTCCTGATGTGCAATCAATCAAAGTCATGGCTGCTGGAATAACATTAGGTTCAAGGTACCCTTTAGGCAGAGTGAGTGTTACAAACTTGACAACTACGCTTACAAAATAAACATTGTATTGACAACTTAAGCAAAACCTCTCTTGCAGCTGCATGTGCTGGGAAAAAAACCCCACTTAACTATGAGTGTAACCTACACTGAAAAACCCAAATCTTTTTAAATTTCTCTTCACTGCTTCTTATTATGTCCAAAACCAAGTTAACAGCAACAGTCAAGAAGGAGTGGGTACTATTATTGCACATTTTTTGTCTCTCTCCTGTTTTCCTGCTGCTGTGTGTGGCAGTGATACAAACACGCATTTTTTGCAAAATCCCATTTGCAGGGTGGTGGTGATGCAGAATCTCCCCAGGAAAGTTCTTGTAGATTTAGGCAGTTCTGTGGAACAGCCAGAAATGTGGATCCCTCTCACAGCCAGGTGGGAAGGATGATCTGGACTCTAAAACATGGATGTAGTAGCCAAAAGATTAGGATTTTGGTCAGAGCTCTGCCACTGGCTCCTCCTGCAGCCCTGGGCAATGTACTTGCCATATGCACACCTTAATTTCCCTATTTGTAAAATGGAACTAGTAAAATCTCCCTGCATTGCACATAGTCTTTGAGAAGCAGGTGGCTCAGCTTCTTTAAGACTCCTCATTAAGATCTTTCAGGGGAAAGAGGCAGAGAAATACCGAGACCTTTTTTGCAGTCTTTGAGTCTCATTAGATGCAATCTACTCTCTGCTAACCTGTACTGTTCCATGCAGAATAGTTCCCTGATTTTTTTATTTGTTTGTTTTCTTTTTCATCTCCAACATAATGACAAGTGAGTAAGTGTCAGTTCATGTGAGAAACATTTAACAGGGTTCACTAGCCAGGCAAGTACTTCCCCACAGCTCTAATTAATAATGTTAGAGCAAGTGTTACTGAAATTTCTGACATCTATTAATAACTTATCAGACATAAAGATAGCTCTTAAATATAATATGAAATGTGTCTCTTTGTATTTCTATCCATGTGTCACTCTCTTCAGCAACTTGCTAGTGGGGTCAGAGTTATTAAGAGGTAGGGACTTTTCAAAAGATACATTTATTAATGCTGAATGCGAATACTGGGTAACAGGGCAGCACAATCTGGGCTTCTACACAGGACTAGCAGACTCTTCTTTTGATCTAATAGGAGTCAAAACTGTGTATTATGTGCTAATTCTGCTGAATCATAATGGAAATGGAGCTTGTAATAACGGCGTGGATATAAAAGATGTAGGTGTGCGTTCTTACATTTAAGCTAGTAGCAGGAACAGACTGTGTTGCCAGAATACGTAGTGCTGGAAAGAAAGCTGGCGGAGAGCTATTGCTATGCTAGACTTACCAGTAAGGCAAATGTCTACAAAATGATTCGAGCAAGATACATGTTAATTACCAATTATGCAAATAGAATTACTGGCTTAGGCAGTTCATTCAGTTCATTAAAATCTCCTGAAAGAGTTTAAATTTCACCCTGATCTTCATGATTTAAAATTCTGACCAATGTGTTTTCTGAGCTTCCTTAATACATTCGGATTTAGAAAAAAAAAAAAGAGAGAGAGAGAAAGGGAGTTTATATGACTCACTTCAAAGCTTTGTTCTTCTCTAGCTACTTCTGGAACTGACAGGGGAAAAGTTATATAGGTTGTTATTTATATACAGGCTGTTGTCTTCTCTTGCGTAGGCTGGCTCAGTTTTGCAGCTTCTTTTAAGTTACATGACTCATCTGAGCAGGTCAGAATTGCCCAAAAGTCAGGAAAGCTGTTCCTTTCTCTCCCGCCTTTGACGTGTGCCGTGCCTAACCTGGAGAGCCGGGGCTCACGCAGCGCTTGTGCCGGCGGTCCTGCCGTCAGCCAAAAAGCAGAAAAAGGGCTCTGGGGCATCCAGGTCCGCGACTTCCCAGGAGGAACCATCCCTGTGCATTACGTGGCTGCTCCTTTCCAGGGGCATTGCCGGGCAGCCGTAAGTTACGCTCTTGGTGAACAAGTCGGCTTTTGCTTCTCGCTCTGAAGCCCTGGGGGTACAGAGTACCAGGGGACGCGCCCACCGACTCGGGGCCCGATGCGTGGAAGGCTGGGCAGCCGGCTGAAAGGCACGGAGCCTCTTCGTTTTGTGAAATGGTGCCCGTGTCAAGACCCCGTATCAGAGCTTCGAGGCGGATGTGCCTCTATCTTCTTCTCACGATGAGATGCCGCAAGAGATTAAAAGTTTTTTTGAACTTAAAAATTACCCACGTTTCATCAGAACGCAAATAGAGCAAGAAAAGTTGAAATTTTTTTTAAATAAAGAAAACTCAAAGCAACTAGGAAAGACTAAGCAGAAGTGCAAAGGTTCATACACAGATCTCCTCGTACCTACCGTGTCCTCAATTCCAGCCATCCCAACGATTTTGAGTGCCAGAAAACTCAGTTTGATCCTCTCTGGGTCTTGGGAAATTATTCTGTCCATCATCTCTGAGGCGTGTCTGGCTTCTCTTCAGTACAGTTTCTCCATATCCCGTATCATTAAGTCTTTTGAACCTCTCCATTTGAGCAGGATTAGCAGTTCCCCAAGGATGCAGCAGTCTCCCTTCCTTGTAGGTTGTCCAACCTCACCTGTTCACTGTTTTACAGACACAGCATGTGACACAAACTAGGAATACACACAGAAAAAGAAGTAGAGGGACTTATACCATCAATTATAATGCCATGCTTGCAGGAAGGATATAACACAACACATCGTATGAGAGCCTATAAAATTGCAAATAGAAATAAGAGAACCAGAAGTGATTTATTCCCTACTTCCTGCGCAGATGAGCAATCTTCACTGTGAATATTCACTGAGCAGTGGCGATATGCTCAGTAGACACGGAATTGTTAGCTCCCTCCAGGATTTCTCCAGCCTTTTTTAAGGTGAACATCCAGCCGTCAGTATCGTGAAGTCATCCTGCAAGCAGCCAGCAAGCTTTTGCTTGCTATGGGGCAACAGACTTCAACAAGTCTTGAGCACATGGCATCAGACTGACACGGAAACCGTTCCCCTCACTTGCGCAGCAACTTGAACAAAAATCTCAAGTGCTTTGAACCTCCAGGGCCAGCAGCAGCCTTTCTGAGAGGTGCCTGCGCGATCCTGCCTATAGCTCTCCGTCTGTACTCCAGACTGCCTCGGTCACCGGTACGGAAAGTGCCGTGGGCGCCGCTGGTGCTCAGTGGTGTGCGGCTCCGGATTCCTGGGCCTTGGAGAGTCTCTGGGGGCTTTAACTGCAGCTGCAGACAGTGCAGAGGAAACGCACCCGCTCTGGCGTTAGAAAACGGACGAGGAAGAAAGAGTGGTTTATAGGAGTAAACAGTGGAGTCGAGGCTAAGCAATCAAATAACTTTCCGAAACAGATTCTCCTGTTGCGAAAGTCTGGTACTTTGGCTCAAAGTTGAGCTGAGAAGGGGAATATAGATGTGCCCCAAACAGAAACCTGCATGGCTGGAAGGCTTCTGCACAAATATCCTTCAGTAAGAAGCGGTGATGTTCTTTGCTATTGCTTTTTTTATATATTTGCGCTGGATTCCTAACTGTCGCGGCTGAAAATGACTTCCCTCAGCCTTGCTGTGTGATGGCAATGTTTTGAACAAAGCTCTTAGTATGAGAGTCCTGGAGACAATTTAATGTTACAGTATGATTCAGAAAGTGCTTGGATTTACAGCTCAGGTGAAAATGAAATTCTGTGAAAAACACGATTGCTGCAAACGAAACCTTAGTACAAGACTCTGCTTGGAAGCAAAGTCTCAGAATTTGAGAGGCCCAATTTTTACTATAAACCAACAGATTATTTTGTCTCTTGAACTGCCAAGGACAGAATTGCATTCTGAGTTACAATGTTAGCAGCAGACCATCAGTAAGCTATTACTGATAGTCAGAACCTGCAGCAGAAGATGAGCATGAAAGGTGACACTGTCTCTTCTGTGCTCGAGTAGCCTGGTGAGTCCTTGCAGGTGTTCCTGGCGGTTCCACACGAACACAAAAGGGGCCCACAACGATGTGTTCCTGTGCTGGGTTTTCCTGTTTTTTTGTTCCATGGCTGGTCTTCCACAAGTGGAGCGAAAATATGATTCAGTTAACAAATGTTAATTGGTCAGACATCTCTGGCTGGAAAGGGCAGGTAGATCTTGATTAGGAAGCACTACCTGAGTTTAGAAAAGAGAACACAAGATCATTAAATTTCAAAGAATGTGAACAGGAACACCAGGGAAGGAGGTACTTGCCAGTAGCTTCAAATCTGCCATGCGCGTCGGCTTCTATCCCAAAACCTGGCACAAGACGAGCCCTCAGCCCCAGCCTTTCTTCTTCCAAAGAGGTGGTGCCGGCCGACACGCTGGAGCTGCTCAGTGGGACCTACCGAGTGGGTCAGGCAGGTCCTCGGAGTCCGTGGGAGAGGACGAAGCGCTCGGTTTGGGACGACCAAACAAGGCGACCTTCCGCAAAACAGCGGTCCGGGCATGCAGCCTGTGTTTCACCGAACACGGCGCTGGTCCCAGGCCCTGAGCCGAAGGGCTTGAGCTAGCCTGGGGGTGTGATAGGTACATTTACAGTAATGTGGCAGCCCTGATCCCTTTAGAATATCAAAACTGATTCAGTTAAAAAAAAAAAAAAAAATCTTTGTATGAATCTCGCTAAATGCTGCAGTTTGTTCCCCTTTATGCGAATTCCATTTTCTTTCCTTCAACTTCCCTTCTTTATCCCATTTTCTTTCTTTCTGCTTATTAATATTCAGATCATCAATCTCTTCCAGTGTACATTTTCACCTTTGCCATGTTCTATTATTCCCATTGTACATCCTCTTTCAATTCTGCATTTCCTTAAGTGCTTTACTGTACATGAAATATGACTCACTCACACTTACAATTGGAATTGGACCATGTTATCTCTCCTGAGCCTATGTTTCCTTTGACGTCAGCTTCGAGAACTTTTTTTAAGGACATTTTTATTTTTCATTTAAAAATCCCTTTTTTTCCCCAAAGATAGAGAATAATTTGATGGACTACATATACAGATCTATTTGTTGCACCATTATTGTTAGTTACATATTGCTTAAATTATCCACAAATAAAGCATTTTTTCTCCTTCCAGTTTAATCAGATGAAAGTAGCAATTCAGAATACAGAGCCAGAAGAATCATTAAGAATGATAAGTGGCTCAGGAATGGTAAGTAACTGATCAAGTAATAGTCAGGAAAGAAGCATATGGATATACTGAGTAATGTAATGAACCATCCCATTCTCAATTGTTTGAGTCTGATGTTGTATTTAGTATTGGTAAGGCAATTTTCTCTGACCAAAGGATTAATCTAATTTACCCATCTTTAATCTAGAGAGAGACTGGCAGTCATAAAAGTAAACAAATGCCTTTTCCCACCAAATTACATTGCTGGAAGTTCTAAGAAATCCAGAATTTAGGAGTATAATCTTAGGGAAGAATTAGAAAATCAATGCTCTAGTCACAAACAGCAGAGACCAAGAGTAAAAGATAAAAAGGCGTATTGCCTTAGGCATCCTTTTTCTAATTTTAGGATTTTGTTGTTTGGTTCAGTGGATTGAATCACTTTTAATGGTTCACTTAGTTGTGACTACAATAGAAAATACAGCACAGAGACGATGTTGTAGAATGTTCTGCAGTCACCTGAGCTTTAACACAATCTTCATGCTACCCAATGGAAAAATAATACTTAAAACTGTACATAGAGGTGCAACTGTTCTTGGTATTGATCATGGCAGCTACACTGCCATTCGCCAATTCTATGATTCTTACCTGCTTTACATGCAAGGAAGAGATTTGTTCCTATTGCTACAAAAATAAAATCCTGATTTCTTATTTGATAACAGTCATGCACTCGGTCAGTTAACTCTTCAAAGGTCAGAGAATAATGCAGTTTGGTGCAATTCTTCCTAACTGAGTGGCAGACGTGATAACTGCATCTGGCCTGGCTGTGGCTGAGCTGAATGAACATTACTTTTCACCTGAGGTGGCTGAGGCACTTTCGGATTTACAGAGGAAATGGAAAGGGTTTTCTGAACCTCAGTTAATGCTTTGTTTGAAAAAAAAAGCAACAGAACAACCCAACAAAAAACCCCAAACCCCAAACAAAAAAACATTTCAGGAAACGGTAATCACAGCAGAAAAGCTGGCATTTTAGCAGTAGGCACTCTGGCTGTGCTCAGATACATACCACATTGGCTTCTTATTTCAAATGAATCTTAAATATAAATGCTCCTTTTGTAAGTATCAGCATTTTACTCTGCTTATGAATTTAATGACATTGTTTCAAAATCCTGCCAGTGGTTCTTGCTAGCAATCACGCAATTATTTTTTTTGGCTCCTCTTTTATCTTCCTCAGTTTTTTCCCCTTGGTGATTGTTTGTACCCAAGCTCTCATCCACTGAAGAATTTACCACGTAGAGTCCAAGTAGTCAAGTAGGCATTTAATGACATTAAAGAAATATTATCTCTTGATTTCACTAGGAAGAAAGAGCCAGAAACTTCTATTGTAAATGAGACCCGAGACTGACATTGTCATCTAGCTACAAAGGCTGCCCTTATGTGTATTCGCCCGTGTCTTGATGCAGCCACATATAATTCTCAATTTGCACTGATCTCAGCTGGGTATGGAGGTGTTTCTATGTGATAAATGTCTTTCAATTACTTAACAATAAGAAGCTGCTTCTTTGTAGCAGGGACATCAATCCTTATTTGTCACCTTCATAAACTGATCACCATGGCTCCACCAATCTGTTGATTACTCTCTTTGGTCCATACACAAGAAATGCCGCAAATATTGCTATTATTTACTTTATTTCTGCCAACATGAACTTGCTTTTCTGCCCGCCTTTGTTTACAAGCCAAACCCGAAGGATTAATTGGTGGGGCACTGCGACACTGTAGTAAGCTGTGGGGGGTTTACGTGCACAGAGAGTCCTAGCTGTTCGTGGGGGCAGGAGGATTGCTCTTCCCTTTGTAGAAAGCTTTATCTGGTTGGTTTTGAAGGAAAAAAGAAAAAGGCTTAGTCAAATGGTTGTGAGCTCTTATTCAAGACCAATTTCTTGGAGAAAGAAGAATTAAAAACAGAAGCTGGGACGGAGGAAAAGAGCAGAAATGTGCAACATACCAGTGGTGGGAAGCCGACGCTTTGATGTTGCGGGTCTCGTTCTGAGACAGCTCAAGCACAGGCTGTGGGGCTACCGGCTTGCCCGAGACCTGACAAAACCCTGCCACCTCCGGCTGTGATACTGGGTTGGGCTGGGGTTAGCCGCTTCTTGGTCTGCGACACTACGGCAGAGCACGTTTTCGTTGGCCAAGAGGGCAGAGAGAGGCAACCAGGCTGGAGAGCGCGAAGCCGGTGGCTGCGGTGGTGTCCTCTGACCGGTTCTTGCCCGTTGTGTTTTTCGGGATCAGGCCAATAAGAAAAGTCGGCAGTGCCCTGGTGGATGCCAAAGTCCTAATTAATGATGAATAGAGGGATTTGCATTTTTGCCCCTCTCTCTCTTTCACAGTTTCGATTCTCTCCCACATCTGTTTCTGCAAGGGCCTGAAAAGAGACAAGGAGATGGAAAAATCTAGTCCCTTTATTATCTCGTCCATCTGCGCGCCCAAACCTCGCACACACTCGTGCGGATCCGCTCACTCCTAGTTCCACTCTGCCCTTTTTTACGGGGCATGAACTTGACACAGTTCTTGGGGAGGGTCACCAAAACCTCCTGTTTCCAAATAATTCAGCATTTCCCATCTGTACTGTCTTGTTAACCATTTCAGTAGTGGCCTGAGCTAGACTTGAACTCCCAGCCTAGATATAAGAGACATTTCCCCTTTATTGTCATCTTAGTGAAAAGTGATATAACACCCAGTTGACTACCTGTTTGCAAAGGTGGGCTTTTGACCCTGGTTACAATTTCAATTAGTGTTACTTCATTCCCAGTAACAGAGGTCAGCCTGTCCCTGCATTATCAATGCAAAATAAAATCACCCAGTTTGCTCCCAAGCTGAAAACCAACACCATTATCTGTCCAAAGCACAAGCCTTTGTTTTCTCAGCTGTAACCTGCTTGGTTAGAAAAACTGCCTTAAGCTATTACTCAGTTGTTTTTTTTTTCTGTATGACTGAAAAATAGTCACAGTATTTTCAAGTCAAGGGCTTTTGAAGTGGAAACAGTACATCCTGTCTAAATTTCCTGTACAGAAAGAATGAATTGTCAGGAATGGGAAATACAAGGCAACTACACCATAGGATTGCACAAAATGACACATGATGAATATGCCAATACTTCATATGCCCTTGGGAAGGAAAACCAAGCAGTCTTGGCTTCACCAGTCTGGTAAATTATTCTGTATTTATGGCATTACATTTTTCAAAGGTGGAAATATGCTGTTTGAGAAGAAAGATCATAATGTATGTATAGACACAGCCCATGCTAAAAAGAAATATTTTATTGCTTCTCTAGAATGGTTTTCCTTTACCTGGAACACAAGTTTACTTTTTTGTAATGTGTCATGTAGGACATAGTCACATAATTTAAAGAAATATCCGTCTCCTGTGTGCAGTCACGGCTCTGAACTCCCTCTATCACACCCCGCAGGATGCGCTACGACAGTCCTGCACCGTCCGAACCAGGCGTTAGCCGCGTGTAGCGGAGGGTCACAAAGTGTTGGATAATACCTGCAGTTTCCTGGGGGGCAGCCCCACTCTGGAAGTGGGGAGCATCTGGCTCACTCTTTTCAGCGGGAGCAGGATTGAACTGGGGCGGCGGTAGAATCACCACTCACAAACCAGTACTCTAGCTGTGGCATCCTGGGCTGGTTACCACAACAAAAATAGCTTTCGCTATTAGTATTAGTAAATATTATTGCACACCTGTGATCACCTCTTCTGGCTCCGGCCCAGGAGCCTCTCTCTGAGCATCTTTGTAAATACTTTAACTGCCTGATCATCTTCAAAGACATCAAGAAAATTTTCCTTCACCTTTGAAGGAAAAACAAATCATAAATGGTTTCCATACTTTTCCTGGCTTGAATGCATTCAGCGTTTAGTTCTGCATCAGCAGTGGGTGGGAGGTTTAGCATCTCATGACTTGGCAGAACCAGCGATAGAAATAGAGCAAAAAATTTTGGATGAATAGTTTATTCACTGAAAGAGGCAACTTTGAGTGACTGGAACAACTTGTGAGTCCCTGCTGCGTTAGGTGGGTACTTTCAGATGGAATCTGAATAACGGAGGAAGGATGGGGGGAGTTTGTTTCAGCATTTTTAAATTAAATATTTCTTGTTTGTTTCTTGTTTTGTTTTGAAAATTGCCCACATTTTGTTTAAAAATGGAAGATGGAGTAGAAGTTTCTGAAAAAAAAACCAAAAGAAAAAAGAGTTGAACAAAATATTTTGGTCAATTATAAAAATAGAGGGTTTTTATCAAAATAACTGGAAAAAGTGCATTTCACATTCATCAAATATTGTCATTTTTTCATTCATCCAACCAACAAACCAAATCAGTTCTGTTATCATCTCAGAACAGGCGTTTTGCTCTGAGGGTAGTAGCTTGGCTCCCAAGCGGGACATTTGGGACTTGATTTTAAGGCCATTTCACCCCAAGAGGAAAGAAGGTCCCAGCCAGGCTGGTTGTCTTCCCAAGCTGGCTGCCAATGCAGCAAGCGAGCTGGTGGAGGACACCTGCAACTTCCACGGGACCCACTCACCGACGAAGCATCTCCTGTCGGAATCTGCCCCATACTGCGGGCGCTTATTTTCCAGTAACAGAATAGTAGGTCTGACAGCGCAACCTTTTTCATTGCAAAGTGCATTATGGAAAGAATACGGACATTAAAGTCTTGAAGAGGCAAATAAACATTTCCCACAGTCTGGAAGACGAAAGCTTTCGCTCTCGTTCCCTTCCTTTACTTGTCCTCTCCTGAACACTTCATGAAGATTTCCTCACCGGGCAATCGATCCCATTAATTTTAAACTTGGTGGATTTTAAAACATTTTCTATTTTATGCCATATTGTCCACTATGCTAAAAAGTCTTATTGACCTGAGCCGTCAAGGAATTTCACAGTGACTGTGACCCTTTAAAACTGCAAGGCGTGAAGGATAATTAGCTGGAAAGTGTTGCAACAATAGAATAGAATAAAATGACTGAGGTTTTAGGACTGGGAAAGTAATTTGCATTTTCTGATATGAATTTGTTTTAGAATGATGATATTTCATGGGGGTGAATCACCTGGGTGAGGAGAAAGACCCAGAGTAAGAGTGACACGAAAAGAAAATACTTCCTTTGTAATAGCAGCTGACAGCGTGTTCTTCGTTCAGAAACTTCTCTGGCTGGAAGTTGTGATGAAACCAGGACTAGTGCTTTCAGCTTCAGCTATATAAAGTTGATATGCAGGAGAGAGCTATCAATTTCTTTATGAATTCAAGATTTCAAAAAATAAAAAAAATCAAGTAAGTTTGATGATAGGAGAAATTCATGTGTTTTGGTTTAAAAAAATAAAGTGAAACTTAATGCAACATCAATGCCTTATATTGGAAAGCAGCTTCACATAAGTTTTGTTTCAGTTTTGATTTAAAATATTACTTTTTTTCTATTTGCACATTTTCTAATCTGAAAAATTCTCTGAAACATTTTTCCTCAAAAGATTCTTTTAATGCATAGGAGTAATTAATTTCAAACTGGAACATTTCCCAGTAGCTGAAAATTTTCTTCTTTAAAAAAATCTTGCCTAGAATGTGGTATTGTATCTGCAAAAGCAGAGGTCTGGGGCTTCATATCACAAGTCAAAGATATTTTTTCATCAAATCCTATCAAACAAAATAAGTGAATATATGGTTTTTAACCCAGGCTGAGCACCTTGCACTGCATATTGAAACTATTTTCACAATGCAGAACTCCGGGAGAGAATGGATGTGTCTTTATTTCCATTTTACACCTGTTCGACGGAATCAGAGAGTTAAAGCAGTTGTCTGGAGCCTCACGAGGCAGCGCTGTAGCAGAAATAGAGCTTACATTTGGGTTGGTTCACAAATGTCAACAAATGAGAGCTGCTCAGCTGCAGGACACACCACCACGTTTTCCCCTGGCTTCTCTCCACAAAAGCAGGCTTCGTGCTGGTGGCGACACACGGCGATGCGCCGAAAAATACCGAGAAGCTGGGAGAGAGTCACGGTGCTGAAATAAAAAGAGCTGGAAAAGTGGGAGGTTTAATATTTGCAAATATAATTAATTGGCACGTGCAGCTCAAACTCACCTCCTTTCTGCGCTCCTCTCGCTGAGGAAATTGTTCAAGCAGGATGAAATACCCTGGGACAGGGCCTTCTCACTGCCCGCGTGTGTTCGGGACACAGAGGCAGAGAACGGCTTCATATCCCACTGCTTCGGATTTGCATCCGGGAAGGGGGGGCCGTTCCCAGCCCCCAGGCCAATGTACTGCTAAGGGGTTTCAGACAAGGTGGAGCAGCTTCAGCAGGGGCGGCTGAGGGAGGTCCACTTCGGATCGGTCTGCGATCCGGTAGACGTGACCACCTCCTAGTTGAAGGAAGACACAGCTTGGAGTCAGCTAGAGCAGACGCAGACCATAAAATCCACTGAAACTTGGCACTGGGCATGCTTTAGGTACTGCAGTGCTGGTCTAAAACTGGGCGCTCACTTCGGGACTTCTCTGGAAATGTGTACCAGGTGAGGCCCTCCTAGGCTTGGTGTAATAGAGCCACATAATTTTCCATGCGTAGGGCTGACTAGAAAATTGCACAGGGCTTTACGCTTTTAGCAGCATAATTTTGTACGTACTGGGGGTACATAGATAAAATTACATGAAGTGATTTGAAAGCAAAGGGGTCAGCTTTCACTCATTGCAGGACTTTTCCATTTATTTATTTTTATTGTGTTGTCGGAAGCAATTGCTTTCTGTTTTCTCATTTAGAGCTGTGCCATGGTGTGGCAGTGGCTAAACAATAAAACAAGTTACGCACCTGCCAAGCATATCGTGATCCTCTGACTCCAGCCCAGCAGGCTGGAGTTAAAACAATCCAGCTGGCTCAGCAATTGTGTGGATGCCATTTACGGCAGCACTGTGTAAGTGGCAGGAAGACTAACTCAGGGCTTCCTTTATTATTTTGCCCTCCCTGCTTTAAGCCCACGAGGACGGGATTTGCACAGCTGGAAATGCTGATTCTCGTGACTTCGGCTCCCTGCATTGCGCTGTGTCTGGCAGCGCAGCCCAGCTGTTTGTGCACGTCTAATACATCTCCTAAGGGCGTTTGTAAAGGGAAACAAGCTGGCCCTTCAAGGGAGGTAACAAACAATCTGAACTCAGCTGCATTTTACAGAAATTACAGTGACCTGATTCCTACCGCGCCTCAGCCCGCGGCACAGAGTGTCTGGGACATACTCGAGTTTTCACTGGGTTTCACAGCTGCTCAGTAAAGCTGCAACTTGTAAAATTTTCTTTATGCGTGGGAGAGAGAGAGAAATGCATACCTGCCGGTATGTGACTGAAAGGCGCAGATTCATAGCGTCCCCTTTGCCGGCTAAATCCTCCTCTTCCACCTCGGCCTATGCACCGCGGGCATTGCAGCGTGGAGCTGCGCTACGGCCTCAGCTACTGAGACGTACCTTCCCGCGGGGCAGGGCGCTCCAGAACCTGCTGCTCGGTGCCCAGGACCTGCAGGATGGAGCCCTGTGTCCTTTCTGCCCTGCTTTAAATGCCAGTTCCTCCCCTCACGGGGCTTGCTGGAGCACGTAGTGCAGTACACCCTGTTTGACGTTAACAAAAAAGTGTTCTCCAGACTTTGAAAAGCGATGCTATTCAAGCACATGGTACACAGGAGCAAAACCTACTGAAACAGGAGTGATTCCCTTCGTCATGAAATGGTAGCCATTACCGTAAGAGCGAGGTCATTTTGAATAGTATGTGCAAAGGGTAGAGGTGGAGTTTTCAAGGCGGAGATTGGGTCTCCTAAGCATTAGAGTGGTAGATGAACAACGCATCCTTTTCTGCACTCTTTTCAGACCACCGTATGTTTTGACTGCATTCAAATGTTTGGCCGGCAGGGTATTATGCAGATGTTAAATACCTTTGATTATAATTTTTCAGGATTTAGGTACAATCCATTTTGCTTATCTTGATTCAGTTGTATGGTGGTGCCACTTGGGGTGACCTAAGACATCTCCAGAGGACTGGTTAGTACGATACTGGAGATTTGTGCTCTGCTGGATTGGCAAATAGAGGCTAGGTACCTAATGTGGCAGTATGTGATGCTTTTATTTAGACAACTGACTAAAGCCCCATGTGTCTATGCTTAGACAGTGGTTCTAAGCTCCTCTTTACAGACATGAAGGTGAAGCAGCACTGTTTGGGTGTTACTCACCTCATCCTAGAGAAGATACCTGAAAGAGTTCAGATACATTGCATCCCAGAACTGCTTGTTCTTCTTCATTCCTTGACTTGTTTATAGCAAAGAAGTTTAGGCAACTAGCTCACATGTATGTTGTAGACATTAAAGGTCAGATGATTTTAATGCTACTCTGGATGTAGTATGTGATAAACAAAAGAGGCAACCTGCTATTGCCTAATCATAAGATCTCTGCTTAGAAACTGCAAGACTACAAAGAAAGGCAGAGACCAAATACAGCTACGGAGGACAATGTACCTTTGATACGCAGAGTGTGTAGCTCATCAATTGGCTACTCCTTGGCCCAGTGTGGGTAGTATGATAAAAATCTTGTGACATTGCAGTGCTGCAATGTTTTTTTGTGGACCAGTCAATTCAAATCAGAATAGGCTTTTACCAGAACAGAGGCGTCTGGTATTTGTAGTAGATAATATGTATGAAGATTTTTTTTTCTTATAGAGTTGTTGGACAAAGGTCAAGCAAATAGGGTCAAATATTTAATTAGTAAAGTCATATCAACCCATAGGATACAGTACCTTGAGCTTACTTTGAGATTACATATACCAAACATACCTAATTAATCAATATGGTAATTGGTTCATAAAAGGTGAAAAAGGTGATAACTATAAACTTTATAGAGTTGGTTTTGAATAAGTATTGTATCACACCCTGTATTTGTATTCTTTCTGAGAATCTGTGATTATGATTACAAGAGCACTTGTATTTCGTTAGACTAATCCTGATTCTTTTCCTAAAGGCAGTAGCTTATAATTTGTGTATTCTTTGTGAACATTTCCATTAATAGTTGGATTATTTATTTGTTATAAGCAAATAGACTAACAAACCAAAACACAAAACAAGAAAAAAACCCACCTCATTGAACAAGTGGAACGCATGCTGTGCAGAAATGTGCTTATTTTTTCATATTGATATCTTCAGCTTGTGAGGAATTTTGAAATATAACATGCTGTGTCCTATTTCTTTCCAGGTCTCCTATGTAAAAGCTATCGACATCTGGATGGCCGTGTGCCTTCTCTTTGTCTTTGCTGCATTACTGGAATATGCAGCAGTCAACTTTGTTTCACGGCAGCACAAGGAGTTTCTGAGGCTTCGAAGAAGGCAAAGAAGACAGAACAAGGTACGGCTGCTCTTTACTCGGGGTGCCCGAGTCTGCCTGTCCGGGCACGCTGATGTGCAGGTGATTCATCACCTCAGTTCCCCTTGGTCTTGCCAGGAGAGTCTTACCCTAAAATTTCCTTTTGAGTTATTTAGTCCTTGAGAAAGAGCAGATAACTGGCTGCTGGGTTTATTTGCAGTTTATGAAGTTACCAAAAATGTCAATAGGTTGGTCACTGATTCCAAGAACTTTATTCTCTTGCAGTTGTTGAGGCAGTTGTACCCTTACAATTATTGGGCTACTATGTGGCACCCACCAGTGAATAAGGAACCATTGGAAGCAATGGCATAGATAGAGGACTGATATTATTTCCCTGACATCATCCAGATGTGCTGACATCAGCACATGCCTGAAACCTGTCTTTTCCAGTGCTACCCTAGCTAGTCATGCTGAAAGGGGAGACTCCTTAGGGTGGCCCATTGCAGAGTGATCGGCAGCTCTGCCCTCACTTTTAAACCACCAGCAACTGGTGTCTTTCCCATCTGAAACCTGGAAACATGGCCGCTTTAAAAAAGAGAAGGATTAGGAGAATTTCCTCTCTAGGGTCTACTATTCCACAGTTTGTTGCTGATGCAAACTTCACATTTTTAACAAAGGGCCCATTTGTGAGTATTATTATCACATCATTTTATACCAGTGACTGAAATGTAGAAGAGAGGCTTGTTTTTAACCTAGATGTCAATCTAGAAATATTTTTAGGAAGTCTGTCCATCTTTCCTGATTTTTTTCTTTCATAAATGGAAAGACAAGAATAGACATTAAATTGAATTTTAGTTCAGTTATGAGCATTCCCACAACTATAAAGGCTTCATCCTTCCTCTATCTGTCACTGGTTTTCAGTATCAGTAGAAAGATGTAGGTTTATGCTATACATATGCATTTGCTAGGTGAAGTAAATATTTACTCAAGCTGTGCAAGTCCTTCAAGCTACAAATAATGGTTTCCATTACAAGAGGGATGACAACAATGGCACAGGGCATTTGTATTTTGACAGGTCTGTCTAATAAATGTTCTGTAGCTAATGTAATATTTGACGGATGCTCTGGGAAGCAATCCAGTGCTGTTCTCTGGTTTAATATTATTGTTAGGTGAATTGAGATTCCCATTAAGATTAGATTACAGGAGAGAGCAGAAATGCTTGCCCGTCTGCAGGCACGCATGCCAGATGCGCTGCCACTGGAAGCCTTTGTTTCCAAACACAGCATGGCAGCAGAAGCTGCTTTATGGAGTCTGTAATTTCAGTTTTGAATACAATGTCTTCTTTAGAGAAGAACAAATAGGCAAGAAGCCACTATTGGTAAGTAACACTACCCAGTGGCATCACTCAAAAAATATGAGGTTTTGGTTCATGGAAGTGGTCATTCATCTGCTGTGGGAATGATTATTCTGGTGACTATTAAAAGAAAGTTATTTAAAACCAAATCACCAGAAGACCTGCGTTTATCCTAAGCCAGTTGGTACATGAATTCTTTGCAAAATGGCTAGTGTCCTAATTAAATACAAGGAAATATTCTGCACGAGTAAGAGACACCTATCCATTTGCACAGTCTTGCTTTCACTTTTCCTATGAATCTGGTTGCACTAATTTCAAAACAGGGAATAATGTTACTAAGGCCATCTAGTTAGGAGGTGTTTTCTGTACCTCTTTACTTGAGTTTGTCTCTCACGACTTTCTCTGTTTATTTTGCCTTGAAAGTGATTCACATTGTTTTGCATGATGGTCTTCTCTAACTGAGCCATTCTTCTCTTTGCGTGTTGTGTATGTGTGTCGTCGTGTTCCCACTGTGCTATTCTCATTCTTGCTGCTGCTGTCTATGCTGACACTCTGGGGACAGGCACAGACTATGACTGTTGGGAATGAAAGCGTCGAGTCCGTGCGGCGCATGAATGGCTTGCGGAGCAAAGAGTCATCAGCTTACGGGACAGTGAATCAGATCGGCAATTCAAGTTTGAGGGTAAAACTGTAGTGAGAAAGAGAAAGCAAGAGAGTTTTAGTATGTGCAATGATGTCATAAATCAGCAAAATGGATGATTTTGATGGCATCACTAGTAGTCTCTTGTATTCTCTTTGCTAAATGTCCCCACAAAATACACAGTACTGTCCCCAGCATGAACAGCAGTTTCATGTTGTACATTCTTATGGCCCATCCTTATGCTTGCTTTTTTCCATGACTGGCTTGTGCCACCCCCATTCCAAACCTCCCAAGGAAAGTGCATGTATATTTGGTAGCCTGGTCCTGTATAAATATAGAGTGAATGGGGTGGACAGGAGCATAGGAAATCATAGAATCATAGAACAGTTTGGGTTGGAAGTGACATTAAAGATCATCTGGTTCCAAGTCCGCTCCCATGGGCAGGGACACCTTCCACCAGACCAGGTTGCTCCAAGCCCCATCCAACCTGGTCTTGAGCACTGCCAGGGATGGGGCAGCCACAGCCTCTCTGGGCAACCTGTGCCAGTGCCTCACCACCCTCACAGTAAAGAATTTATACCTAATATCTCATCTGAATCTCCCCTCTTTCAGTTTGAAACCATTACCCCTCATCCTATCACTACACTCCCTGATACAGACTCCCCCCCGCCCCCCATCTTTCTTGTAGACCCCCTTTAGGTACTGGAAGGCTGCTATAAGGTCTCTCTGGAGCCTTCTCTTCTCCAAGCTGAACATCCCCAACTCTCTTGGCCTGTCTTCATAGAAGAGGTGCTCCAGCCCTCTGATCATCTTCGTGGCCCTTCTCTGTACCCCCTCTAACAGGTCCATGTCTTTCCTGTGCTGAGGGCTCCAGAGCTGAACACAGTACTCCAGGTGGGGTCTCACAAGAACAGAGTAGAGGGGGAGAATCACCTCCCTCAACCTGCTGGTCACGCTTCTTGTGATGCAGCCCAGGATACGATTGGCTTTGGGCTGCAAGCACACATTGCCGAGTCATGTTGACCTTCTCATCAACTAACACCCCCAAGTCCTTCTCCTCAGGGCTGCTCGCAATCCACTCATCACCCAGCCTGTATTTGTGCTTGGGATTGTCCCGACCCATGTGCAGGACCTTGCACTTGGCCTTGTTGGACTTCATGAGGTTCGCACGTGCCCACCTCTCAAGCCTGACAAGGTCCCTCTGGATGGCATCCCTTTCCTCCAGCGGGTTGACCGCACCACACAGCTTGGTGTTGTTGGCAAACTTGCTGAGGGTGCACTCAATCCCACTGTCCACGTCACCTACAAAGATGTTAAAAAGTGCCAGTCCCAATACTGACCCCTGAGGAACGCCACTCGTCACTGGTCTCCACTTGGACACTGAGCTGTTGACCACAACTCTTTGAACTAGCCAATCCTTATCCACCAAGTGGTCCATCCTTCAAATCCATGTCTCTCCAATTTAGAGACAAGGATGTCATGTGGGACTGTGTCAAATGCTTTGCACAAGTCCAGATAGATGACATCAGTTGCTCTTCCTTTATCCACCAACACTGTAAACCTGTGGTAGAAGGCCACCAAATCTGTCAGGCACGATTTGCCCTTAGTGAAGCCACGTTGGCTGTCACCAATCACCTCCTTATTTTCCATGTGCCTTAGCGTAGGTTGCAGGAGGATCTGCTCCATGGTCTTGCTGGGCACAGACGTGAGACTGACTGGCCTGTAGTTCCCTGGGTCTTCCTTTTTTCCCTTTTTAAAAATGGGGGTTATGTTTCCCCTTTTCCAGTCAGTGGGAATTTCACCGGACTGCCCCAACTTCTCAAATACGGTAGCTTAGCCACTGCATCCGCCAGTTCCCTCAGGACCCATGGATCCATCTCATCAGGTCCCAAGGACCTGTGCACCTTCAGGTTCCTTAGATGGTCTCGCACCTGATCTTCTCCTACAGTGGGTGGTTCTTCATTCTCCCAGTCCCCACCTTTGCCTCTGTGACTTGGGCGGTGTGGCTGGAGCACTTGCTGGTGAAGGCTGAGGCAAAAAACTCACTGAGTACCTCAGCCTTCTCCATATCCTGGGTAACCAGGTCTTCTGTTTCCTCTCAGAAACAGCCCACGTTTTCCCTAGTCTTCCTTTTATCACCAATGTACCTATAGGAGCTTTTCTTTTGCCCTTGACATCCCTGGCCAGATTTAATTCTGTCAGGGCTTTGGCTTTCCTAACCTGATCCCTGTCTGCTCGGACAATTTCTCTGCATTCCTCCCAGGCTACCTGTCCCTGCTTCCACCCTCCATAGGCTTCCTTTCTGTGTTGGTGCCTTGAGATGGTACTGCCTTGAGACAGTAAATCCCATGTTGTGTCATCTTTCAGATGAGTGCGTTCCAACAGAACTTGGTATGTAAAATGAAATGCATTTTTATTGGTATGGCATTTATTCCTGAACCATCAACCTGCAGTGTTCCTCCTCATGACGTCCTGAGCCCTGTTTAGTGGAGTATGAATAGCTATGAATGAAAAAATGTATTTCACTGGTTTCTTCTTATTTGCTTGGAGAAGAGCCCTGGGGTTGAAATCTTTTACACAGTTTAACGTGTAGCATATCAGAAGCAATATGATAGCAGCTGATAGATCCAGATTATGGGTGAGTTGTAGAGGTAATAAAATCTGTGATGGAGAGAGAAATGAGCTTGGTGTGCAGCTCACTGGTTGGTGCTGGTGGCTGAGAAATGAAATGTATTCATTTAAATAAAATGAGACCGGGATTTAAATTTTTCAGGACCTGATTTCCCAGAACAAAAACATTGCCTGAGCAGCTTTTGAGCTGTAACGGTCCTCTGACTTTGATCAAGCTCTGTAAAGTTATGTGATTATAAGATGCAGATGTTTTCAGTGGATTTTGTACACTGTAAAGGGAATTAGTAGCTTTCAAAATCAAAGCAAAAACCACAGTTCACGTTACACAGCAAAATTAGGATAGAGGATTTGCAATGTAATAAATTGTTCACTTTCGGAGCTACGATATCAAGCAGTAGAAGAGAGCCTTCATTTCTGGATACTTTCTATTGTAGAAATAATCATATTTACACATATACTAAACTGAACATAAAAAGAAAAAATCCAGGGTCTCTCTAGAAGATATAACCAATATTACTATGCTGCCACCGGAAAGCTGATGCCATACAACTACAAAACCAGCCCAAGTAAGTACTCAGCATCGCGTGTCGTATCAGTCACAAAGTGCTAGTAGTCCAGCTGAAGTTCATGCAAGGCCCGGTTATCCTCTCTCTAAGAAAAGCTTGCAGAAACCTCTCTCCTCCTGTTGAATATTGTGTATTGCGCACACAGCCGGGGCAGTGCACAGAGGGACCATGTCGCTGCAGTACTTCTGCCGCAGAGCCCTAAGAGCTGGAGCCGCACTGCTGTGGATTTTCCCCGGAGAACTCCCGCCACACCAGCGAGGTGAACGGAGGAGACACGCCAAGATGAAGGTTTCTGGAGCAATGCTACCGTAGCTGCAGCTCGGTACTTTTCAAGAGAGAGACGCTTATGTGCGGAGGAGAACATAGCAACGTAGCCCGTGGTGCCACGAGAAGGTCACAAGCGGGGAGCTTGACTTGCTGAGGTATTGCTCACTGAACCGAGGGTATATGGTGAACGCAAAGCTAAAAGTCATAGTCAAAAGGAGACAGTGTGAAAGAGGGGTGATTAAATATTTATACTGCATCGTTCAGTGCTAATCTTGGGAGAGAAAAAAGAGGTGCTAAATCATGCCTGACAAGGATTCCTGGATTTAGCAGCTGGATCTACAAAACAAGAAAAATACTGTTCCTGTTTTTGTAAGCCTACATCTCTGTCACTGCTTCCGTTATTGCTTCTGCTGGCTCTTGTTCTTCTTAGTGCTGCAGCCCTCAGAGCATTGCATGAAAGCACAAGACACCTTAAAAGACCTTTGGATCTCTTAAGCCAAAGATCAGACTGGTTAATGTTTCTCTAGGAAGGTCTGGGTCATATCATTGATGGTCCAGAAACTGTATTTACAGCTGAACCATTGACCCGTCACTGCACTGGAAAAGATTACACTATCAGGACCTGTTGCCATCTTCCATACAGAATAAATCCCTATATCTTCAGGTAATCAGTGCTTCAACCTCTCTGCCTTCCCCACCCAATTTCTGTTGGAGGAAGCATTCAATGCTTGTCCTAAAGGTTCATGTAATCTTCCTGCTCACAGTGAAATACACCCGTCAGTAGCAATACTTCACTGCTGAGAGAAATGGTTGCCTATTTATTGTATACCATGACTCTACTTTTTCACATAGAGGGTACAGGCTGCAGAAGCCAGGAGTCTGATGGTACTGAGGATGTAGTACAGTTTCATTATATTAAAATCTAAATTTGCATAGTGCCAGATCACTTAAACGAAAAGAACTTCTTTTAAAAATATGTTTCATAATAATCAAACAATATTTGGTTATTTTTCAAAATGATGGGTTTCCAGGGAAGCAGAAGAACTCTGTTTACACAGGTTCAGTCATCCCTTTTTGAAAACAGTAATTATTACACAATCAGTAGTCAAAAGGAGTCACAGTACACTAGTATTCATACCATCATCTCAAAGACGACTTCCTAAATTATACGTGTGATGGTTACCACTGTGACCAAAAACAGGGGTTAAGTTTGGGAGCGTTAGTGTTAAAACCGATACGCTATAGCTTGAACGAAATACTGTGCAGCTGGAGGCTGTGACGGACTTTAATCCCATGTGCAGGGAACACAGAGCAATAAAAATCACAATGCTGCAGCCGAGGGGGTTCACATGCATGCAGATGAGCAAAGGGAGGCACAAATGGTGTTTTCAAATGAAAGGGCTGGGACTGAGACAAGTGATTACAGCAGCGGAGGATAACTCCACTAAGCAAAGGTGGCAGCACCCAGTCAAGTGCTCCGGAGGACTGCTGGCCTCTGGATGGAGCTGCCGGTGGTCCCGGGGTTTGACCCAGCAGGCAGCCAGAGACCCCACAGCCCTTCGCTCCCTCCCCCCGCTGGGACGGGGGAGAGAATCCGAAAAAAGGTAAAACTTACGGGTTGAGATAAAGACAGTTTAAGAGCAGGCAAAGGGAAGGGACAACAATAATAATAATGATAACAGAATACACAAAACAAGTGATGCACGATGCAGTTGCTCACCACCTGCTGACCGATGCCCAGCCAGTCCCCAAGCAGCGGGCCACCCCCCCGCCCCCCCAACTCCCCCCAGTTTTATTGTTCAGCATGACATTCTATGGTCCGGAATATCCCTGGGGTCAGTCGGGTTTGGCTGTCCCAGCTGTGTCCCCTCCCAAATCCTCGTGCCCCCCCAGCCTCCTCTCTGGCTGGGTGGGATGAGAAGCTGAAAAGTCCTTGACTTAGTGCAAGCACTGCTCAGCAACAACTAAAACATCAGTGTGTTGCCAACATTATTCTCATCCTAAATCCAAAAACGGCACTACACCAGCTACTAGGAAGAAAATTAACTCTACCCCAGCTGAAACCAGAGAGGTGCTGAGGTGGGTACCCCAAGTACCCAAAGTCACCGCAGCTGTCAAGATAATACAGTATTTCCATCTTCAAAAAGGAGAAGAGGTACACATTAACGCCAATTTTCAAAGGCCATCTCTGCCATTTTAATCATATCAAAATCCCTCCTTCAGACCCTCCAAACAATTTTCTAAGGTTTTCTAGACTTTCCCATTGAAAAAAAATCAGTGCCTTCAGCCTGACTTTACCTTTAAAACACTTGGTCCGACTCTCCCCAGTGGAAATATTTGCCCGCTAGCATCCATGCGCACTGCACTCAGCGGCATGACGTGCGCGCTTTGCATTATGTAGGGGGGTGCGTCATGTGAATAATGGAAGGGCTCAAGGAAAACCCGTTTTGTTGAGCTACTTTTGGTACTCACCCAGCGAGCTCGAGCACACAAGTTTCATGGTGAAAAGAGGAATCTGAGTCCGAATGGCTTTCTCCCTCTCTCTTGCGTCTTGCTTGCTTAATGGATTAAAGAGCACGTAGCTGCTGCTGTAGATAAACACCCCCAAGATATTGTGGTTATTTTTATTTCTCCAGGGCAATTGCATTAGCACTTTAATGTAACTGCGCAGAAAAAATCCAGTGGAAGATAAATACACCAAAATGATCGTTTAGCTTGCAAAGAACCAGTTAAATAATAGACACAATACATTTCAACATGTTGCCGTGTCATCTTACGACTTCATCTGAATGTCCTTGTCTGTCTTTTTATTGCGAGCATGAGTAGGCTAGGAATGGCCCTAGTTAACATCAGTCAAAGTATCTTTATTGTTTATTAAATTACAGTGAGTTTGAACATTTAAACAAAAGCTTCATCTCAAACTGGGAAAACATCTTGATGTAAATCCTTAGTCTAGCTCTAGGCACAAGTCTAAAGAGACAGAAGTCCCCAAATAAAGAGTACCCCGTAGGAAAAGAAGCAGTTCAGCCATGGGGGTGGTATCCAAGCACTGGATCAAAAAAAAACCTAGTAAGAGCAGCCTGTCCAGGTGGACAGACTAAGCTTAGTGGAAATGCAGATTTTCCAGTGAAAAGCAAACACAGACAAAGAAATAGTGGAAGAGAGAAATTGCTTATCGTAAGGGCCTGTTTACAATTGTAAAAAGTGAAATGGAAGCTTTTCCCTCCCTTATTAGAGAAGGGAAGGTAAAAAAGCTCAAAACAACTGTCTGTGTTTCATGTGTTTTGCAGCTGCAGACACAATAAGATGGTGGGCTATATCGGGTGGATTTTTCACCCCAAACCAAGAAACAGAAGAGAAAAAGGATAGTTATATTTCAAGTGATAGAACTCTGAAAACCAAATAAAAATTCAGGCACATTAAACGTTCTGTAATCAAAGGCAGACTAATTTATGGAACATGTAATACCAGTTCCTGAGAAAGACCTCCAAATATCAAGTCTCCAAATATCAAGTCCCCAAATATCTGAGCATTAATTAAAGCTGGTAGAGTACAAGTGCACAAGCTGAAGTAATGGAATCCAGGTACCAGAGTAGAGGCAAAGCCAGGAGAAAAAAATCAGGAGAACAAAATTCATAGTGCTGAGGAAAAAAAAAGAAAATTGAGGACAGGGAAAAAATGCCTAGTCTAGAGGTGGTGGAAACCAGAGAAGTGAAGAACCGATGGGGAGTTGGCAAGGCTGCAGGATGGGGAATCTTTATACCCACGGAAACGATCAGAGCGGCGCAACACGGAGTGCTCTGAGGGGGCAGGGGACGGGTGGTCAAACCCTGGGGATCAGGCCCAGCACCAAAGCACCAAGCAGGAGCATTCCCATGACTCCTGTTGGCCAGCACGCAAACAATTTAGCAAATTACTCCTTAATGTTAAATAAGACATGAACAGGATATAAGCATTTTAAAAGTTTAAAGGGGCTACAGACCAGTAGTATTACAATTTTCAGGTCTGGGATGATGAAATGACTGTATGCTGCACCACCTGCGGCAGGTGGGACTGGAAAAGCCAGAAGGAGTACCTGAAGTTTTTTTTGTTGTTGTTTGCTCGGTAGTGTTAACTTTGCTTTAGAAACTGCGAGTCCTCTCTTGCACCTACCCAGCACGCAGTGGCTGGAAGGACCAGCTCTGAACTGGCAAGCCTTGCGGACTGGAGTTTGTATGTCGCTCGAGTAAGCTTGTCCTGGTAGTTACTCATGAACAGCAGGAAATACGCCAGAAACGAACTCCGCAGTTTTCCAGCTCATGAGTGGTACTCTCCAGCTGGGTGCAAATGTCTCAATTTTATTATACCTAGGGGAGAGTGCAGACTGAAAATAGGGCAGAGGAAGCCAGAAAGAGCCAGGAAACAGTGTTCTTATTTTTGATGCTTTAAAGCAACAAGAAGTAGCTTTTCAAGAACCACCTGCCACAGGCACAAACTTTTGTTTTTCAGATTATTTTAGAAAATCCTGATTCTTTTGCTGGATGTGTTCTGACCCACCTTATTTCATCGAAAAAAAGTGAAAAAAACTGGTTTATATGCATTTTATGATCAAAAATGAAGAAAGGGGACTTCAGGATGAGTATGTTTAACCTAAACTGCCCCTACCCAAGACTCCAGAAAGAGCACGAAAAGCCACTGCAGTCCCAAGATTTAGGCTTAGGCTGCACAAGGGGTCAAGGAAACAACTTTGCCCCAAAGTTGGCTCCTTTGTTCTTTCCCTGTAAGTAGCTTATCTCTACTGGTTCCCTGCCCAGAGTCAGGACCCAGTAAGGTCCTGGTCTCAGGGTTTCCCACTGCAGTGATGGTCAGGTCCTCTTTCCCATGGAGGGGTGCACACACCTGGAGGAGAACAGTTGCCAGGGGTCCATCACGACACAGTTCTGAGTTCCGTCCCAAGCCTCATTTTCAACAGCAGAGTATTTCAGCGTGAATAAATATAAATTAGTATTTCTGCAAGAGAATGAAAGGGTCGGGCAGTTAGAGCCAAGCATAATGCAGGCTGAGAATACCAGCACTGCTGTACCCGTGTGTTTCTACCCTAACTGGTAACTGTGCTCGCCCCGTGCATCTCCAGAGCATAGTACACCAGTTGTACCAAATTACAGAGTAAATTGGTGAGATGGGCAAGTGTTCAGTAGGATCCATGAAATGCGTATTTACATCTGACCCAATTAATCCCCTTCTCCACAGGGGATAGAAGCTGCTATTTGAATGTAATTAATTGTGAAGCATTCTGTAATGATGTTGTCCAAATGACATTGTGCAAACCCAAATTGTATTAACTAGACTGTTGAAACCTCACACTGTCTCAAGGTCTGAAAAACTTCATGGGTTCCAGTAAAATCCACTTTTTATAGTATCTTTTAAAAAGTGGTGTTGAAGCCATTTGTTTCTCTATCTTTTTTTCCAGGGGGAAAACAACATTGTTTAGTTATTCTTGTTAAAGTTGACAGCCATTGCTTATGGCAAACTGATCAGTCAGAGCCTGATTCTGACATAGTTAGTTTGATTTAATGATCAGACATGTTTATTTCACTTGATCTACTGCTAGAACAAGATGCTATTTACTGTAAATATGGATATCCGTACTCGGGTATTTCTCTTGTGGCCTGATTTTGTTTTGTTCTTTCTTTCTTTTTTTTTTTTTTTTTTCGGTAATAACACTAATCTGTCTTGCACAAAAGAAGCAATTGGCCAACTAGGAGTAGATGGATAGGTGAGGAAGGAGATTTTCTTTGCTACAACATGAGGAGGGGGCTAGGGATAGTTACAGTGGAAGGAATGAACACCTTGAAACTCTGTATATTCTGAGTGCTTGTTGCTGAGTCTTCCCAGAGTCCTCACAAAGACCCATTTCAAGTTGGGAGCATCTGAAAACTCCTTGCCAAGCCCAACCACAGGTCACTAAAAACTTACCCACTTCCACTCTCTGTGACTGGACTTTCCCCATGGCATCTCAGAGCTGGCACAGCCCTGGCTCTTCCCACACAACACTTCTTTACTACAGCAGGATCAATATCAGGAAGGACTTACTATTGGAAAGCTCAGTTTTCCAGTGGCTGGTTGAGTATATCTGGCATACTGAGTGTGCCAGAGTGTTTTTATCTCCTGGAGAAACAGATTGGAAAGGTCAGAAAAGACTGCTGTCATTGCCAAAACACATGAAGTGACAGAAGTCCAGAATCCTACCTGTGAATTTCTGCACCAAGCCTGTAACATCTCCCTGAGCAATAGCATAGCCCTTCAAAGAATTTCATTTCTATCTTGTGTATGTAATTTCTCATACAGATACTGTGTCTACATTTGTACACACACATTTATAATCCACTTGCATAAGTGCAAGTTATGTTACCAAAGCGCCAGGGTTTTAATTTCTCTGTGATTTCATGCCAAGACTCCCAGGAGATATGACACCTTTGTTTTCATGCCTCACCTCACCCTCTTCAAGTGATTCTCCGTGTAGTTTTCCGAGATAAGTCTTTCTGCTAGTCGTGTGGAAGTGCTCTGCCTGTGACCGACTCGTTCACCTTCCTGTTGAGCCTTCCCAAGCCTGCTGACGATGGAGACTTGCCTTCAGGTGCTCTGCAATCTTCACCTGTCAAAAGAATAACTAATTAAGAATGGAGATCGCGAACCCTGTTCATTAGAGATTACCTGATTTGCACGAATGTGAGATCTTATGTGCCGTTCTAGGAAGGCAAGTTGTGCGTTTCCTCTTCAGGATGTAAAGCCTTCCAGGTGCCGGCATGTAGCAGCCCTGATACTCTCTAACACAAACTTTCCAAGAAATTAATCTATCTGTTGTCTGTTAACTTATGCCAGCTTTCTCTTTCACTCCCATGGAGGGCTCACTTTTCTAATATGGTTTGTTTCTGTTGTCAAATTGACAGGGAAGAGCTGTACAGCAGATATTTATGCAAAAAACCCAAAGGGTTTTACCACATTCACAGTCTTCAGGTTTTGCAAACACGGTGTAGAACCAGAAACTAAGTCTCCTCATTTGCCCTGTTTGCAGAATTTTTGTCTTGTAGGCTTTTTGTGTGCTGAGCATGGCAGGCAAACAAAATTATAGCAAGTTTAATCAAGTGTGATGCCACTACAGGCTGGTGAGAGAGAAGGAACTTGTGCATCACAGGATGCTCTTTTACAGCCCTTGGTATCTTCTGTCTGGAAGATGCACAAGGTCCTAATACCCTTTTTTTCACCATTACATACCTGGTTAGGTGAATTAAGATGTATTTGTCTGGTCCCATGTGTTTCATCATATGTGCAGCGTGGGTGCTTGTACTGCATAAGTGCTCTGTCCTAATTTCGAAAGATTGGTGACCCTGCCACGGGACTTCCCATGCAAAATTTGGGGGAAATTCTTGTGTTCGCAGATATTTATACCAATGAGTGGAAACTCAAGTCTTCTGAAAATCACTTTGTGCTCTTGCTCAATAGTTTTCCAGCCCTACCAAGAGATTATATAGGTATTTCCTATAAACTTGCAGTGGCTCTTGCAGAAGACAATTACCTTTCTTGCAAGTTTTGCAAGTTCTTGTCCCATCCTTTACAGAGGAGCAGTGACAAATTATCCAGCTATTCAACTGCAGTTTTCTTTTTAGACCATAATGTCAGCTAATCTTCCATCAGACAGGTCCCTCCTGGGTATTTGTGCATGTATGTGTGTGTGTGTGTCTCTAAGATGAAAAGCAGAGGAGGTGTAACATATTTTAGATATTATTCTCCCTACATTAGCTTTACACTGTATTTCCCACACAGGTCACTGGATTTCTTTTGTGCCTGTCTACCTAGTAATTGCCAGTTTCCCCCAGGCTCTCATATGCTGGCATGTCCTGCCATGCCTGGGCTTCAGCTTTTCTGAATTTATTAATTCTAGTTCTCTCTCTGAGCCTCTTATGTTTGTGTATCATGCTTCTCACTCCAGGTAGCCTCACCGATATTTTTGGTAATGATTTCCCTAGCAAAACTAAAGACGATTAGTTGTTTCTTGATTTATCTGTTACCTTCAAAATTTTTGCTCTATACAGCTTTTTTTATTACTTTTCAAAACTTTCCTACCAAGCATAAGGTTAGTTGCTCTTCCTACCCAGTTTGAAAATCTGTTTTTTGGCTCTTCAGCCTAGTTAATGTGTTCTTTATGTAGCATTTGTTTTCAGCTTAACCTTTCTAGCTAGCAACAGTCAAATTTCTTATCACAGACCCAACAAAACTGGATTCCTATCAGAAATTATAGATCTTTATTACAGATTTTTCAAAAAAAATCCTTGTAAACAATTGTTTCGGTAATGCCTACAGGAAGGTATAACGCCGGATTTAGATTCTCGTTTCCAGGTTTACACCTTAGGCAAAACGAGCTCGTCGCCTGCTGAAGCTAATGACGCTGCACTACAGTCAGAAGGCCCAGGGACTCGGTAGGGACGTTTCTTCTGGGCGCTATCGCAACCCAGCAGCTGAAGAGCCGGTGGAGCGTTGAGGCGCGGAGGGCGGCTGTCCGGCAGCCGGCTGCAGCTCTTCGCCGCGTGAAGTTCCATCTGGAGAAGACGAAGCCCGGGGCGGCTGTCCTGGGTTTGGCCAGGGCCCTGCCTGGCGCAGGGAGCTCCCAGCCACGCGCCCGCGGGGGCCCCCCCCGAGGAGCTTTGCGGCTCAAGGGCTTTCTACGCCGGAGGCGGTATTTTCGTGACGAGGAGCCCTTGCTATTTACGGGTAGAGCAGTCGGTTCAGTGTGAGGATTTATGAATTATTAAAACACTTTTCTTGAACTTGCTGTGAGTTGTTCACGTTAGCTCCTCAGCACCTGCGGGACTAAGGGTGCGTACGGCCGCTGGAGCCACCAGGAGTTCACGTCGGGAGTGGAAAGGGTGTTGGAAGTGGAGGAAGAGCATGTGCGAGGTTGATCAAGGAGTAAAAATAACCAAGGCTGTGTATTCAATGGAAGCAAACGGGATGACTAGCGGTTTTGCACACTGCAAGGCAGATTTGCAGGGTTCAGTCGGCATCTGTCGCGAACGAAGGAACAGAGAGTTCAGTGGCGAGGAGAGCAGGGCTGGAAGAGAGAGGAGGAGAGCTAGTTATGCCAGTCTTCTTTCCTGATCCAAGGTATTTCTGTTTGTACAATTACATGAACAAAAGCAGGAACAAATTTAGCCTATTTAAGGACTTAGCATAAGCCAGCTTCATCCTGCCATTTCAGATTTCGCAAATAGTGGTTGGGGGGGGCTACTGGTGGTCCTTAGCCCATGCAAGCGAGGAAGCAAAAACAATGGGGAAAAATAAGATTATTTGCTCCCGTAATTTAAAAAAACAAAATCATGAAACACTAAGTCAGTGCTGCTGTTCCAAGTCTTCACCTTCACATTGACTTCAGATATTATATAAAAGCAATCGATTAGCTAGCTTTTGCAGTTCTTTTTTTAAATGTTTTTGAGCACTGCCATTTTGTTCCTTATTTTGAAGATGTCCTAGATTCATCTGTCATGAGCTACGGTGGAGTCAGTTCTGTATTTTTTGCTAATGGGTTGGTCTTTTATTATTCTGCCCTTACTGTTACCTGTGCTGGATGTTCACACAGTGGTAATATAAACTGTACTTTTTCACAGGGACCAAACAGGAGGGTGAAGAAAAGTAATAGAAAGTCCAGAGATGGTAGCTTTTTTCAGACACAGAAAATGTTGTCTTACTCCTTAGCTGTAAATACTCTTTTTTCAAGTTTGCACAAAGGATGTTTTTTCCGCAAATACGTGACAGCTCTTTTAAGATGCTCTGGTGCTGTATGCTCCTGTTCTTCTACTACTTCCAGACACTGAAGATGCCTGTTTGTGTGGTCTGTCTCTTATTTGCTCTTTGATCTTTGTTCACTTTCCCTTGTGGCTTATATTGTGTTATTTTGTTGTAAAAATAATCTATCTGAATTTTGCTTTTTGATGCATGAAGACTGATGATTTTGTCACCCATCTTTGTTCTGTTACTGCTTTTCCCTTTGTTTGGCGAGTTATCTTGTGAGTATTTGTGTAGCTGAGGCTGAATATCAGACTTATATCATGACGACAGATTTTTTTTTCATCAGTGGCTGTGTCTGAACATAACAGCCGTTACTTCCTGAATATTTTTCGAACCCCACGTGAGGCTAATAGGTGGTTTTATTGGATGTGGCATCCCAGCCAGTGTTCTCAGAGTCTCACTTTTCTTCTACTATACATTCCTTGCCGCCCAACCTGCCTCCCATGAGTCTGCCAGATACCTACCTCCTGCATCTGAGGGGAGACAGAAAGGTGTTTTGGGGGGTATACCCCACCCCATCTCTTGTGTGAGCGGTGGGCTGCCTTAGCCTGAGGCAGACTCCTGCGCTCCGAAAGCGCCGTACCCCAGGGGTACAGGGCTGCCCGAAGGGTAATCGGCGTGCCATGGGGGGATGGGAATTTTGACCTTCCTTATCCCTCAAGTCCTCCCCTCTCGCCTTCCATATCAAAGAGAAGATGTCTTAGGTACTGGTAGCAAATTCCTATGAACCTGGGGATCTTTTCTGTCGGCAGCTTTCGAAGCTTCAAAGCAAAGAGGCTTAAACTTTAGCCTCTTTGCATGTTTAAAGCATGTTTAAACACAGAGAAAGCTGTTTGGCCTGGATGGTTTTTGATTTCTATTCTGTTCTTCAAACTACAAACATAGAATCGTAGGATGGCAGGGAACAGGACCAGAGGAGCCCTTGAGAGCCAGCACCAGGCAATACGCTGGGAGATTTACAGTTGCTGAAAATATTAATCAGTGCTCTTAAACAGTTCCTTCTGCAATGTGCCCAATATATCAGGAGAGAGTTTAAGAGAGATTTGTGAGGGATTGCTCCTCAGGGAGACTGTGAGCTGAATTATATCTGTGGATGTGCTGACCCACAGTTGAGTATTTCTGATTTACACCCTGTAATTCTCCCTGACTTGCAAGTACTCCTGGAACAAAGGTCAGTAAAAAAGTCTCTGAACGATTATTTACCATTCTGGACAGGAAGAGCGATAGGTTCTTTCTATCCTAAGGCGCTTTGGCTCCCCTTCCTTCTGCAGCAGCACAGGTTACAGCTGCAGATACGCTGCTGAAATACAGCTACACAAGTTTGTGTTTTGTAACTCCTGCCAACCTCCTACTGAGCTGTTTGCTTTCCGAGTCTGTGCTCCCATCCTCTCTTAGCACTGAGAACTGCCCTTCACCCTGTAGCCCCTTTTAGAGGTTATTCCTAATTTTAACTTATGTCTGGATTGAGGAAATGGATTTTTCAACACATAGATGAGGAGCCAGGATTAATCCAGTATTTATTTTGACAGTGATATAAACCCCATAAATGCATGATGCAGTCTAAAAACAACCTGCCTGAGCAATTAGCTCAGTAATCACACATTTAAAAAACAGTGGCAGAAGAGCAGAGCTATGGATTAAGATGCACGATGATTTTCTTTATTTAATAGAAAAGCATGTGGAATTTTAATTGCGATCAGGAGATTTTACGTTTGCTGCAAATACTCATGTGGGTTGCTAACGTGACAACTGTGGTTTGACAAGGAAGGACCACACAAGGCAAGACTTGAAAACTGGCAGATAGGAATATAGTGACTATTTCATTTTGGGCCCTGCAAGAGAACACACATCTGAAATGAATATGTGACAAGTAGGGAGTATTGAATTTCTGTGTGAGGAGTTGACAAGTCAGACAAACAGCAGCCATATATTATCTGTGATGGCGAAAAGATCACATCATTTATAACCTTTGAAGCAACAGGAAAACTGAACGCAACATCATCTTATAATGATCTAAGAGAGAACTGTCTCTTTTTTTTTTCTCCCTGGTTATATATAGCTGTTAGAGAGGGCCCTGCTGAGCGGAAAATGGAGCATATGATCAAGGGCAGTCCAGTGAGTCAATTTACTGACTAATGCTGTAGATTATCATGTCAAATATATAGCACCAGCAGTATGAACAATAATGAAGCCTAGTTTATTTCTTTCCTGTAAATTGAAATGAAGATGTGATTGGAATTGTCACACCCTGTACATATAAGCCAGATTCTCTCAATCGTCCAAAACAAATTGCCTTATTCTTTATATTGACGTTTATTTTAGGAGCCATTCCAAGACCGGCAAGCTGAAACCATCTATTTAAATGTGTCAAACACGTTTAAAATATCCTCTAGACAGCTGTCCCCTCAGGTGGTGGTTCAAGGGTCTCGTGCGGCTCCTCTCAGACCCAAAGAAGGGATAACTCGGCCTTTCATCCCGTGCAGCGCGGAGTCATGCGGACACTGCAAATGAGCTCTGGGATCGTCAGTAAACCATCCAGCCACAAAGCTGAGAGGGCAGGAGACCCTGGACACCCCCGGTGGCCATCGAAAGGAGCCCTTCCTTGCCTGGTCTTCCATCTTCCCACAGTGTCAGTGAGCAAGCATGAGGAGGGGGATATTGCCAATATTGTGCAGGCTCCATGGGTCTTCTTCCATTACTTTTGTTTTCTTTCCAAATTACAGGGAGAACACACCCATGTGGTTTGTAGGTTGGGTTACGGTGTTGATCAGTAAGGTGGTATTCTCTGTAATGTCAAACTGAACACCTCAAGAGGAGGTACAGTTAGCAATCTGGTAGTTTCCACTCCATACAGAAGGGGGTTATTTAATTTAGCTGTACAATACCAGGCTTCTTGTGTTTTACTGGTGTCCAAGCTCCAGGTGAAAGCCTGATCTCCTTTTGGTCTGTCAAAATTTTAGCATGCGAAAAACTTAGGGAAATAACATTTGAATTGCAAGTGACTGCCATTCCTTCAGGGATGAAAAGAGTACATAATCAATGTTATCGATTTCTAAACTCCTTTCTCTAAGAAGAAAGCTGAGAGTAATTGGAGAGACATTTACTAACTGTTTGCTAAAGATAAGTCACAAAGCCCAAATATTGCTTATCTGTTAAGTATAATTTCCTGAAGGCGGTGTGTAAACTAATACAGAAATTAGCAGAGTGTTATAATTTTAGCACATATAAGGAAAAGCAGATGGTACTGCTTTGATTGGACATGTCATTGGAGTACTCCAGAGAATGCCAAATCTTTAATCTGTTACTCCTTACATATACTACCATGTTACTCAGTTTTCAGTAGACTAGAACAACATGTACTATGCACGAACGACTCTTTTTGCCGAGCTTTAAACTTAGAATAAAAACAAAATCCCCATTGCTGGTTTTGCAGCACTCGCTGTGTTCATTTTCCAAATGGTTCGTGTTGCATGTTCTGGGTGGCCAGAACAAAGGCACAGCTCCATGGGCCAATGCACTCGGCAACCTTCAGCTTTCGGGGCATGCCGTATGTCATAAACAGCAGTACAAATGAGAAGCGATACATTTCAAAATGCTTTGTGGTACTGGAAACTCTTTGAGCAATTAGGAGCTCTGCAGATATCCAAAAGTGGAGGGTTTTAATTTTTAAAAAATCAACTATTTCCTGGTTATTCTTGAAAGGTAGAATAACACCTTTCAGTTCAGAGGTTGTCTTGGCAAGGTGGAGCTCTACTTTTGTGCTTTGTCTTTTCTTTGGAGGAAGAGAATTTAGCTGCAAAGAGCAGAAAGGGGCAAGAGCGGACAGGGGTTGAGGAAGGAACTGAATTTTGCAAGCAGAAGGTGGAGGCTGCATATTTGGAAATTGGTGAGGACGAAAGCATCAAAGAGGAGGTAGGCAAGAGCAGAACTGCCAATTGGTGAGGCAAAATGTGTGGTAGAAAAAAGTAGAAAAGGAGTCAAGAAGAGAAGAGAAGAGACAGGTGCAGAAGGAAGGATTCTGTTTCCTTAATCAGTTCTCCTGTGTTTCATGTTAGTGGTTTTAAGACCCCATTCACATTTCTGGCTCAGAGGACAAACAAATCGGGTTAATGCCTCATTAGAAACACACAGTGTGGGTGATATCCTATCGTGCAGTATTTAGGCTGCCCCCAAGCCCAGCATCTTGTCCGATGCCGGTAGAGTGCTCCCGCCTGGTACTCAGGAGGCTGTTGGGTGTCCAGTGAAGTACAAACCCGTGCTGCTGGGTCTCCCTGTTTCTCGGGGGGGTCCTGCACTGCTTCATCCTCTGGCTTATTGGCATATTTTCTGAACACGATCCTTTCCCAGGTGTAATTCCCTTACAAAAGTAGGACCTCAAGGTCAGGCGGTCGTAGGCCGTCAAAGTGAGTCCTGACCTCTTCAGCAGGCCCAAGGACGGGCTCCTCCAGAGCTCCAGCACTGCAAACACTGATTTAGAATTCCTCCAGGACACATAAAAGATGAAACATACAACATGTACAGCATATGCTGTGCTGGCATAGCAACCCTTTATTTTGGTGTTATTCTTGCGCTCTCTCCTCTAGATAAGTTAATCAGACATTTCTTCTCCAATTTTCCTTGATATTCTTGAGCAAAACTTGGGTTCAATGAGCATCCGAGATCCTCTCCCCAGAATCCCTCTTCCACTGCTATAGCCACGCTTCTGTGTCTTAACTGCCTGTACCTCTCAGTACTGACTTTTCTTACATACCATTAAATCTATGGTTTTGGGTTATCCTTTAATCAGTTTTGCCAAGTAAAAGTCCATCACCAGGTGATCTGTTGCTTAGCTACTGGCCTGGGCAGAAGGTCCTCCAGGAGAGGTGCCAGCACCCCACCAAAGAGCCTGTCCATGGGCAGAGAGGATTTGGAAGGTTTAACGGCCCTTGCCCATGTGTTCTGTATCCCTGCTCCTCAGAACCACATTCCCATCTGAAGAGGAAAAGCTAGCAGAAAAGTTAGCATTTTGAGAAGTTATTCAAAATGGAGTTTGCAGTTTGATAAAGGCTCTGGAGAGAACTCCTAACCTTAAGCTGGAAGCCAAAAATTCTCACTAGGTGGACTTCCCACTAACAAACACCTTTAGGGAATACACAAGGTACTAAATGGCTAAATTAAGTAGATGCCCACATGTATATGTATGTACACATGTCTACATGAGTGGGTGCATACAGACTGGGTGAGTGCGTATTTGTGTGTGTGTGTGTGTGTAATACAGTACAAGAAAAACTGTCAAACCCATTTTAAATGAAATCTTATTTCATTTCTGCTGTATGCATACTTCCAATGACCTTGTAGGATTTGTGGATTTATTACTTACCAGATGAGAAAAAAACCCCCAACAATTCTGTGTAAAGATTACATTATCAAGTTGCTGTAGCATTGAGTGCCATTGATTTTTACCTCATGATGAATGTTTATTTTGCTGTGAATAAATATCAGAGTTTTATAGAGCAACCCTCATAGAAGCAAATCAAAATGAAAATACAGAAGTCTATTTGTGCAGTAAATTTCTAACACATTCAGTCAAGATGTTTCTAAGATGCAAGAATTTAATTTTAGAAACAAGTCTGAAGTGCAGATAGCTGGCAAATACTTTGTTTAACCTGATCATGCTTCAGAACTATGTAAAAACAGCTAGAGAAATCCAGATTGAGATCTTGGCTAACAACAAGAACTAAATGATATGCAAAGGTGGAAAGGATAATTTGTGTAGTAGAAGATCAGAAAAGAAAACTGACCTCAAAACATTATTTGTTGGAAGTCTAGTATTAAGAACTGATAACTGGAAAAGGCAGGCATTTCTTTATCAGTTGGCTTGTCTTCTCAGGAAAAAAAAAACCCTACAAAACTTATAAAATTTGCATGTGAACACTTTAAGGTTATTCAGATATTCTTGACTATTTTTAGCTACATAATTTAAATTATTAATATAATTTGCAATATTTAATTTGTCTTGTGCAGTATTTGCATAAATTAAATGCACAGACGTCTGAGAAAGCTCTGGTAATCTCCGTCTGCGTTTGCTGGGGTTTGTTCTGTGTGTTGCTGTAGCAAATGGCTTGCAGGAGAGAATCCACCAAGAGAGAGGAAAAATCTTCCTTGCCCTTCCCTTTCCCAGCACCGAGTGGGAGACAGCCTGTGCTGGGCACGGGGCATGGATGTCACCGGTCCCAGCGCTTCGTCCCCAGCCCTGGCCGGGGGGGGGACAGTGTCCGCTGCCCCTGACCTGCCTCAGGGTGGAAAACTGGGGGAGCAAGGGAATCAGAACCCAAGACTCAGAAAGTGCCCAGTTCGAGAGGGTGATCCGCATCAATCAAATCAAGAGTGCTGTTTATGGGCCCTATGTGCACATATACACTTCTTTTTTTTTTTTTTTTTCCCTTTTTTTTGACCTTTTGACAAATGACGTACTCTGAGATGCTGGGGCACAGAGGTACCTTAACAAAGTCAGCCAAGATGATTACAGCCGAGGCAGAGGCCAGCGACAAGTTCCCCAAAGGTGCAACAAAACCCGTCTTCCCCCCCAAATATTTAAATCTGCTTGGGGAAAAGCACCAGGGAACCTAATGGGAAAAATCCTGGAGAGGCGAGCCCTGGGGTGCCCGGGAGCTCGGGTGCCCCCAGCCCGTCACGCAGCCGGGGACGCCGTCAGCCCTCGTGCTGGGGTGGCACTTGCTGGGGGGGTCGGCCCTGCAGCGGATTTTGGGGCAGGGGAGCCCTGGAGTGTGAGACTGGGGCTTGAACGGGGCCAGCGGGAGGCAGGTGCGAGGGTCTGCTGGCGCCCCATCACGTCTCTCGTGGGGCAGGCGTTCCGCAGAAAGCAAAAAGAAAGCCGGAAAGGTGAGTTTAAGGTACGTTTCCCTCAGTGGTTTAGGTTTTTGAGGTTCTAAAATTTTAGCAAATACAGTCTTGCTCTACATTGTTTGGCTTTGATGTGCTCATTAGCCACTATTCCACGTTCCAGCTGAAGTAGTCGCCACGTATTTTAACGTTAGCTCTGCAGCGCGCTCAGCCTTGCTCGCAGACAGCATGAGCAGAAGTTAGTGGCCCTGTACCTGACAGATTTCTGGTCAGAGCAGATTATCCTTCAAATCTAGGTCATTAACACATATTCGTCTGATGTAAAACAGACTAATGGGCCACTCCCACTAACTAACTGGACAACCTCTGCTTTCATCAGAGACAGACTGGCAGAAGAATTATCCGAGAGGAGTCAAGTGTCCAGACTTCACTGTCCCGAGAGGATTTAATATCCAGGCAAATTATGTCTATAAGACGGTCACAGATCACTGTGTCTGAATATTTTAAGGCATTCCTTTCATTTGAAACAAAGGGAAACCAAGACACTGTGTCAGGAATAGATATGCTGTTATTTAGGAGCTATAACTCTCTGTCATAACATCTATGATGCTTTGCAAAACAGCAGTTCCTCTGGTTCTCCCTCCCTTCCCCAAAATTAAAATATTAATTATATTATATATAAAACATGAAGCTGAATACAAAATTTACATTAACTGCATTTGCAAAATTGAGAGAAGGAAGCCTTGCTTTACTAAAGAAAAAGGGATTTATTTTTTTTTTAACAAACTGATCACCCTTACTGACTGTATAATCTTCATTATTAAAGTAAACCTTGAAAAATTTAGATTCCACTTAAAAATATTTCAAGCCAGGAAAATATTTTTGCTGCACAACATGTTTAAATTATGTTACTCTTTCAGCTGGATAATGTTCAATTCCTACTTGAAGAGGGCGAAGCCACATTAACTACCATTTCATTATTGTATTAACAACAGTTCACTTGCTGTTCTTGCAGAACGAGTAAGTAAATCACTTATGTTTCAGAGATTCTTCTGCTGTTCATTGGAGACAGGAGGTATTACTAACCACAGCTTTCTAAACCAAACCTAAATTTGTCCATTGGAAACCCTTACTGAAGACAATGATGACCAATTTATTTTCCGTTAATTAAAATGTCAGTGCTATTTATAATACAAGGTCTGTTTTACTTAGATTTTATAAGGCACGAGTGTCCAAATGAGAGAAAAACCCACACATTAGTGATCAGGAAAATCGTTGTTGAGAGGGGTAGAAAAGGGGCGAACGCCAGTGTCACACGCAGAATGGTGGGTCCTGAGGAGCAGCGTCACGCAGCAGGATCAGTCAGAACTGCTTGTGGGTTCGGTGAAACATCTCGGCGAATATTTAGGAAAAACAATGCTTAGGCCAAATTCCGGGAAGTGTTCGATCTGTACTTTGGGCAGGATTGAGGTGAAAAAGTGACAATTTTACACCCCCTTCTGCTCCTGTGAAGCCTGGATTAAGGACGTGTGGGAACGGCACCTGGTGTAGGTGAGCTGAGATCCAGAGCTCGCTCTTCAGGGTGGAACAAACAAGAAAAGTTTGTTAGTGACCTCTTTATTACCAAACGCCACCAGAGCTCCCTCCATCTTCCTTTTTACCCCCGCCTAGGAAACTGGAACACGTTTGGTTTGCTATATAAGAGTCATCTCTTTCTGTATCAGCAGGGTTTAGTCTCAAGGCAGAACTATGTGAAAAGAAAAACATGATGCTCAAAGCATTAAAAACTAGGGGAAATGCAAGACCTTTCAACATTGGCTCCAGCTCACAGCATATTATCAAGAGGTGGAAGACCTGAATTCCCGTAGGACATGGCATATTCGGTGAGAAGGATCGGCCTCTCTTCCAAGATCCTTTCTCGAGCAGTGGTCAGGCATGGATATTGAGACAAATTGTATTTAAAAGCTCCAACACAAACATAGAAGGACTTTTCTGTCTTCTGAAAATAAGTCACGGAGTGCACTTTTGCATGAACTAAGCTGCACATGGACCTATGAATCTGTGCCATTTCGCCATTTTCATTGTCTGAAATGTTTTCGCACAATGGTTTACACACGTAAATGAAAGATAACTTTCTTTTGAAAAATAAATTCTCCCTTTATCCTTCATGGTGTTACTGTGTTTTATCCTATTTCCTGCACTGAAAAAACCCCCAACTTTGTTACTTTTGTTACCCCCCAAAAACATAACCTACTAATTTTTCTTCCATTTATTAATTTTCACCATGATTTTATGATCTCTGTGATATCTTGCCCCAAACACAGCTTTTCTAAGATGAAGTGATCTCATCTACCTTGTTCCTCCTCATGCAGAAAAAGTCTTTTATCATCCTTGCTGCTCCTCTTTTATTTTATGTAATTGTTATGTCTTTACTGAGTTTGAGTGACCAGAAAAGCTCCTTATGTTCAAAAACTGATCACACCGTCAGTGGATAAAGTAGCGGAATGATTTCTGCCTCCTTTGCCCATTGCCCGACTGCTGCTTAGCAGAGGACTAATGTTGTCAGAATCATCTACAAGGTAATTCCCCAAACGCCCGCCCGGGACAGAACCAATTTTTAGCCCGTTACTGTCTATGTGTAATTAGGCTTATCTTTTGCAATGTGCTTTACCTTGCACTTATCAACCCTGTATTTCATTTACTGCCATTTTATTACTTAGGCAGTCAGCATTTAGAAATCCTTCAGGAAAGCCTGGCTTAGATTTTTCCATTTTTAGTAGCCTGTTTCACCTACGTACCTTCCCTCGGGAAACTTTGTCCCAGCTCATTTATAAATCTCTTCCTTGTTACTCGTTCTCACAGAGATTCTTGGGGATTCCCTCCAGCGAATCCCTCAGTTATGAAAATCAGTCTTTTACTCCTAAACTCCTTTACTGCCTTTTAAACAGCTCATCTATGAAGGGACCTTCCCTCTCATCTCCTGACAATTTAGCTTTGTGAGAGCCTTCTGTGGGGAACCAAAGAGCGTTTGAAAGTCCAAACATGCTTCCGAGCTGAACCACCTTCAGCCCCGCACTCCGCGACTACTGAGGACGGAAACCGCGCGAGCACGACTGCAAAGCCACGCTGTGAATTGTGCAAAGTCCTGAGAAATGGGAGGTGTCTCAAAACCCTAAAGATGATTTAGAAATTAAGCCTCCAAAGCTATTTTGTTGTCTAATTCCTACTGATTCCATTTTGCATTCAAGTGTGAATTTATTGTGGGTTTCTAACTTTGTGCTTATGAATGCCAAAAGGAAAATTTCTCTGATGTTCTCTACCCTATACCTAAAATTAATCTCCTATGTCCTTGAAATTTAATTAAACCGGATAGTCTTTTAAATCGTTTGCCCACCATATGTTGGAAAAAGAGTAGCAAAATTAAACGAATAAATCACATCAGAGATTAAATTAAATACACTGTTTGAAGCCAGCCTCTCTCTCATTTTCCTCATTGTTAAAACTGAGTCAGTGCTGACAATAAGCATTTAAAAATGGTCAGGACAAAGCACTTCAGAATGCACAGAAATGTGTGGGGTTTTGTACAGAAAGCTGTGCATGCAAGGCATTGAATGGCCTAGATTTTCTAAAGTGTTTTTCCCATTCCCGATTGCTTTGGTGTGAAGCTGGTAGTATGAATTACATTCTAGACCTGACGGAATAGGAATAAAAGCTTTACAAAGATGGAAGATGAAGACCCCCCTTGATCTACATGTTGCCTACTGTAAAGCTAGGTCAAGAGAATCTAATGCCATTACTTTGTAAAGCGCAGAAAATGACTAAATACCTAAAGGGAAATTAAAAATTGAGAAAAAAAGTTCAACTCTTGTCTGATGAAAATTGTTTAAAGCCAACACCGAAGCATGTTCATTATGACACCATAAGGTAATACACATAAACCTATGTTGTTGAAAAAGCATCTGTAGAAAGTATTTGCCCAAATCTCAGGAGATACTTTTCATTCTCAAGGTCGTACTTGGTTTTAGAATCTGTAGATATCTGCAGAGATACTTTTCATTCTCAAGGTCGTACTCGTTTCATACCATGAACCATCTAACATACCCTCCTGAGTATCTCTGCAACCCCACCAGAAGGTACCTTAGGTAGGTTGCCCAGTAGTTGGCCAAGCCTCCTGGTTAAAGGAAGACATATTCACTGTTATTAAGGGACTTGAGGCACTTGAGGTCAGCTCTTCATCTCACATTTTGAAACATGAAAAAAAAAGGGTTCTCTTTGTCAAAGGTTCTAAATTTGGTTTTCTTTCTCTGTGACTACTCCCCAAAATCGTTTATATATAAGAGAATGTTGGAAGATAATCTGAAATGTCAAACTGTAGCTTTGCTATAGGATTACGGTGTTTTAGAGGCAGGTTTTTTAACTACATCCGTACTGCTAAAGCAAATCACGTATTGGGGATTTTACCGCTCCGGAGGCCGGCCGTCACCACACGGCTCATGACCGCAGCGTGCAGCGTTATTCCCCAGTGGAGCAGGTTCATCTGGAAGAGAGCTTGTTGGCATGGCCCACGCCAGAGCGAGCTCACCCCCAAGCAACGTGGACAACGAAGTTCCAGCACTTGGGACGACCCCCAGCCTCCTTCAGCTCCGGGATGAAGTCTTTCTGTCCCTGCTGTTTCATTTTGAGTGGAACCAGTTTAAGGGCTCAGGGGGCCAATAGGACACAAGCCCAACTCTTGAGTCTCATGGGAAAAGCATCCTCCTAGGAGAGACATGCGGGTCTTGATCTCTGCAGGGTTTCGTTGTTAATTTCCAACACTTTCGCTGGCCAGCTTCATAGGAAAGGGCAGAGACCTCCCCAGCCTGAGGTCCTTCAGGTGATGTCTGGCCAGGCGGGAGAGCTCGGATGGGGTCGGACCGTGCCTGTGGGACCGCAGATGCCGGCAGCGCTCAGAGGGCAGGCGGGTGCAAAGCCCCTTCGGCTCCTGGGGGGTTTCGCTGCTGAAAACCACAGGGTGGTCGTGGAGCTGCGGCACCTCCAGGGCTGGAGGAGAAGCTGTAAGGGCTGTGGCTTTGCTTGCTTCCAGTGGCACCCAGATAACCGCGACAGCCACAGCTTAGGTGTCTCTGCGCACAAAGTTTTTGTAAGAGTGTAATATCAAACATAGAAACAAGTGGCGGGTAGGAACACAGCGCTGTTCTCTTAATTAATTGCTTAGTCTTTGAAAAAAATTTTTCTGATGAAGGTTGGAAAAAAGCTACATAAACAGACACTTTTTTGCAACCAGCAAACAGCGCCATGTTGGGAGAACAGGTAACAAACTGATTCAGAGATTTATTGGGGAGAAGGAGGTTCGAATCTGCTCAAGCAGAGAAGGAAGCTGAGCATGTGCTCCTCGTACCCCAGGCGAACGCTGGACCTCTTGTATCCAGGGCAAAGCAGCGTCTACTGCAGTCCTAAATAAAAACCTAGCAGGGGGACCTGGAATACTTCCCTCTGGGTTTTGTGAGAAAGAAGTGGCACGGCCACCTGTCTTGGGGGGAGAAGCAGGGCTCTAAATCCCATCAGGAAACGAGTGGCTCCTTACAGATAAAGGTTGAGTGCTGAAGACCTGAAAGAATGCAATTTAAACATCCCTGTCCCGAACCTCAGATGGATTCCCGCTTGAGTTACAACAGTGTAAGCTCAGAAGCGGGGCTGTGGCATTGAAGACGAATTGCTCAGCCCCACGTAACAAAGCTGCGACCCAGCAGGACACAGTGGAAGCCGGGACTCTCCAAGTCCTGCGCTGAGATTAGTACTTTTTTTTTTTTCTCCTCCCATAGATCCCTCAGGAGTAACAGAAATTAATTTTTTAAAAAATGAATGAAGTACATATGGCAACACAGCTGCTGAAAATCTGTTACCCTTTTTAATCACCCCTTGTGTTCTGGGCATGCATTTTATCCTTCAAACCCAGTAAAAGGGAAAGCGCTGTGAGGAAGGCAGCTCCCTGTATTATTGGGGGATTTTGTGGTGTTACTAAGTCATGCAAGAGAAGCCTTGCCTATGAGACTACCCAGAGCTTAGGTCTCAGTGGGCTCATCTTTAAAATACTCTACATATTTATAATCACTAGGACAAGCAGAATTTCAGAGTTTTCACAGAGGGACTGCAAACTGTAAATAAATAAACTTGATAAAGGAGAGGACCATGCTTCTTTTTCTTAATGACGGTGAGCTTTTGAAGAGAAAGGGATATAAAGTCTGGATAAGTACTCCAACAGCCTTGCAATACCGCAGTTTTCCAGCTGCCCACAGGTACACTGTAGAATAGTCCTCAGGCTGAAGCGACAGGAGCTCCAAAGCACTCTTTGCTGCCTATCCTTCCTCCATTAGCACGCAATGCCATAAGCAGTCAGAGTGACTATTTCTCATTTGGTAGCCTTGGATCACGCTACTTGTTATTCACGTTTGCATGTCAGCTGCAAGGTAAGGAGGGCAAGTGTGGTGATATATTCAGTTCCAATGCTGGAGCTGGGGAGAGAAAAAATGCAATTATTGGAAGAGGTGCTTCTGTGAAGGAGCAGTGATTTACATCCTGAATAGGTGTAAATTATCCTCCCTCCCCACCCCCAAGTTCAGCAAATGTACTCCTTATTCAATATCTTGCTGCTGTGATGTTTTTTTCTTGCAGTCTCCAATTCTCTGTTAAGATCAGGAGGCTGTGGTTTAGTGAGAGATACGAGGGAGTATTCCTCGTGAGGGAGTGGGCTCCCTGTGAGCCCAAGAAGCAATCATTTTAAGTCAACAATGAAGTATTTGTCGGTCGAAGGTCTTTAACTAGGTCAAGCTGCTGGACCTACAATTCGTTCCTGCTGGAATGAAAAAGAATAGAGCTGCTTGTATGTTGGTTTTGAATCCTTCATGGAGGGCTGCCAGCAACTGTTAACTTGTGTATTATTGTGCTATGAGACAGGAGAAACAGCAGTGAGAATTTACCAGCACAGTCACAAACCTTTCATCACACAGTTATCATGGTAATAAAGTTCACTGCCAGTTACTCACCTCTCCAAAAAACAAATATTACCCACTCAGACAAGAGGGAGACTGGATTTCTGCAAGGTGGTGCTACATTAGCTCACGCTATTGCACCGAGGTCCCAGTCACCACCAAATCCAAGTGCCCGGTGTACTTCGGAGTGCTCCTGTACGCAAGGAGGGACCGCGACCTGCCCGTGTCTCGTCGATCAGGGACGGAGGTGCGAGGCCGTGGTTAGGTGGATACGCGTTGCCGTGAGCTCGAGCCCCTGGATCTCTGGGTCGTTCAATTCCACCTGGCTGGAACAGACTCTGGGCTACCGACATGACCACGTTTCCTCCCCACAGCAAGCCCAAGGAGAGCGATGGGAAATCTGTGGAGACAGATATCTTCCCTATGGGGCTGGGATACAGCTCGCTGCTCGGGGTACTTCATTTAGTCATAGCTAGAAAAATTAAAGCTCTGATTCACAAACACTGGCAATCACCTAATTTCCATGTATTTTTATTGAGTTTTAATCGCTTGCTTGTCTTTGAAACGTGGACTTTGTATCGTAGCTTAACCAGCTAATTTGCTTAGATGCTTTAGAGGGGTGCACCTCAGCTACTGGAGTATATGGTGTGCTTGATAGACAGGTGACCGTGTGTCTTATTTGTCTTCTTTATCCTCCAGGAAGATGAAGTTGCTCGTGACAGTCGATTCAATTTCAGTGGCTACGGCATGGGTCACTGCCTCCAAGTCAAAGACGGCGCAGCAGTCAAGGCAACTCCACCCAATCCACCTCCGGCACCACCAAAGGATTCAGATTCCATCAAAAAGAAGTTTGTTGACCGTGCAAAAAGGATTGATACAATATCCCGTGCTGCATTCCCACTCGCCTTCCTCATTTTCAACATCTTTTACTGGATTACATACAAAATTATACGGCATGAGGACATTCACAAGAAATAGGCAACGCTGGTTCGCCAGGACTTCTTAGCCAAAGTGATCCACGTGTAAATAAACAGTGAAATGTCTTTCTGTCATTTGGACTAAGGGTTTCTTTCCCCCCCCCCAGGACAATGAAGAAAAAATGAACAAAGAGGAAAAGAAGTATAGAAGGAAAAGTGATTGCATGAAAAAATATGCCATGAGACCAGAC
>JAVJGG010000058.1:18579386-18601461 GCA_035590195.1 Aviceda cuculoides
GTGTTGCTCTTCCAGATTCAGCATTGATCAGGCATCTGTAAATGGGGCCAAATGCTACCCAGCTTTATCACCAAGGTATTATCTTTCAAAACAAAAGAGAATCAGAAAACAAGCAATTCTCCTAAAACATCTACCAAGAGACTGTGGTGGCTACAGTACAGTGAGTTATAAGAGGACCAAACTTTTTCAGGATAATGTTGCCTTTCTATTTGAAACAAGTCTACTGAGCTACATTCCATGACCATGTCTGTAGTTAGTGGTTTCACCAAGGAGTCCTTTTGTGGGTTGTAAATTATTTCTACTGATAGGGGAGAGGAAAAAAAACAGGAAAAAAAAATAATTTATACTTTATTATCCTTGTGGGTGTGCATTTTAATATTATCTTGCTTTACTAGAATTGTAATTTTGGAGTTGAACTTGTGTGTCGTGTGATTTATTTGATAGTTGACACTCCAAAACCAGTGAAACTGCCCAGTTTATTTTTGTTGGAAGACAGTGCACTTACTTCATTTTATTTCTGCTGATTTTACATGCAACTTGAGGTGCCAAACTGTATTTTACCTATTGTGCTACCCTGTACCACACTACTTAGTAAGAACTTGTTTCCTTAAAGGTGTAGCTCGGTTTAGCATTGAGTTTCTATTACTGCTCTCATTGTAGCTGCAATCAATAGCTCTATAGGTAAACACAACTTGTTTACAGACCTCCAATTTATATCTTTACTCAAAGTGGCTATCATTTTAAATATCATTACTTAACCTAAGAATTTTAAAACTGTACTGTGATTTTCAGAACCTGTTACCTTTTGGTGCCGGATCTGCGTTATTCAAATCCTTGCTACATGTTTTAAAGTAGAAAATTAAAAAAAAAAAAAAAAAAAAAAAGATGGTATTTTTGCTTACACAGAAGAAGACAACCTGTAACATAAGATGAATCAAACATTAAAATTTTACACTTGCTGTAAAAGGGTTTATTAAAAAAAAAAGGTATTTGTTCAATTTCAATAAAGCTAAATGTGGTACTAACGTTTCTTCCCTCTTTTCTTCATTTGCAGCAGCAGGGCCGAGGCTGTACGGGGGGGTGTGTCTGTGTGTCTGTGTGTCTGTGTGTCCTCACCCACTCCACACAGCTGGCTGTAACTACCGGGCTTTGTTCCTCTCCCAGGACCGGGGAGGAAATCTGGAGATCTTGACAAGCCTGATTCCCAAACAGTTACGCAGATGAATGGTAAAAAGCCGTCTGTGCATGTTATCTCCCTGTGGACTCTCCTGTCACTTACACCCGTGATGGAACTGGCATCTTCTCCTCTTTGAGACCGTGGATCCAGACGTGTCTGACAGCCCTGGAAGGGGGAACCAGTGAGGACTCAAGACAACTGTCCAAACTATTTTGGTTTGCATAATAAGCTTTTGAGTCCAATTTAGGTATCATAATACTTGTAATTTTTATACTATAAGATTTGCCTTTATTCCTTTTTAAAGTATTTTATTAACGGATAACGTAGCAGAGGAAAACCCCAGCGCAGTGCTAGTCCCATGAGCTCGGCAGGGTGAGGACACCCAGCTGTAAGCTGCGCTTGTATGGGAGGTTAGGAGCCTTTATTGGTACATAAACATTCAGAGCTCACTTTTACCAGCCCCTCGTTCCAGAAACTGCCTTAAACGAAGGTGTAATGTCAGGATTAGTGCTAATCCTCAGTGCCCAGGTGTGTTGCTAATGAACGTCAGAGCCTATCGCTCATGGCTCCCCCGTACGACCGCAGACCGCTGCAACAGGAACGAAAAACTGCTCTCAGCTGATGGATGTTTGTATGTCCCTTTTTGTGGCAAACCTCCTGCGCCTCCAGCATCCGCATCACAAATTCACCTACACGCTCTGCAGGGCTTGGCTATTAGCGTTGAATAAATAGTTCATTAAAATATTCTGCTGATCGGATTTGAGGTATGCCGACAGTATCCATGGGAAGATTGCTCCGCTGTTGTCTTGCATATAAACTCAGGTCCAGTTATGGGAAAAACGTGTGCGCAAAATCCTTACAGGTCTCTCTCTTTTTGAAGACAGACAGAGTTTATAGCTACACAGCAATTAGTTGTGAATCTTGATATTATCTGACTAAATTTTGGACATAAATGATGCACACAAGTGGACAGGGCCCACCAAAGATGGCTATCAGGGATGGCCAGGTGATGCAGAAGAGTTCTCAGCGTGCTGGCCAGTGGCCTGTGAACCGTTTCACAGGGAGATAGCTTGATACCACACGGGTATCAAAGAACATTTCCTCAAAGAACATGGCTGGCACCGGAAAGATGTATATGGCTGAGAAACTGCCTGCAGATAAAAAGTCAGACAGCAAGTGTAGCAGGACTTACAGAAAGACGTGCCTTTCCTAAACAAATGCTCAGTAGGGTTATCAGAGAAACGAGACTCAAAAACCAGTCACCTTGCACTCAGAGAAGCAGCAGAATTAAATAATGAAGCAGTTTCATTTCAAGACACTATTGTAAGAGGAAAAAGAATGGCTTAGAAAATAAGTCCCGGACAAATAGCCCTCATGAAGCAGGAGACACAGCGGGATGGAAGGAAAGAGCCCGGGGATTAATTCTGAAAAGCTTCCAGACATATTGGAAAACCTGCAGGTTACAATTGTAGCTGATAAGATAAAATGAAGCCCTAGGGCATTTAAACGACTTGCATTTAGCTATAAAACTATTATGATGACTTCTAATTTATCAGTAAAGATTAAAAAGCTTTAAGCATGCCTTTAAAGGATGCAACATCAGATCAGGTCATTGGCATCCTGTTGTTCCAGGCTGGACCTGAGTGGTTCAGTACTCAACGAGGAAGGTTTAGCCATCTCTCACCAGATGGATGCTGTCGTGCGCTGTGATAAAGCCTAATCAATAAAAGAGATCTTTAAGAAAAACCTTGTTGCAACAGGAGGAAAGTGGGAAAAAACGTGCAATATGAGTTGAGAGATCTCTTTTGTTTCTCTTTCCCGTTTCTTTTTCTCCATATTTTTTCAGGCAGCAGGGCCATCGCTTGTGATGTACTGAGTCACGGGTGAGAGCTGGTGCAGCAATAGAGGCTGCTGGAGTCTGTGGCATGAGGTACCAGCAATTCATAACTGCTGGCGGACGACATGATGCCCCTGGAGTCGGATTTTTCATGTGCTGCAGAGGTGGGGAGTGAGGGCCAACCCCATCCTTCCACAGGCGCTGAGACTTTCTCACTCGGCTTCCCTTCTTCCCAAGCACGAGGTGAAGGCAGCGGGAAAGAGCCGATGGAAAAATAATGTTCGTCTACTGCAGGCTGAACCGCTACAGCCCTTCCTCTTTGTGCAGACCTGTTGTTGACGTCGGTAGCTGTCCTGGCAGCAGCCAAAATTTGCAGCCAAAATTTACAGCCTTACGTAGCTGACATTACCGAAAACGTTGTGGAGGAATCTGGAACTAATCCTTGAGATTACAGGCATGGGCATTTGCTGGGAAGGGCTCTCGCTGGGCTGAATTGGTGTCTTTGGCTCAGCGACAGGATTCTGCATCACCTGGAAGTCGCATTTCATGAAATTCAAAAGATCCGACCCAGTACAATATTGGCATTTCTATATTTACAAATACATTTCTAAGTACAGAAAAATATATTTGATGTGTGGGCATAAAAAGTATACGCACAGCTTTCTAATCCTTATTCCTTTAAAATTAGAACACAGCAAGGAACAGAGAAACAAAAGATGTAGGATGAGCTTTCCATTGCACAAAGCAGTATGAAAATAATTTTAATCAGTTTATTCATTTTCATTATCTGTAATATAGTAGCTGTGGAAAATAAGTTTCTGCCAGACTTTCAAACTAACTTATTCTAATGCTTTTTGACACAGATGTTTGTGTCTTATAATATTTTGGAAAGCTAGAAAACCAAAGCCAAGGCTGCCTAGAGGAACTCCTGCCTGGGAGAATAATCTGAGCAAAGTCATGCTTTCTCCATAAATGCCCCTTACAGATTTTACTTTAAAAATTAATCTGCTCTGGTTTGACAGGAAGAGAAAAAGAAGATATTTATGCCATTTGAAGATACTTTTCCTACTTTTGCAGAGAAAATGTGAAATGTCATCACATTTAGGGCTAAGCTGCAGAACAAGAGCAATTTCACCAGTTCCAGACAAACTCATCTAGCCAATTTACTTCCAATTCCAATGCAGTGCTCACTGAAATCAGAAGGAAAAAAAAAAAAAAAAAAAGTGCTTCATTTACTTCAATAGCTTCTAGATCAGTCCCTAATGAAGGATAAGTTTCCAATGCTAAGCACTAGAAATAATCTGGGAGGGAAAATATTCAGAGTGGATTAGCTCTCTTCAGTACCCTCTAAGGAGGAATAGAAATTTGAGTCAAAATAAGCATCTCAGATAATAATTAGGAAAACTGACTTTGTGAAATGCATACACTCAGTTCTTTAAGTTCCCACTGAAACAAACACGCTAAATTATTATCTTTGCTATGGAGAAACCCTGTGAGGCAATATTAATAAAAAAGCACTGCATTCTGAGGATACTGACAGCATTTTACTTGTGCTAAAAACTAGGATTTCACTGGGACAAATTATATAAAATCCTCTCTAGTCATCTGAAGAGCTGTATAACTGATTCAAACCCAGCTTTTCCAGCTTACCGTAAGACCTGAATCTGACTTTCAGGAGGGTGGGTTCCTGTTGCTGGGGGCGGCGGGCAGCGGGTGCCCTGCCAGCAAGGTGCCCGCTGGACGCATCGCTCCTCCTTCCACTGCCCGGGAAAATCCGGGAAAATGGCAAGAGGGTGCACAGGGGGAATACAGTCCTTAGCAGCACTTACTGAAAATACATTTACACAGAGGGGTCGAAGGATTCACAGATTTCCACCTTCCCCTTGCAGTGGCACGAATCCGTTTTCCCTAAGGTGATGCAGAGTGCTACCCTCGACACCGCGGGGTCAGGCCCGCGGCTGGACATGTCTGGAAATCCCATCTTTACCCCTTTGGTGCTGGAGGATTCCCTTCTCTCAGCTGCCAAGTCCTCCTTGGTCTGCTGCGAGGGGACCCCGGTGCACGGCAAACCAGATGTGCCTTTGAAAAACGGCTTTGGTGGTCACCGCACAGCACCCCAGGGCTGCCGGGCAGGGAGCAGACAGGACGCGCCGCCGGAGCTCGGTGTGGGAGAAGGACCCCGTGTGCCAGGATGCCTCCCCTCGGCCCCGAGAGCCCAAACCCGGGACGCGCTCTCCAGAAGGTCCTCTGGGGCTCACGGAGCAGGCTTACGGCACGTCAGGAAGCGGACCGCGTTGTGGGGGCCGAAGCTGGTTCCAGTGCTGCTCAGAGACCCCGGAGACCTGGCACGTTCACCCTATCCCACCCCCTGAGATGTCGGATGGGGTTGCCGCTGCGGCTGCAGAAATAGTTCGGAACACTGCAGCGCTCGGAAAACACCTTCCCTGCTTTCCCTTTCCTCCAAAAAGAGAAAAGAGCTACGCCAATGCAAGCCACAGAAACTAAATCCAACGTATTACGGGTATTTGCAGCAGTGCTGGAGACCCTCGTGGGAGGATGTGTCCCCGCAGTAGCCTGGGCATTGCCTGCTTTTTTCTGACCCAGGTGCCAGAAGAGTGCAGCAAGGGATTTGAGGAGCACGAGGGCTGGCGCAAGAAGAGGGAGCTCAAGGGTGCTGGCAGTGGGGAGACGTGGGAATGAGCCGGACAACACAGACACCATCCTGGGCTGCTCTGCAAGCCTGGCCTGAGGTAAGAGCCCACTGTGCCCGGCACAGGGCCGCTGAGCAGCACCAGCCAAGGGGAACGGGGAAAGGGGATGCCCAGGGATGGAAAGTGGCCCAGTAACGGCCACAGAGCAGGGCAGTGGTGGGGCCGAGAGCAGAGCCCGCTCCAGACCAGACTAACAGGGAGGGGGAGAACTTATCAAAGAAGAGTCAAGTCTAAAACATGTATTTACAGGATATCCTCAGTTTTCTCTGCTGGGCGCAATCACACTAACAAAAATGGAGACCCTACCGCAAAACACTCGGCAGGGCACGTGCTCCGAACAGGAAGAAATCGTAACGTTGCAGGGGAACCAGGGAGGGTCTTTAGCAGGGGTCGCCAGGGAGAAAATGAGAGTATTGGCCATCTGTTTCACACTGGAGACGCTCCCTCCTCCTCTCTCTGCGTGGTCAGATGTTCTGAAGAGGCATGAGAGCCTGGAGACGAAGCAGCCTGCCCCTGTGTGGTTACAGCCGCCCTCTTAGCCACTGCTTGGAGTCTGAAGGGGAGATGTGTATGGCTGCTTTTGGGGGACATCAACAAGAACGGCATGGACAAATGCCTATGATGAGCTAATTAACCTTTAGAAAAGGAGAGCGAGCGCATTTTTCCTGTGATAAGCTAATGAACTCTGTCCTCCGAGAGAAATGGGGGACGTCATCAGTTCGGCTCCAAACAGGGGCTGCCAGAGATGCTCTTCAAAGGGGGGGTGAAGAGCAGGGCTGCTGCTGAGCCATTAGCTTAAAAAACGAGAGCTGAAAGAGCTGGCTGCTGCAGGAAAATTGGGTTCTCCTTCCATGCGTGTTGCATTCATTGTAGTAGGACGCTGAAAGCATGTTCTCTGCTTGGAAGAATGTCAGAATCTTCTACCAACCCATGAAAGGAGCAAAGCCAAAAAAAAGCATCTTTTTCTTATAGTAGCTCAAGTAAAAACCAAGATAAGCTTTTATGCTGACCTTGGATGTAATCTGGGCCATTACAAGTTGATGGTGAAAGCTTCAATAGGGGCAAGATCTCAGCCTGCATCTCAGCTGTCTGCTGTTATGGCACATTTGTTTTTCACTTTGGAGCCCAGTGACTTTGTTTCATTAAATTACCGTAACGGGAGGTTTCATCACTGACCCTTCTGGTTTTGCACATGCAGTAAGTGAGCACAAAAAATGAAGAATTTGCTAAACATCATATAGAATTTCAGTCAAACTTTCCTCTCGTCAGAATCTATGTGTATAATTGTGCTTCAGAGGCCTTTTCCAAGGGACACTGGTAGAGGTTAAAGAGCATTTTAATGTTTCCTTTAATTTATTAACATTATCTTGGTTTTTAATTTGCAGGAAAGAAGTGTCCCGTTAGTACAGACAGTCACATTTTACGTTAGACATCCTAAATGTGACCTATTCTATTTTTAAAGGAACTAATTCCCGTATTTTTTCTGGCTTATTCCAGGCATCACCAAGCCACAAAATGTAAGGCCCGTTCCTGACGTGTGGGGAGTTTTCCTTGGTTTTGAACAGCTGCGTTGTTATTCTAGCTGTAGCTTTCTGTATTAATATCTGTGGGCAGGACTGATTTTATGACACTAAGGAAATAGAGGAGGATATTTTAGCATTAAAAAAATTTGCATATTTGCTGCTATCACGGCAGAGAAAATTTCACTGGAGAAATTAATGGTTTCTGCAAATTGAAAAGCTTGAATTGCATTTGTGCTCACACATGCAGACACCCCCCCCCCCCGACCCTTTCACTTCGCTTCCCTTAATCTTATTACAGTATTTCTTTGGCTGATGTCCCTGAAAATTTCACCTGCTACCCAGTGCTTGCTAGTGTTGTAGCACAGAACAATATCTACCTTGTTTATCTCTGACCTAGTTGTGGAAAAAGTCCAAAAGTTATCTTCAGCCTGATTAATCTAAGTCTGATCTGCTAATATGCTGCCACGGATTAAATATATATGTCACCCGAAATAGCTGAGGCACGGCTCCGGCATGCTGCAAATGGCAGCACTCGGATGTACCTGCGGTGAGTTCTGCTAAGCAGGCACTCTGCCCGCTGCTCTCTGATAAGGTTTCTGGGTCACCTCTGAAGACTTTAGCAGAAAATGTGCTGGCGGATACTACCCAGGTACATCTTCTCTGCAAATTAAAATCCGAGCCGGTATTAATAAATCAGAAGGGAAACAGGAACTAAGAGGTCTGGGGAGAGCTCTTCGACCTCTGCCTGCGCCTGGTGCTGGCAGAAAAGCCACAGGCGACGGAGAAGGACTCCAAAAGCCCCATTTGGGGCTGGGGAGGGTCCCCATGGTACTGGCGCCTGGGAAAGCACCCCCAACCTCCTGCAGGGCGCAGGGGGTCCTGCCCTGCAGCAACAGGCAGGTCGGGGGGCATCTAGGTTAAGCTATGAGCGGTGTTGGTCCTCGGAGCAGCGCAAGGTGAGGCGACTTTACGAGTGGTTCAACCTCGTCATGGCAGCTTGGTCAAATTGTCTTTTCGAGGTCGCCCGAGCCCTGACGTTCACACTGGTGTTTTCGAGCTGCGGTTAAACGGTTACACACCGGTGGCTTTCGGCGGCTGCCGCAGGCACGTCTCGTCTCTGGCCGCTGCAGCCCGGTGGGTTTGCTAGCTGCCCTCTCGGCTTCACCAGCTCTCCTCCCTTCAGGCTGGATGGAAGAAGCGAGCCGGGTCCCCTGTGAAATAAGACGGATGGAGGAAAAACCCGCTGCCGACACCAAACTACACACGGTGCTGCTCCCCAGCTCAGCCACGAAGGCTTGGGAGGTTCCCTACAAGCTGGTGTAAGGGTAAGAGGGTGAATTTGTTCGCAACGTTATGTGTGCAAAAAAAAGAGCATAACTAGAAAGCAGAGAAAAGCACGTTTTGGAGAGACCTCGAAAAGAGCAGAGACTTCAGAAAAGTGCTAACAACAAAAGGATAACTTAGAAGGGGGACTGGAGAAAGGCCCTCCTCTTGTCATCCCAGTGATGGTCTGAGGAAGACAAGCAGGACTCCACCAAGGATGGTGTCACCAATTGCTCTTTCTGATGGAAATCACCTGGCAGATCCCCAGCATCAGCTACTCATGCAGAGGGGCATTTCTATTATTAGGACAGCCAGCTGGGAGAATGGCCAAAGTTTATATTAGCTCCTTTATTGGGTAGCTTTAATGGGTACTGGAGAGCACGTCCAGTTTTTGGAAGTGTAACCGCATCTGTTGGACACTACTCCAATGTTCCTCTGTCTTAAGAAGGTCAGCACTGACCCCTCAGAGAAAAAAAAAACCGAAAAAACCCAAAAACCCAAACAAACAAACCAAGAAAAGAAAATAAAAAGAAAATTCTAGGCTGAAATAATGGAAAATCAAGGTGGGAACAACCTTAAGAGATTGCGTACTCTACTCCAGCCCCAAAGAGGCTGGGCTGGAGAGGGGACCCTGGGTGTGCATCGCTGGGTGTGGAGGCGGGAAGGGTTCTGTGCGAGGGGTTCTGGGGAACCCTAAGAAGTCGTATGTTTGTCCTCACCTCAGTGACTCCCCGTTCCCTGGCCACTGCCAACGGTGAGCACTCGGGTCGTGCAGCCGCGGGAGCTTCCCCTGCCCCCCCCCCCCGACCTCCTCTTGCTTCGGCTCCGTCTCACTCTTGGGTCGAGGCTCTCCCAGCCGCCCTGCCGCGGGGCGGCCGTCGGTGAAGGAGGAGCAGCTGGGGCCTGGCGAGGAGCGGAGAGGGACGCATCAACAGACAAACTGACAGAAAACCTTTCGTCATGCACGGTATGTTCTCGTTTACACGCCCTCATGAGAAAAGTCAGTTTCTCCCCACAAAAATTTGCAGCTTCGTTAGAAACTTTTCCCATTTCACCGGGTTTTACAGCAGCAGTTATTAGATTTTGAATCAACGAAGTCATTCAGCAAAGAAACAGTTTGCTACAGAGAGCATCATTCAAATTTTCAGTGTTGAATGTACAGGTATTTATCCAGGCTATAGAGCATGCTCAGTCGAAGACTTCCTGAGACCCCATTGGTCCTGCTAATTCCCAGAGAACTGCGTGCCTGTTCCAGGGTGGTGGCCTATTGGGAGATTTTTTTCTTTTTTAATTATACCTTTCCAACTCTACTTACTGGGCTTCAAGGACACGGGATTTTTTTTATTATTATTATTTTCATGCATCATTGGAGCACCTAAACAGTATCCTACAGATTCAGAAAATCAGGCTGCCTGTAGTGAATTAATCCTTCAAAAACAGTGATATTATTAGCTCTTCTGTGTCATTGAACAGATGAGCTAAATGCTAAAACCAGAAATTTCATTAAAGATTAAAGAAATATCATTTCATGTTTCACCTGCTCCATTAATATCAAATATGAACTCTATCTTTCACGACACAACTGAAGTGCAGTGTAAGATTTCAGGTATACTATTATTTAATCTCTCTTTCATAGAAAGAAAAAAATGTTCAAAATCCTTGAAGAGCTGTGTCTCAGCATGACAGCATGTTTTGTCTGACCATTTTAAGTCACTAAAGAACATCTTGGCCTTGTGATTTTTCAATAGCTCCCTTTCTTCATGCACCACTTGAAAAATGTTAACGGAGACATAATTTTCAGGAAATGCAAGCACTTATTCTCTGAGCATAAGGCCTCCAAAGACTTCTCTGGTGGAATACCCAAGAAATGAGGCACTCTAAATCATTAAGTGCTTTTGGAAATCTCAGCCTTAAATATTATGGTCAAACTACTTCTTTTGCCTGGAGTTTTTCCCAGTCATTGATTTGTAACTCCCTCTGATTTTTTCTCCCAAAGAGTAGCTTCTGAGCAGATCTCTGGCCTCTTCCCCAGAACCCCAAACCCCTGGGGACATGATGGGTCGCACCTTGCGTCTCTTCAGTGGGGAAATTTTAAAGGACTGTAAAAGTTACCTTAACAGGAAAAGCTGGAAAAAATGCCTGTCAGACATTTTTCTAAGAGCATCCTAGCAAAAAGGCAAGTCTAGAAGGTCGTTCCACCATGTTAACATCACCTACATATCTCTGAGCCAGAAGATTAAAAAAGGACACTCAAATCTTTCCAGACAACACATCTGCTCCCCATTGTTCCTGCATCATTTTCAGCAGAGGCTTTCGGAAGACTATCAATATCCAAAAAAGTAACTCACCCACAGAGCGGGGTGTAGGTCTCATTGCTGTCCTCTGCCTGGAGCTACGTATATAATATGTGTGTGTTTGTCACACCAGTCCCAGCATCCAGTAGCCGGAGCCATGAGGTGCTCTACCCCGATTCTCCACGTTCGCCACTTTCTGCACTTTCCCAGCGTTTCGGGCCCCTGCTTTTCCCAACAGTGTCCGCAGGGCAGACCCTAGGGCTTTGTGCGGGGGGGTGTATGAGCTCCCCCCCAGGGGGAAGGGGAAGCTCCTGACAGCACCACCACGCTTGTGAAATGGTCGAGGTTTCCTCAGCACCCATTTGGGGAACAACGCAGCAGGGTTGCTCCAGTCAGCCCTTCCCTGCAAATATCCTTATCCCGGCTGTGGTGGAACTGAACAGCTTTCCAGCCCACGCGCCTGTGCGAGACATTGGGTCCCTATTTTAAGGAAAGAACGGCAGTAATGAATAAAAAGGAAAAAAATATGGTAAAAGCATGTATTTTTATGAAGCTACAGCCCTGGGGCAGCTTTACAGTCTCTGTAGTGCCAGGAATGGCTTTTTTTTTTTTTTTTTTTGCTGCGCTTTGGGGAGGGGGTTGCCATCCCATGGCTACGTAGGGCCTGCCCGGTCTCCCCCCACTCCTCCTCACCGCCCCAGCTCACGGGTGCACGCCAGGTAACACCAACATTTTGCTGTTACCAAATACCAAAAAAATAACCCCCCGTTTTGCTCCAAGCTTCCCCCGGGCAGGGTGGAGCTCACGGGGGGCTGCTTCTTATTTCGGTTTTGGCTTTCCTGCTCAAGGCGGGTGCGGAGAGGGCTCGGCCATGGGCAATCCTCCCCCCGCTCCCCCTCGCCGAGCCCGTGCAGCCCCCGGGGGCAGGGGCAAGCTGTCCCTAAGCGCTGCGGCTGCCTCGGCTGGGGGGGGGGGGGGCTGGCAGATGCCGGGGCTGTTCAGGCGGCGCTGCCAAACCGGCAGCGACAGGTCACTGGGTCCCTCCGAACGTCGACGTGATGTTCGCCGCTCGCGCCGAAGCGCCACGTGGGCTGCAAGCTGTTTCTTCTTGGCCGAGAGCTGGGAGGGAGATGACCCCAGCGGCCGGGAGAGCAGGGACGTCTTCCCCGGCTGCCGACCAAGCTCGGCAGGGAAGTCCCGGCAGAGACGCATCGACTCGATCTCGGCTCCTCGCAGGAATCTCTTCCCTGTAGATGCTATGCGAGGCGAGGGCTTACCGAGGGAAAGGCTCTCAGATGGAGGAAAAAAAACCCAAACAACCAGATCCCAGCTTCCCGACTTCGCAAGGAGCGCCGGGTTTGTCGGTCAATCCTGAACAAATACGAGCCTTCCTTTAGCAGCAAATAATCTCCACAGCCCGACGGTTGCTCCCAGTCTGATTCTCCTGGCCGACCTTCAAATCCTTGTCCAAAGACTCCTGATCTTCTCGCCGCCCTGCCAAAAAGATTGCTGAGATTGGCAAAGGTCGGGCGAGCTGAGCAGAGGAGAGCGAGTGCAGCCGGGTTCCTCGCCGGCCCCGACTTACTTCTCAACCCCTTAATTGCTCAGCAGTGCAAACTAGTGGAAAACAAACAGCTTCTATTGGAGGGGGGGGGACTGCGAGCATACCTAAATTATTTGGGAAAGAGAAGCCCTTCAGAGACTCCCGTTTTCCTGACAGAAAGCAAGCTGAAGATCTGTGATTGAAAGGAATGCATCCCGCCGTGGTTTCTGCACTGAAGCTGCCGTCATTCAAAAACACGAATTTGAGGTTATCCCGAAATTGTTTCGCAATCCCTCACATAATCTTTCAAATCCTCCTACAAACCTAATGTTATCCTTCAGGAATGCATCAGCAAAAGATTTTTATTTGATCAGCACTGAAATCTTTTAGGACTAATAAATTTAACCTTCAAGAGTACTATGGCATTCATTAAAGACAACTGAATTTATGTTTTGGAAGCCCCAAAAAGGTTACATTAAAAACTTCTAGTTGAAAAACTTTTAACCTGCTGGTCTGGCAAAATCATCTCATAGGAAACCCCATAGATGGGAGCAACTTGTTCAAAACTCACCTCCCAAAGACCTGGTTGATTCCCAGGTGTATAAAGTCTCAGGAGATGGCCTCCTTCTTGGGTAACATGCAGGAATCATTTGAATAATCACAATTTAAACTGCAATCCTCTTTTAAGGCCTCTTCTCGTGCCAGGGCCTGGGACTCTACTTCTCTACTTCACAGGTCTGAGGCTGGCGGAGATGCTCCCAGGAGTGGTCCGCCCCGCGAGCCTCCTGAGAAGACTCCTCCTGTCCTGCTGGAGTTCATATTGGGGTGTACTGGAAAAGGTGAACAGCCTCTGGGGGTGATAAATACGCACTCAGGAAGGTATAATTTGTGTATAAGGCATTCCTACGCAGGCATTCGTTTCAGCTTGATAGCTAATCCGACCTCCTTTCCGTTCAAACAGCATCACTCTGGTCAGTATTTTGGTGAGACACCATGCTGAAAGGACCCAGAACCTCACTGACACGTGCTGTCCTGTGGGGAATGGCCAGACACTGGAATGCTGTTGGGCTGCACTCCAAAGTGGAGCCACTGTCAAAGAACACATCTCCATCATTGATCTAGGGGACCGAATTCTTTCCTTTACCGCTTGAAACCATACAATCCTCTGTGGATCTGGCCAAATTCAAATTTGGTAATTACATTTTCCAGAAGCAGAGTAGGCTTAAATCAATAATTAAACAAAATTAGTTAGCACTTTTGATTTACATTGTATTTTTGAACGTAGACTTACTGAAAGCTGACATAATTTATAGACATCTCCTTCAAGCATGTTCAGCCTAAACTGTAATTTAAATGAACTGGAAAAAAAAATTACTTCTATAAGTTGAATCAATACGTCACGAATTGACATACTGCATTAAGCAGGGCAAATAAAATTGGGTAGAGCAATTATGCATCCTAGACTACAAGGTGACTGCTGTGTTCTCTGAACCTCAACATTTGCAGCTTAATGAATGCTGAAGAGCTGGATGGGTTGGGGTAACTCAGTGGTCTGACTTTACTTTCTGAAATGAAAAAGCATCCTTACTTTGTATCCCTGCGGTCTCAGTCTGGGCTGCTCTGAGGGACTTTATTTAAAAATACAACACAGTTTTTTCTCCAGAGAAATATTGAGGTTTTGTAGATTAAGATGTTTTTCCTGTTTCCAAAGGAATTTTTTTTTTTTTTAATTCAGGGAGAGTTACTTCATAGTGGTTAGCTCTAATGAGCTTGATAAAGTAATGGCATAGACTCCTCAAATTTTTCACATAGCTGTATCTTACTGGTATCTGCACTTAGCTGTGCCTGAAGAAATTAAATCACAACCTGTCTGATTGATTAGCTGTGTTCACATTTGATTTGTCATAATCGTAGTCAGGGACAGGGAAACGGTATGTGCCATTCTTAAATCATGCTGTTTCTTATACCTGTGATAAAATCCGAGGTATGCCCTGTAGTGCACATACCAGCTGGCTTTAATTTCGTTGGCAGCTATGATAATAACAATGCACTGAAACCTATGCCTTGATATCTTCAAGCTATCCAGGTCATCTGAGACCCTGGCTGCCTGGAAAATGGCATGGAGATGAGGTTCGTGTCGTTATATCTACGCTGCTGTCGTTACTGTCCTTGAGCTGCTACTGCTACTGAATTTCTTGAACTTGCTACTATTATTGAATTAGCGGGGTTAGGCCGGCTCGGATATGCCACCATATACAGCAATTAGGTCTGTGGCTGCACGTAGACAGAACCTTTGTGGGTTCAGCTGTAGTAATCTGTGATGATTTTTCCTCCGTATGATTTGCACATTCCTTTTTCTTGTCCTGTGGTGACTGCCCTTCTAGACTTCTCACTCCGGGCAAGCCTGCGCCCCAGGCTCTGCTCGCCGTGGGATTTCCACTCTTCATTTCTATCCTCTTACAAGGCATCAAGCCGATTTTTCAGAAGCCCGGTGTTACACCGTGACTGTGAGGTCCACCTGCCACAGAGGGTGCCTGCACGCCCGAAGGCAGGAGGGAGAAATCCCGACGGGGTCCACTGACGTAGAAATCTGCAGGCGGGGGCTGATTTCTGTGAAGAGGCTGTTGGGCTCGGTGCACCACAATCCTGCTGGAAAAGAGCAGCGTTGTTGTGGAGAGTAGCAGCAGAGGGCGAGGAAAGAGGTGGCTGGAGGTATCTGAAAGCTGACGGGGTGTGAATGGGGGGGGGGGGCGTGAAAAAATTCTTACTGTGTACACCCCGTGAGCTAGGATAGCAGCCGCAAGGGAGATTTCAGCCCACGTCTAGCTTCCAAGTCCTGCTCTTGTGTTTAGATTTCAGTTCTGAAGGGGATTTTAAAAATATATTTAAAAGAAAGTAATCGGAGACTGTTGTGTAATATGCACTTTGGATCACAGAGATAACCTAAATGCTGGTATTTTCTAACTTTTCAGTGATTGAATTATCACCCTTATAACACCCTCTTAATACAGTTAGTCAATGTAATTAGATTCCAGAGGCTGGCTTAAAACATCATCACAAGTGGAGACGCTCAGATTAATGGCCCCTAATTGCACATCTCTCTATGTCAGCCAGGCGTGCTTTAATTCTGATTCTCCCCACACTACCCACTGTTGACCCAATCAGTTTTCTGAGAGGTAGCTCTGATCTTCTGCTACTGGCAGCACAAGAGCAATGTTAATACGTTATTGTTGTCAACAACAGGAAAATGTCACGAGAAAGAGATGAAGGGCACAAGACAAAATGTAGTTGGGGGAAGAGGAGAGGCAGACGCCAGACTCCTCTTGCTGACCCTCACTGTGTGCTTACTTTCCTTCTTAGGGCTGTTTGATCAAGTACTGGGCTAAGCAGATGGGACAGGGCAAAAAAAAAATAAAATCAAGAAAGCCTGGAGGCAAGACATCTAGAAGACAGGAGTGGAGTGAGGACCACCAGTGAGAGCTACCTTCTCCCACCAAGACACATTTGAACTTGATGTGCATTAAGCACTCCAGGCTAAGAAGATGGGCCAGTTTCCATGGCTCGTCAGCTCCATCACGGTATGGATGCTAAGACTGAGGTGAACGTGGTCTGCAAGCACCATCTGTGATGAAGACACTTGTCACTAGCAGTGGGTGCATTACGTTAGGACACAGAATAACCAGGGAGCTGAGCGGGTACCAACCCAAGAACTAGTAGACTCCCCATTCGCTTCCATGCCTATAGAGAGTACTAACTCCTTTATAGAGGATGCTAAAATAAGCAGTTACATCTTCTCGCTCATCTCCGCAACCTGTACATAATCAAGTAGATGAGTGATCTTGCAGGATCTGAGTCATAGTAGAAGAAACTTCCCTAGCTCATCTACTGGATATATTGGTGTCCTAAGAAAATGATGCTTATGAACCATCACTTTTGAGCTCACTGGCTAACTGCAACCAAATGTGATGGTAAGGTACATATTTAAAATACCCTACAAGACACATGAAAACCAGGATCTTGGGGGGGGGGGGGGGAATAAAATAAAGTTAATCCCTTCCTCTTCTTGATGGAAAGACAGGCAGATTTCAGGTGTTATACATACCTTTAACAACTGCTGTCTGGGCAATTGGCATGTATCGTGCCCTCAGACAGAGGTGTCACAGGGGCTAGACAAGGTAACTGAGATATTACTGTAAAGTAGGGAAGGCTTAGGAGTATAATGCTTTATTTAGAATCATAGAATCATTTAGGTTGGAAACGACCTACAAGACCATCGAGTCCAACCGTCATCCATGCCCACTAGACCATGGCTTCTCCTATTGCTGGTAGAATAACTGATTTTTCCTCTCACAGACTCCTACTGAAGGCTCCTACCAATTGCACCACTTGCAGAGTAAATCATAAAAAAGGAGTTCATTTCAACTCCTGTTCAAGAAAGAGGCGAGCACTTTAAGTGAGCCTGTGTTGTTCTCCCTAAGCCTTTGACCACCTGAGATCCCAGGCAAAGGGTTAGTCGGTGCAGACAGCCTCTCAGATTCGAGACTTGCTCAGGAGACTAAAGGGTTCCCGCAAAGGGCTGTCAGTAGTACACTGGTGCGGGTAGCAGCCTTACTGCAGGGACGAGGAGGACATGCGGTATTCCAGGTCGGCATTTCTCCAGTGCCAGCAAGAGAGCTGCTTTTCGATGGGCTTAACCCCAGGGCTTTAGCCATTCGTAACTCTTCCTCTTCCCAGGTGAACTACACAAAGGTGGAGAAAAGATGAAAAAGCGAAGAGAAGCAATTTGAGGGACACTGACATTATATGGAGATGTTGCATTACCTTCAAACCATGCATTATTTACCCAAGGTGTTTGTAGTTAAGGTTGCATTTCAAAGAAAGGCAAACGCTTTCGGGAACGAAAATACACAGCTGGCACTTGTAAATAGCCTTAAGTCTACCCTGCAGTGACACCTTGAGGGGAAAACATTAAAAATAAATAACCAGAACATGCATTTCGAACCAATGCTAAAGAAACAGGAACCGCAGAACTACGTGAAGAGACAGCTGCCTGGTTTCCTGGAGCAGCTCATGACAACGTGGGGCTTTACAGCACTGCTCCTGCCAAACAGCCTTCCGTTACGCCGAACCGCCTCCCAGCTTCTCCTGTGCACACCCCATACCTCTGCAGCCTAACTTTCCTTTCCCTTTTTCTGCTTCTCCAGAGGAGACACAGCCAGCATCCTGTGATTTTAAAAAACGATGTTTCGGATCAACGTTTGGTTTTGACCTTATTACTTCTGGATTTGAAAATTATCTTCCAGGAAAAACTGTTCCTTTTCAGAAGAGGCAACCTCTTATTCCTTGTGCCATTAGTCTAAATTGGTCAGCCTCCTGGAGGGCAAGGAAAGGCCCCGGGGTGACCTGGAGGCGGCGTCCCCATGGGATCTGGTCTGGCAGACTTGGCCGTGGGGTCGGCCTGGTGGTCGCCCCTCTCCCCCTCACCAGCCTCTTCCTTTGCAAGTTCACCTCTTGCGCACTGAAGGCTGCTCGTACGTACGAGCCCTTACAGAGGCTTTTCTCTAGCCACGACCCCCCGCGCCGGAGACGTGCTCCTGGAAACGGCCCCCGCTTAGATCCGTGCGGCCTCATCCCCGCTGAGCGCAGCGGCAGGCGTTTGGGGAAACGTCCTCTGCGGGGCTCTTGTAGCAAACCGTGGCGACCGACGGTCTCCGGTGTCGGCGGGACGGTGGCTCAGGAGGACCAGCAGCTGCAGATGGCCACCGTTCCTTCCAAAGGGCCCTCGGACAGAACCTTACGACGGGTACAGGGCTTCCCGAGGCGCGGGGTGTACCTCCGCGCCCTGCCAAGAGCAGGTCGGCACTCGAAACGCGCGGCGACTCCTCCAGCGGGGCTCCGGTCGGGCGTTTCGGGGACCAGGTAACGCAGCGGGGTTTGTGCAGCTCGCGGCCTTTGTGTTTTGCGCGTGAACGCAGGCGCTTTGAGTTCAGCTGGGGGGAAGGGGAAGAGGCAGCTCCTTCGTAACGTTGCTGCCGTGTACAAAGCGAGAGATAACAGTGCTAGGGAGATAAAGGGCACGCACGCACGCAAGTTGTACATTGGTTGTTACGTGCTCTGGCATACCAATATGAATTAATTTTAATTTCTAATGAACGTGTTTAATTTGTAAAGCCTTAGAAAGTGCAGTTGATGTCATTTGGGAAGGGCACATACTAAGAAAATGAAGCTTTTTGAGTACAAAATTCATTTTAACCCTTCCTGTGGAGCTGCTCCTAACCTTCATAATTAAACTATCTATCTCAAATGTCAAAAAATATCATAAAATACAATTAAAGTGAAGGCTTGTGAGTTCAGTCAAATAACACACTCAGCACATTGTTCACTGCTGCACGTATGAAACCTCACAAATTAAATTACATCCAAGACCGATGGTGTCACCGCAGCCAGCCATACCTGTCTTGTATGTTCTGGTTCTTCTGGTGCTTGATCACACACACTTGCTTTTCTTCATATCTTCTTCCTACGATCTTTACGTTTCTGTTACAAACCTCCCCCTCCCTCCGCCCCGCCCCGGCTCAGGGCAGACCCCCCCCCCCCGAGACGAGGCACGATGCCTGCCCAGAGGTGCCCGGTACGGCTGTTTACCCGGCTCCCGTTTTTGCCCAACCGATCCAGGCGACTCTACCTGCTCCTCGGCAGCCGACGCGGGGAAGCGCTTCGCGTCGGAGGCAGTCGGAGGCTGCTCGCCGGCGTTTGGTACGCCCCGAGCCGCGCTGAGCCTTAGCGACGGGGGGTCTCGGCGGAGCGGCCCCCCCGTCCCCTCGGAAGGCCGCAGCCCGTGAGCCTTGCTCGCCCTGGGAACCACGCAGCTACGCCTGCTGCCGCCGACCCCTGCGGCCGGCTGCACACCCGCTGCCCCCGCGCGTAACCGGGGCCCTTTTTGCTGGTTCCTGGGGCTTGCCGGGGGTTTAGCTCGCAGCGGCTCGTTTTGGGTGAAGTCCTCACGGAGCTCTTCGCCCTGGTGAAGGCGGTCGAAGGAAGGCCAGGACGTGTTTTGGGTTGGAGAGAGGAAAGATCTGTTTCTCCGCCACCACGTATTTCTGTCCAATTGGCTTTTACGCACATGCACGGTACCCTATAAGTTCCGTAAAACTTTGACATCCGTGGTGCCTACAGCACTGCAAAACACTCTTAAAGAACTGACAATTTTCATTGTACAACTCAGCTCTCTATTATTAGATGAATGGAGCTCCGGTTTTCAGTAACTATCATTTACAGTTTTCCTTTGAGTAAAGACTGCTGGGTAGGCTTTTTAAAAGGGGGTGAAAAACAGCTTTGAAATGTACAAATTGCAACAAATAACGGCTAGCTGTATGTATACCAGTCTGTGCCACAGGGAAGAGGGATATTTTAAATGTTCTGGGATTCCATTTCATCCTCTTACAGTAGCTTTTTCCCCACCACTGCATCCTCTCCAGTAATGGTGTTAAATAATGCATATGTAATTTTGTTGTTTTATGCTGTGTTTTGCTTCTGACACCAGACTGGGACTATGCTTCCCTCCCTACCCTGAAATTCATGGTCAAGGATGTAGCCATTCTATCATTTCTTCCTGCAGCATTTGAAGAATTAGAAAATATTGTCTGGAGCACGCACTGCTTTTTCGTCGGCATCTCTTGACTGAATCAGATGGTCGGACGCTGCCGCGCCATCTGTAGTAAGCCCTGCAGGTGGATGTGCCATGCCAAGAGATTTTGTTTGACAGCCTTTAGTCATCAGATGGGTTTGTAGGCAGCTCATTACCAAATGATGAACCTTCCTGTTTCTGGTTAATTATCAGCTTCACAGTCTGTTGGGTGAGATCAGCTCCCTTATAAGTGACTATCAGCTCCTGTAAAAAGGATTTTTTCCCTTGAGCTTTTTACTGCACCATTTAAAAGTAAACCAGCATTTCAGAAACTTTAATCACAATTGTCTTTCAGTCTTCTATACAGATACAATCACTAAAAAAATTTAAAAAGATGCAAAAAAAAAAAAAAAGAGAGATGGGAAAAAAAAGTTGCCAAAATATAGATAAGTAGATATACAGTGTACTGGTCAGCTTCCATAAATTCTTTGTTTCAGCTCTAGTGCGTGCACACTATCAAGATGAAAGGCCAAACCCTCTCCTCATGTAACTCCACAGACATCGGAGTAGTTGCACAGAGAAGAGTTTGGCCAGAATAATGTATATGCAGGGTTTTTTTCTCTCTTTTTTATGTGAATATAATTATATAGATATAAAAATTAGATTGAAAAATGTGGGTATTCATCTGTTAAAAGTTGTGCTGTTTATTTTAGGAGTTTACACCTTTCAGGCCAGGCATTGTTTTCTTCTGTGGCCGGAGACAATCAATTGCATGCTGGGTACCAGTTTATTTTCAGAAGATAGTCGCTCTGTTTACGATCTTTACCATTCAGAGTTCGATTTCATACAAAGTCGGATGAAAAATTCCTTTTCTTAACATCTTCCTGTGGGTCAATGCAAGAGAAATGAGTGCAGAGCAATAGGAAATTGCATCAGGAACTACGGTGCATCAAGAGAGACCGAGCAAGCTAAGAGTCAGGTGCCACCAGATACAGTTCTCAAAAACATTTTTCATGCCAAGACAGGACCAGGGATAGTATTTTATGCCTGGAGAGGCACTGGATTTGATAGCATCGCAGCAGTCACACTGTGCACGTGAAATTTGAATTCCAGGCTGGGTCAGAGCAAGCATCAGGTCGTGACTAGCAAAGCGTCACAGAAAGCTGTGTAAGGGTTCTGTCTTCACGTTACCTCTGCAAACAGAATGACACAACACTGGAGGAAACACATATGTGCAAAATATAAATATGACTAAGGAATACGCAAACAAAATGCCACAATCTCCCGTAACAGAATTCTGAGTGGATTTTCAGAAGTGGCAAAACGTCACTTCTATAGGAGGTAAAACAGACGTCCCGTGCTATCCAGCTGGCTCTCCACCCTGTCTGTGGCAACACATCACTCAAGACATATCTTGGGAAACACTTACTATATATATTATGTATATAAACTATAGTTAAAATGGAGCGGGAAACATTTTCTTTGGGAAATGCATCTCATCACAATTAAATGATGCTTCGTGACTGCATAGTGCTCTAATTGGGAGAAAACAAACTGATTTACTCACAGTAAGCATCGATTTTATAACAGACTTCTCTAATCACAAACATAAATCACCTGTCTTTAAAAATTATTCTAGCAGTGAGTTTGTCGCACGCAACACAGCACTGTAAGTGATTAAGTGCAATTCCTGTTGTAATCACTAGGTGGCATTTGGCTGTGTTGGAAGAGTTCAATTTTGGACGTCAAATGAAACGGAGTATTACATTTTATACAGAGTCATGAAATGTAAGCAACAGTTCAGTGACAGAAATGAGGATGTGGATGGATACTAGATAAACATTCAGAAAAATGTTAGAATAAATATACAAAATAGGTCATTAAAATAAGATTACTGCAAGGTGCTTTGATGATAGGTAGTGTTAAGACTAAACTCTGCTTAAGCTTGTTATTGAGAGAATAGTAACTGTCCTGGTTTCAGCTGGGATAGAGTTAATTGTCTTCCCAGTAGCTGGTACGGTGCTGTGTTTTGAGTTCAGT
>JAVJGG010000058.1:18601587-18648441 GCA_035590195.1 Aviceda cuculoides
GGAGGGGACACAGCCAGGGCAGCTGACCCAAACTGGCCAACGGGGTATTCCATACTGTGTGATGTCATGCCCAGTATATAAACTGGGGGGAGTGGGGATGGGGGTTATCACCACTCGGGGACTAACTGGGCGTCCGTCAGCGGGTGGTGAGCAATTGCATTGTGCATCACTTGTATATTCCAGTCCTTTTATCATTACTATTGTAATTTTGTTAGTGTTGGCATTATCGTTATTAGTTTCTTCTTTTCTGTTCTACTAAACTGTTCTTATCTCAACCCACGAGTTTTACTTTTTTTTTTTTCCCTGATTTTCTCCCCATCCCACTGCGGGGGGGGAAGTGAGTGAGTGGCCACGTGGTTCTTAGCTGCCGGCTGGGGTTAAACCCCGACGGTAACTCTTAGTCTCGTGGCCGTGTCCCAGCCATCAGCCCGTGCCGGTCGGGTCGGGATCCAGGTACATCGCTCAGCTTGCCCCTCGGCTCACGTAAGGCGGAAAAAAAGCAAACAAGCGCTGGACTGCCCGAGGGGGGGACTCGGGGCACCCCCAGGTGCACCAGGGTGGCCATGTAGAGACCACAGCCGCAGGGGCCGGGGGGGGCTGCGCTGCTGCTCCTCTGCCCGTCTCCTTCCTCCCAGGGAGGTGTCGCACACCCGCCCGGGCCACCGCTCGGCAGGCTCAGAGCGCTGCAGAAATGGAGTTGCCTCCCCAAATTCGGCAAGATCGGAGCGAAACGGGCCTCACGAGTTGGGAAGCAACCGGGCGGCAAGTTCCTCTCCTCCCTTCGGTCGTACAAGCCACTGCTGCGTCCCGACAGAGGCGTGAGTGTCGCTGGGTCCTCGTGGTCCACGGCCGTAGGAATTCAGGGCGTTAAGATGTGCCTTGGACACAGCTTTGCTCTCAGCTGAAGAGAACAGGCGCTTCAAATCCCCTGCTAACGCTGCTGCCTTCCGCTTCCAGCAAAGGATTGAAAAAAAACATCCAGAAAGAGGTCAATGTTTTGTTGGTCCTTTGAAGGATGAAACCAAGGAGGAAAAAAAATCACTTGGAAAGAAAAACTATGTTTTGCATGCCCTTTGGAAAGAAGAAAAACTGATTACAAACAAACAGCCTCCTTAACTTTGGTTCTAGAATTACTTCTAGACATTTACTACCTGGGCACATGCAGGGGGCTGGGAAGTTTTTTTTGTTTTAAATGCAGGTCTGGCAGTTCTTAACCAGGAAAAAACAAGCATGCTTTATAATAAAATCATGAAACAGTAGAGAAAAAAAAAATGGGCAAATAAAATGCTATGAGGGAAGTAAACATTTTTCCTACACACAGATGCACCAAGTCCCTCCCTCATCTCTAATATGGAAGCTTCTTGATTTTTGCTGAGTGACAAAGTACTTGCAAAGACATAAAAGTACATAGCTCACACCAGTTATTTCTCCATAGTCATCTGTAGACATATGACTGTTGAGATGTCCCTTTCCCTAATATTTGCAAAAAAACCTGAAGCAAATAAATGAACTACTGGGTGTAGGTAAAGTAAGTCACAGTGTGTTTATTCACCTGAACAAATACTAGACTTTGTTAGTATTCTTTAAGAGAGCAGCCTCTCAGTGGGTTTCCATCAGAAATATTATCTCCACAATGCACATGTTATAAAGGAGCCCATTTTATATCCGAGGAGGAGGCCATTTCTTAGAAAAGTCCAGCTTACAAGCCTTTTATTGAGGCATTTATTGCCTCTGCATCCTTCAACCTTGCATCCCTTTTCCCGAAGGCTCATAAACATGCAGTCAGGGCCATGAACACTAATTGTTGAGATAGCAAAGTTGCAGAATTACAGTGATTTGCTACATACTGCTTTACCTCCGTCAGGCTGGCCTCTTTCTCTGGCAAAAAGCAAGAACTCGAGCATGAGGTCCATCTAAAGGTGAGACGGCTGCGTGAGACTAATGCATTAACCTACTCACCGCAAATGATTGCTCACCTGCATCCTAATCATCACAGACACACGGCCAGTCTCCAGCCGCGATGTCAGAAAGAGTCCCTTCCCAAGGCGTCTGCTCGTCCGTCTGCCACCTGCACCCACCCGCAGCCAGCAGAGGACTTTGGAAATGGATCCATCAATTACTGCTGGGAACAGAAAGTCAGGCAGTGGCACTTCGTGTTCAAACTGGAAATGGAGATGTTTGTTTTTCAGCATTGCAAAGTGACATCTAAACACTCGCCTCATAAAAAACGATTTTGCCTCGGGTTTGAATCATGAAGTCTCTTAGCTGGGTCATTCCCAGCCTGGCAGCAGCTGAAAAGCATGACCACGCCGGGGCCGTCCAGGCTGGCGTGTCCTGGCACTCCATGTGCAAACAGATAAATGCACAGCTATGCACCCCCAGACTGGGGTCTGCCCATCAGCTGGGCAAACTTTTTTTGGTAGCTATCACTGCAGGCAAGAAACGGAGGCCGACGGAGAAAACCAAGGATTTTTATGAACCGGATTGTGTCGAGGGGGAAAAGAATCCAAGTAACTCGCAGCACAAACCTGACGCTCTGTTACCAAGCTCAGGGTGCATCCAGAGATTTAAATAAACCAGCCGCATAGTACCCTGGCACCGTCGCTGTGGCGGTGCGCGGAGCTATTTATACGCGCGGGAGCACTCCTGCTGCCGCCGCGTCCCCCAGAGCGTTACCTCCGGCCCCGGTGTCGCGGCCGCCGCGAGAGCCACCTCCCCGTGGGCTGCGGACACGGGGCCACGCGAGACCAGCACGGCCTCTGGCAGCTGCTGGGGGGGGCGCAGAGCATCCCCGGTGCCACTGAGTCCAAAATCATGGGGAGTGCCAACTGCTGTGCGCTCCGTCTCTTCTCCGCACCCTTCCAGCCCCTGCCTGAAAGGTCAAGGACAAAAAAGTTGTTACGGGGCAGTAATAGCAGAAATTGGAGAGGAGGGGGCCGCCTGGGGCTTGTTGACGTGGAGCTTTGTTAGACCAAGGGTTTTTTGTGTCCTCCCTTCTCCAGGAGACGCTCCCCATGATTTTCCCCTCTTAACTCCGTTCTCCCCGAGGCGCTACCGCCGTCGCCGAGGGGCTCGGCTGCTACCAATAAACCCTGCCACAAACCCATAACACACAGCTACAAAAGGTCGTCTTAAAAATTCTCTGCGTGGTTTTAAGAGAGAGATCCCCTGTACACAGACACAACCAACCTCACTGCAGGCACCACCTCCTACCTCACGTATCCACAAAGGCCGGCTGCAGACAGGCGCGCTCAGCGAACGGCGTCTTAGTCTACCACTGATTATTAGTCAGCAGATATGCTGTAGGCTAAATTCAAGTAAATGTCACAGGGACGTTTAAATACAATTTTATTTCTTCCAAGAGTATTTGAAGAGCCATATTTTGCCGACTTCAAATAATATACTGAAATCGCTTTTTCTTTTGGAAATAATATTTCATTTTTCAGGTATCAAATGAACCGTACTATTCTTTTTTGGTCTTGTTTTTAAGACAATACAAATTCTACTTTGTTTTTTTTCCTTTGGAAAACACAAATTTGCAAATGGTTTTGTAAGTGCGGTATGTTACAAATGGTGAAGCTCAGCACAGTTTACCGAGGTAGGATTTGCTCTGATTCAGAATAGGTTGATAAGGGATTCCAGCACAAAGGTGAGGTAAATCGATGCACATCACCTGCAATAAAGATAAGACTAGTAAACCGATAAAGGAAAACATAAACCCTGTTTAAATGTACAAGAAACAGCTGAGGAATTTACACACTTTTTTTTTCAGTAAGCGATATAAGGTTGTTATGTTGTTTAGCACTGACAGATGTCTTTGAAGCATTTTATCAGGACCAGCTATCTTGTAGAAGCTTCTTAAGATAAATAACAGGTTCTGTACTAACATCACTATCTACACAAGACCACAGGAGTATATAAAGAACGCTTCAAAGCAAGCAAGCTGATTCCCAGATAGCAGTCTCACAAATCACCAAAATCACCTCAGAGTACCCTACAGCTAGCGCGCTGGTGGCCTAGCGCTTGTGTTCTTCAGCTTTCAAACTCATAAGAGAAATAGCTTAACTCCATTAATTATTCCAATATCACTTTTTCACTTACTCGTACCTGTCACGGGGAAGTTGTGTGATTTTTTGAGTAGGAGGGTAATGGCCAGAAAACTCCTTGTGTTTTGGTTGGCACACTCAAAACAATTTGATAATTCCTTCTGGAGATGTTTAGTCGAGTATCAGTAAGGACTGTTTAGCTTTTGAGCTACTCTTTGTGTCTCTAAAACTTTATGTTAGAAGTTACAAACATGAACTCCTAAGCATATTTTGATTCCTTCACTATGTTATTAAAAGAACTTGAACCTAAAAGGAAAAAAAAAAAAAAATAGTATTTCTACTATAACTTGAAAAAGGAATAGTGTTTCCTTGTCCTGAAATTATATGTAACTTTAGTGATTTCTCATAGGTCATGACTGAAATCTGGTTTTCTTTTCCAGCACACCTTTGGTATTCAAAGCACATGTATTTTAGTATTTGTTCATTCAATCCTCAAAACGTGCAGTTTGCCATAAAGATTTACCACCTGAAATACAATTATCAATGACTACAACAAGCTGTATTGTTACCTTGTTGAATATGGGCACATTATTGGCCAGCTTTATTGCAAACAATTTCAAATAAAATTGAAGCATCACATCTGATGCCAGTGTAAATAAAAAATAAGTAAGATCAGAGACTCAAATAAACAGTGACTAACTGCAAAATAAACGCAAGTCTAAATTTATTGCTGTGTTTATAATTTATTAGTTCTCTGCCTTTAACTTTGGAAATTCAGCCAAGTTGTACCTGCTAAAAAATGACACTAACTCCTGATAAAAGCCTGAGCGAAGGGGTAGAATATTTGTGAATCTGGGTCTATCAAACGCACTAAGCCCCCCTTGCTGAGACAAAAAGTGAGTTCTGAATCATGAAGGGGATGTCCGGACCTTGGAAACGCTCCGAAAGCCTCGCCACTCTCTCGGATGAGGCCAGGATTTAACCCAGGGAGCGTACAAGGTCTAAAAAGGAGTTCAGGATGGGGAAGGGGGAGGCAGCGGGGAACAGGAGGCGTTGCGTTTCATCCCAAGAGGTTTAAAAATTGACTTTCAGAGGGGAAGGAGAGCTACGGCTGCTCACAGATGAACTGACACCTCCCAGTCACACGGAAACAAAACCCCGTGTCAACCGTTTCAAGATTTTAAAAGCAAAGATTCTTATTCTTTAGGCGTAGAGCAAAAAAATTGAATTCCCCAGCCGCAACGCCAGCGTGGGAGGGCCGGGGGGGTGAACAACCCGTGGCGAGAGGCCAGTAGAAGCAGTACTGGGCAGACGACGGCCCACCAGCGGCACGGCACGCGGCAGCCTGGGGGGCGAGTTCTCCCCAGATTACCTGTATCCCTGGGTAGATTTACATGTCTATGAGCTGTCTAATATGCCACAGATTCCATTAACTTAAAAACAAAACAAACAAACAAAAAAAAAAGCACTTCAGATGGTGTTGAAGTAATCATTATTATAACCTCAGGCTATCCGCAGTCACTTAAAACATTCAAATCCTGGATCATTGAAACTGTTAATGTGCTACGTTCAGGCATGCTACTAATTTATAGAAGGTTAATGTGGAGTTTTAAAGAATCCAATTCACTCCAAGTGTTTTCAACAGCCAGTAAGAAAGAGTACTTAGCATAGAAGGACTGCATTTCAAAATGACAGAACTCCTTTTTTCTTCATCTTCTTTTTGCCTACCACATTTCAATTTATCAAGAAAATACACCAGTTTGTGCAAATTCCTATCTCTTTGGTGGGAGAGCAGGCATTTAATCTTTCCCCAAGCCCTTTCAGTAATTCTTTTTTTTTTTTTTTTCCAAAGAAGATTATACAGTTTATGTTATTTCAGTGGATTATCTAGCTATAACTTCAGAAGACAATATATTCACATTTGGAGAAAATGCAATAAGCAGGGAGCATTTATTCATCTTCTTTGATTATTTCTGCCAAGTCTATTTCGTTGTCTAATCTTAAAAAAAGGGAAAAGTTTTTAAATTAGCAATTTCTTTCTGAAGTAAAACACCCCGGTAATGAAGTATCATGTTCTTTACAGACTCTAGGTGAAATGTATTAGTCATCAAGCAAGAACATATGCATTCAGAGCACATTTGAAAAAAAGTGAGCTACTTTGAAAAGAATGAAACTGATATATTCTTTCCATAAAATTACTAAAAGCTGACCTCTAGCTAAAAAAATACCACGTTTATTGAGAAGGTGGTGTGCACTACTGAGGTGCTTTGCATTGGAATAGTTCACTTAGTTTTGCAGTGAGATGAAACCACTAAGATATTACCTCAGGAATATAATTTTTTTCATTTCTGCATTTACACAGGCACTCCTCTGGCCAAGTGGCAGGTAAAATATGCTCCAGCGCACATGACTTGAAGCCACACAGACTATGTTGAAATGATAAATTCTTGAGCATTTTAATTAAATAATCACAAGTGAAACGCCGTGTTTGAGTAACTACATATCAATCGTGTGCTTTGAGAAAGTTAGGGACATCATTAGGGAAAAATAATCCCAGTGAAACCATCAGCATTAGGCAATCGGTGATTATCCCTCGCTGGAACCTGTAATTTCAGCTCTGTTGCTGCTGAGGTCGCGATTACTGTTATCCGTAGGATGGCGGTTGGGTTTCTCTTCCAGTCGTTAACTCGGGGACGGGGTGAAAGACAACCCCACTCCCACGGGCAGCATGACCACTCCACTGGCTCGCCAGCGTGGGTCAGAATTCCTAATCTAACGACTGCGATCACAAATGTGAATTAATTCTCACCCACGCTGCACGTTCTAAGAAAGTTCATGGGATCTTCAAATCCAGCAGCTGCTCTCGGTGAGTATTTTAGACTATGCTGACAGACAGACAGACAGACAGACGCTGACAAACAGGGAAGAGTGCTGGACGGGTCTGGCTGTCTCCTGTCATTTCTTCTTCAGTTGTGCTGAAAACTATACATACCTACAACATTACATGCGGTTCTCGGATTTCTCTGATGTAACTGATTGTGCAACTGATTTGGGGGATTAAAGAAGCTGGTACATGTTGTCTGCATTTAGAGACACCTGGAGAATTTGCTCGTTAAGAAATTTCATACTACTTTGGAGAAAGAAAGGAGGATTCTGCCAAAACCCACAGAAATTCACTCCTCTCTGGATTTCTACAAAGCTTGTGTATTAAAAATTCACATTCAAATATAGATTAAAAATTGTAGTAGTATAACACATCCAATGAGTGCTGAATTTTCTTAAATGAGGTTGCAAAGAGGCAAAATTAAAGCGAAGGTTTAAAATGTTGTAGGTAGCATTAAAATCCACTGCCAATAAGTAGAGCTGAATTAAAAATGAGCCTTAATTGCAGAAATCTTAAAAAAACACCAAACTAACAGTTTATCATTAGAAACAGTCATGAAGTCCTCAGCTGGGGGGGCAGGAAGGGGCTGGCCAGGGGTGTGCAGAAGAAATGGTTTTTCTATGTTGCACAATTATTTGCTCGAGTGCCCCAAGCACTTGAAAGCTTCATCTGGGTGTGCTTTGTACCAGGGGCCTGGCTTTTATCTGTAGATTATCTTATTTAGCAGAGTTTTATCCCCTGGAAAAGCAAATATACCCGTTTCCTACACGATAAAGCGAGGCAAAGTTACTTTTTTGCGTTTTGCATTTGTCTCTTTGGTCTTCGGCATTTGATCACCGATCACTTCAGCATCTGACCGAAGCGCACTGCCGGCGGGACCTGCGGGGAGGGAACAGCACAGGCTGTGCCGAAAGAGCAGCCTCCCGCCAGCCACGAGCCGTGGAAGTTTTGGGCAGCCTCTGCTTTTCCCCTCGCGCTGGAGAGCGTTCCAAAGGCGGGATTACAAAAGGAGCTATGGCGTGTTCGGATCAAAACCGTACCCGGGGCTGTGGAGAAGGGAGAGGAGAAGGGGCTGGCGCAGGGGAGTTCGTAACCAGTTTGAGGACTGGTTACAAGGCACTTCCAAAGCGCTTTTGCCCAGGTGAGGATCGCAGCCGGGCGAATGATTCACCACCTCGCCATTTAGACAATAAGGAGCAGGATTAGTTAACCCCAGACCGCTTTACCAACCTGTGGGTCTGACCTAAATACCAGTTAAGCCACAGGGGTTTGTGAATGTAGGACTTGAGGCAGGACTGGACTGGTACAAACCTGACACGTTGGCAGTCTTTGCACTGAAAAGCGATTTATAAACATACATGTGTCTTGCGCCTATGAATTACGAATTTCTCAATACATTCAAGGCGTGAGGTTGTCACATACCAGAAACCTGAGGTCACAGAAAAGACCGAAGTCGTATCGCCTCCTTCAAGCAGCAATTCATATGACTAAGCAGCATTTCACCTCCCGCTCTTTCGCTTTCCCCCGGAGGGTTTGGTACAGATTTTCTCTTGGCTAAAACTCCTGCTACGTACTGATCACGATGATCCCCTTGTTCCTAGCCAGTGGCGTGCCCAGAGCGCAGGGAAGAGAGTACTGAAAAAACCCAGCCAAAACCTGAAAGAAACTAAAACCACCAATAAAATGCTCAAACCCACGCCTTTACATTTAGTCAGGATTTTAAATCCTTGCGCCACTTACCTTTGAGTTGTTGAAAACTTTCTCTCTCCCAGGGAAGTAGAGAAGGGAGAAGAAAACTACTACTATTTGGATGCTCCTTCTGCTGACTCTATCATCTTTGTTAATAGTCTCTAATGAATAGCTCGCTCATGGATAAACATGCAAGCGTTATTATTTTGTCTTAGCAGAGTCAGCATGATTCAGAAGAGAGCAGTCATAAGACTGTCACGGTTCCCAAATTGTCAAAAGCTGTGGGAAAACAAAAATCAGTAGCTGAGAGAGAAGGCTTAACTCTGACCACCGCAAACAACCCAGCAGCCTGTTGGTTGATCTGAAATACATACATACATACACACAAACTTAAAAAGGAAATTTTACTGTCCAACAGAGACTACTTGAGAGCAGACAGGTTTCTCCTGCCTGAGAACAAGAGAAAAATCACTATAACGAGTAAATTTATTTATTATACTAACTTGGCTGGAAAAAAAAGAGTTCTTTGACACACAATCCTTCTTCATAGGGCCTTAAATCATGCCGATTTAAAAGTGCCAAAGACATAAGACTGTCTATAGACATGACAGCTCATGCTTCATATGCCAGGCTTCCCTTTTGCATCCCAGCCTTTTGAAACGGGTGGTAACAGAGCCATCGCCAGGTACACGTCTACAAGCTGGTCACTGCTCTGGCCAGAGGACGGGAACCATTCCTAGAGATACCTGCCAGAAAACACTGTTATCTGCTGGTTTTCAGAAATCAGAACTATGGTTTCTTGACCCTTTGGCATCAAGACAAGTTGACTCTGGGCATAATTTTACCACTTTGTCAAAAGGTTTTATGTGATAAAGGTCCCTTCTGGGCGAGTTTGTGTGAAGGGGTTCTAGAGGTCTGGACAGAGGAATGGTCACCAGCCATCAGCAGGCTGAGGAGAAGATTACGTGCAGAGAAGCAGCATGTGAAAGTCTCCCAGCAACTGGCGAGCTCTAGAGACCAGTTGTCCCGTTAAATCCACCAGAACTGATAGATTCAGAACACCAAGAGCCCTCTGGCTGTGTGCAAAGCCACTACCCACGCTAGTACCAGCCACGAGCTGCATCACTTGGATCATGTACAAGCAGGCAGCAGTTGCTATATGCAGACGAACACCCTACAGAATGACGTATACATACCTGATGAAGCAAAGGGGTTCTGAGGCTTCCTAAACTACCTATCTAGGAGCCAGAAGTCTCAGGAGTTGGGGTTGGCCTCCCAGTTGTTGCTTCTACAGAGCAGTTACGAGTGTGCGAGTAAGCGAATTTGTTGTGTGAATAGTTACCTGCTATTATGAACAGCTTTATTAAAAAAAGGGTTCTGGTGGTTGTGATCTGTATCTCTCCCGACTTGATCTGCTATCATGGAAAAGGGAGTTTACAGAATCAAGCATCCAACTATTTTAGCAGTTATTTCTTGGCAATACCAGTCCCCAGGAACTAGGAGTGCTGCTGCCACTAACTGATTTAATTTCTTAAATGATTTGCCCCCAAAAGTACTTACAGAACTTACTCTGTGCAAGAACTCACTTCCAAGACTTTCTTGGAAGTCCAGAAAATGGGACTCCAAATGTTCAAGACAGAAACATAGTGAACCAACCTAACCAGTTTTCCTAGTCCATGCAATTTAGACTCCCCGTTTGAACACCATCATGTGCTGAGATTAAACACCACCATAGACTAAATAAGGTGAAGGTTAACTCCTTCAGTTGCTTTTACTTCTGAAAGGCAAGTTTAGGAAAGCACATTTCTCTAAACGAAATTCCTCTTGCTGCCACTTGAAGATAAGATCTAGAGAGCCTGAACCTTTTTTCAATCATGCTCCATTTTTCCATGATTCCTGGGGGGGGAAAAAAAAAAAAAAAAACCAACCACCACACCAGCATAAACCTTCCAAGTATTCCCAGCAGACATTTACATTTTGGCACATAGAAATATCTCCCACACATATGCAATAGGCCTACCGATTGCATCGCCACCACTGAAGTCGTGCCGTGTCATTATGCATTACCAGTCGGTTGGAGGAGTCTTAGAGCTGTTCGGAAAGCTTTTAATGATCTCATCTGATGACATGCAAAGTAAGCATTTGTCCCTCTGGAAAGACTCTTTAGTAGGAGCATGTTGTTGTATGCATTATTATTCTACTCTAATAATTTCACTTCTACGATTTCACTGTTTGCTTCTTTTAAGTAACAATAAGTAAGAAATCCACGGAATTGGAAACTGGCAACTTCTGTCCTTAGCAGCTTCTCTTCATTTGTCCCGCTCCACTAGTTCAATCAAGGGATACAAACACAAGTGGAAGTTTCTCTTTAAAGACAGACAGACATAGGACAGTTAGTTAGTTACAACATGACACCAGGCTAATAAAAATCAACTGCTGGACTGTTCACACTGCTTTGCATAAACTCCTTCAAGTGCCCCGAGCTGAACAGTAGCTTTGTTGCTCTGAAAGTTTCTGCTCAGCTGGTTTACCGAGGTCTTGCCCTTAGCTGCAAGCTACAGGATTGCACTTTGAGATTTTTTGCTTCATTTAAAGGTTTATAATCAGGAACTTTCTTCTGGAAATTCCAGTGACAACAGACTGCCAAGACCTGACAATGAGCTCTTAAGCTTTGACTATGGGCTGAACAGAACCGTGGCGTAACAAAGAAAGTTGGGGTTTTTTTAACAATACTTTCTCATCTAGTAAATACTGAATTTCAAATACCCGTAACAATTTCTTAAGGCATTCTTGACATCTTATGGCAAAATTTCCCTCTATATAGCCAAAAAAGGGAGGCATTTAATACTCTGAGTACCTCAAAAGCAAGACTATGTTACTATACTAGGTTGAACTTACAAATCACCGTGTTTTCATATTTACAGTTTTTCTAGCTAGTGTTTTGCCTTTAGATGTACATTGGTTTACTCCTGTTGCCAATGTGAGAAGACCACCTGGACTGAAAAACATCACCACTCTAATGCGTCTGGAAGACACACATTCAGAAGTTGAACTTTCTGATGAAAAAAAGATATAGAATTATTCTGAAATGTCAGTGTTCCTTTGAGTCAATAAATACCTTCCATTCTTCCTGCCAAACTTTTAGTGACAGAGTGCATGCTGCAGATGTTAACTATTAAAACTTTGTTAACGGGAAAACTGAAAAGCAAACTTTTGACAACTCTAGAAAAGCAGTGACAAATGCTAGCAATGTTTTGCTTACATGAAGCAGAGATAAAAGGAAGCAAATTATTATGATTTGGGATTTTCTAGGCTTTCTGCCACTCACAAAGCTGAAAAATGGTGGAAAAAATGATTAAAAAGTAACTACCTCAGCAAGTAGTACCTGCAAGATCACAGGCAGTTCTCTTCCTGGATGCATCTTGTTCAAACCAGAGAAAGGAGGAATAATAGGCAAAGAGTTGCCCATTATTTAAAATAGTTGAGACAGGCCAAAACCACCGAGCAGCTAGTATCAGCAATCATTTACGACTCGGGGAACCAGCAAACAAATCTTCAGACACTGAAGCTCGGTTACCATCCAAGGAAGGATGGTAGAAGAAGAAATCCTGCTTCCTCGAGGATTTACCAATGAGATTAGCCCCACCACTAGATGCTGGGTGGGAATGGACCTCTTAAACCTGAAGGCGTTTTATTACAGAGTGAATCTTCACAAGTTCTTGAAATTTTGTAAGAGGCCTGATCTGGTTCTCCAGCTCCAGTAAATACTCCAAAATCTCTCAGATCTGAGGGTGGGCTCTAGAAGACGGGGCTGCAAGGTACAACCACAGTTTTCTTCCTCAAGTGGTATCATTAAAAGTTATTTCAAAGGCTTGGTATATCACGAAGATAAGCTGCCTCTGCTTCGAATTTGTCAAACCCCATGCTCAAATTAGGAATTAAAATTAGTTGCTTAACTTAGATCCTTTCTATAGCTGTCTTAAGATTTCTAAAAAAAAAGGTTGTTTTACCTGTGTAAACAGTCATTTTACAAGTTTAATAGGACTATTTTAAATAATACATGCTTGTTATTTTTTTTCTAATATAGTTCATTTATAGTTCAAGAATTATGACTTTGGAACAGGACTTATTAGAAAAATACCATAAAAATAATATTTGCAAAATCTGTAACAAAATAATGACTCGGCTATCTTTTTAATATTAAATTCTTGCCAAATCAGCTACAATTCATCAACCAAAATACCTTTAGATATAAATACAGTATTTATCTGTAGAAATAATTGTGCTATAGAATAAAAAGTAATATACGTACCCATGAAAATATAAATATTATTTAATAATATAATTTTAATAAAACTTTATTCAAAATAAATTTAGTGAATAGTTTCTAGGACTTGCTCAGTCTCCACACAATCATATCTGAACTGAGCTGAGCTTCTGCTATTTTCAAAGCAATTTCCTGGTAAAGGGCACCGTTCATTGTTTGATTCATACTTTGCACACTCTCTTCCCGTTCATTCTGAAGCTTCTTTCTGAACTGCTGAACTCCCTCCTCACTGTCCAGTAAAGAAGCCACAGGGACATCACTGATTTTCTTGCCAGGCTCACTGCCCCATGCCAGACTGTTTTCAGCTTCACTTTCTTTTGAGAAGAAAGAACTCCTTAAGATGAGGATTTCTTTTTCCAAAGCCAGTGCTAACTGTTCAGTAAGTACACTTTTGCTTCCAGATCTCAGGAGTTTTACATCACAGCTTGGTGGGAGAACTCTAGAAAGGCTATGAAGGCACTGGAACAAGACAGTCAGGTTTCTGTAAAATAAGATTATTATTATTATTAAAGCTACCTTACATCTTCAAAATGCTATATAGTGGAAAATAAAACAAAGCTACTTTAAATCCAACAGGGAAAAACTGATGCTGATTAGGGTTTTAACTATTATATGTTCTGTACATACAGGAGCAGGCAAGGGCTTTCTAATGGCACGCAGACTAGCCACTGTATGTCAAAACAACTGACACTAAGCAAACTTCAGCAACATAAACATTCTGTGCTAAAATATATGTCCATGATTAGGGTCAGAAGTGCATCACTTGTTTCTTTAAGAAGCAATTCATTGTACGTGAAGGCCACATGTAATAGCACAAAGGAAATATATTGTCTGGTCTACCTTTAGGGGCAGAAAAAAGTCACTTATATTCATAGATTATCACTATCAATAGGTATGTACAGCATTGCTATTAGGTGGCCAACTGCCTGTCTTTTTTTAAACAGTCACTGGCGAGGGAAAGTTGCACTTAAAAATCAGACATTCAAAATTATTAAGAAACAAAGATAAAATAATGTTGTCAATCATCAGGGAGCCTACTTCCCTGGATAGCAGTGTAGCATATATGGCACAGTGACACCTTCCTCATTCTAAGAGGAATGTAGAGTTTGTCCAAAGTCTTATTTACAGTGTTTGGCCAAATAAACTCCTCTGACTCTTTTGACTGGGTGGGGGGGAAATCATCTCAGGAAAAAAGCCCTAACCAAACAGCAAAATACCCCAAATGACAAAAAAAACCAACCCCCCCAAAACCATCCTTCAGTAGCTAGTTTTTTCACACAGATGAGAAAGGCACTTTTCCTTAAAGTACTTCTATTTCAATTTAGTTACCTAAACATTCCACTACTTATAACAGATATAGTTTATTTGGTTCTGAAAAGCGGTGAAAAAGAATAGCTGTAGCTCCCACCTATCACAGAAATATCCTAGCTAGATAAAAGATCAATCCAAAGACAGGGAAAAAAAATAAAGAAAATACAATTATAGTTATACCATAAACACACAGCTCACTAACTATTAATGCAAAACTGGATCAAAAGTGACAGTATCAAGTAACCTAACTTTTCAAAAGGAACCAAAAGTCTTGACTCTTAAAATTTTACTGACTGATTTCTCAAACATTTCAGCCTTTTCTCTTACATAAAAGAAGGAAATCAACTCCTATTTGAGTAAAAGACTGAACCTCACTATAAATTAGAGACTCTTAAGAGATACACCTTTCTTTTACTTTTCAGCTTGAACTCTTCAGGACAGGCAACTTTCGTCAATACTTAAGAAGTACTTTTTATGTTGTGAGCCTTATCCAGCTAAGTCTTAAATTATGGCAGTATTTTTAACTTGTTTAGCCTGGTTTAGGAAATTTCATAGACATTGGTCCAAGAATCTACATAAGAAAAGGAAATCACTGAGACTCTTCAGATTATTTCCTTTTCAAAGTCATGGTAGATAGGAAATAAATATATCAGAAACATGTACAAAATCAGACTAAATTTATGTTACAGTACTAAATTACAAAGTGACATAGCAATAAATTTAAATTTAGTATAACTTGGGGTTTGTTGTTGTTTGGGTTTTTTGTTTGTTTTTAACATCCCCTTAAGGAATTTTTTTTAAATCAACACATGCTGAAGAAAAACTATATATATTATATTAAGAATAATGTAAGAAAAATTAATATAAAATTATGAGACAGTGAAATGAACAAAAGAAGTAGTACCAAGCAGATATTAATGGAGACTAGACTTATTTGTAATTCTGTGTTCTAGCCTAGACAAAATTAAACAACGCAGTTCAGGTTCTGCCATAGTTCTGATTTGAAAATAATTCTGTTATTGCTGACAGTTATCATACTATTATATTAGAAGCCTATTGGTTATGATTTTGGCCATTGCTTATGGTACCAGTAAGAAGTAGTGTAAAGATTAAAACGTGTGTATGCAAGAGGAATATATTCTACACTTTTTGTGCAATTTTACCTGCAAAATAATGTTAGAACTCCTTCAAATGGATTTTTCAGGGTCCACTTAAAAACTGTACCATACACATTTCCTGCTTTATGACAGAACATGCTGTCATGGCATTCCTTAAATGGTGTGCACTCCATTTCTCCCAGTAACCATGAATTTACCAGAGTCAATGTGCAGTGAGAAGACACAATCTGAAAGGAGAATCTGACAGATACTGCAAGGACAGCAAGTATATCTTCCATGGAGCCTGCAACAAAAATACAGTAAAAAGGTATTTGACCTAAGTATTTTGATCATGTTGCATGCATTAAATGTGCTTAGATTTTTTGTTCACATTCCCAGTTTTACGTGAAGAGTTTGCACCTGTGTTCAGGCATTCTTTGGGAATTTTCTTCTCACCTAAATTCTTATACCTACTTCTGTCAAGCGAAATAGTTAGCTGATTAACAGAGCCCCACCTATATAATGAAAGTGCTTTAGCACAGAGAAACGGCACCTTGCCAGAAGAGGACTATTAATAGCCTCCTGCAATAGTAAGATGACATGTTGGCTTTAGCCAATGGTACAGCATTAAAGGAAGAAAGAAATTGAAATTCATTGCACACAATCAAAAGGATATTTTGCAACATGAGCAGAAGCCCAGTTCAAAATCAATTCAATCAAGGAATACTAAAAGAAAGGAAAATAAATGACCTTAATAGACATGTAGAGAAGGAAAAGCTTCAATTACTTTAGTATTATTTAAGAGGTAATATTATGTCAGAAAAAAAATGTATGTATCTAATCAACAGTAAATATCTTATTTATAGAAAAAATGCAGGCTTCAGTATTCTGTACTTGGACTTATCTTCAAAATTAACCTTTTCAGATACACTTCAGCACCAATGCTAGCGCAAAACCTTACAGCAAATCACTTAACATTTTTTTCCATTTTGAAAAATGTTCCATCCTGTATTTCACCCTGCTTTTAATTCACAAGAGGTCTATGCAGTTCATGTTCCAAGAGACAGATATGATTACACCTTGAAAACTTAGCTTGGCATCATCTAGAGTAAACAGAAGAATCAACCGTATATTTATGAATCCAAATTATATCAATCCATTTACCTGTGCAGTAACTGTTATCCCTTAGCATCTTTACTGAATATTTTCCATTTGAAATATCTTCCAGACTTAAAAAAATTTTCCCACAGAGTACAGTAATGTTTTTGCTCTCCTGTAAACTGTCATTCTGACGTTTTTGTTTCTTTGCATGTAGAAGCACTATGCAACATACACGATGAAATGCCAATAATGGTGAAAGGCTGGTAACAGCAACGACCGTCTTTGCTCCACCCGGCTGAACCCATGAACATCTCTTAGGAAACTCTTTTTTCAGATCATTCTTGCTATGCAAGTCCAATTTCATCTTTTTTGGAGGAGGCTCAATTTGACACGAGGAGACAGACAATGCTGAGAATGCTTTGTTCAGCTTAATGATTTTATTTCGACACTCGATAATCGGAGAAATCAAAGAGAAGTCTTGATCCATCACTAAAGATAAACTGACATCGCTCAGTGACCTGTGAAAATCCATATAAGATAAGATGACTGCACTCCCAGTTTGTATTTTGCCATCTGACAAATAACAAGAACTTTGAAGATATATACAGACATTTAAGACTACAAAAAACTCCAGTATCATTCCAGGTTAAGTCACAGAGTGTGTAAATAAGTCACACAGAGTGAGACTATTTCATCTAAGCTTAGTATTAAGATTTTCAAAACGTGGACTGAATTTTCTAAGAGCTTCTAGGAGTTAGATACCTCATTTCAACTGAAAGAATTTGGATATCTAATTCACCCAGAAAATGTTGAAAATTCCACACAATCCATGCCAATACTCTATGACATTTATAATTTATTTTTAAAGATTTAACTTTCTTTTAATTAAAAAAATACACAAAGTATCAATTCTTCTCTCTTTGATGACTAAAAGCTCTTCTGCTGTTCTATATTGTTTTATAGGTACTCAAAATTGAATGTAGAGAGTAAACTAAAAGGTTTAAAATACTATTACCTTAAACACGCAGTAATTTCCTGAAATGTATGCAGTACTCTATTTATTCAACACAGGGTTCTTTCAATGAAATCCTAATATTACTGTTTCAGGTCCTCTCTTAATGAATATTTTATCCTGTCAGTCAATTCAGTCTCAAGATGTCACTGACATCTGAAAGTCTTACGAATGTCTAATGTTCTTTATGAAGAAGTATGACCACCTCACAATGCAATCTAAAACATCACTGCAATCTTGCATTTAGTAGGAAGCACAAAAATAATCAGTAAAGACTTAGCGTTGGGGGTGGAGAAAAAGCAAGCCCTTTTCCCCAGAACCACAGGTTGTTGTATATAGTACTGAACTGGTGCCCAGAAGACCTAGGCTCTGCTTCTAGCCTACCAGGTAACCTTTGTTAAATGACTTCATCTTCACAGATCTTCTCAACTGTAAAAATGGGGGAGAGGGCAATACTGCTGCTGGTTTTTAAAGAATGGTTCCAAATCCGTTGAGGATTTCTGAAGTTATACAGAAATTAGGCATGTAATTTTCAAAAATGATGTCATCATCATCATCAAAACTGAAGGAATAAACACTGGAAAGGCAAAACCAATCTCTTGCCTCAGTGGCTCTTAACAGAGGCTTTCAAGAAGATGAGGTCAACTTTCTTGTAAAGTTGTAGCAATCTGGCAGTTGAGAAATAGTATACCCACCGCTCCAGCAGCACGGCCAAAGGGCTGACAGGGCAGGTCCCTCACAACCACTGGAATGATTTTCAGTGGCATCAATAATATTTAAGCTTACCCTAACACAGTCTCAGCTACACCGCTTGTGGGAATATAGGTCAAAAGGTAAGTTCTGACTCCACCAAAGTTTACATTACACAATGCACATTGTAAATTTATGTTTCATGCAATCCTGTTTTTTTTAAAATGTGTTCCAAATGTGCTCTGTCCCTGTAAGGGGGAAATTATATAATAACGAGTATTTACAACTAGAACTAATTAAAATGAACAGAATAAACACATCTTTTTAAAGACAATAATAAGAACAAACAAATAATTTTGAAGGTTTAAGTATTGTATGGCTGATTGTTCCACATAATTTATACAATACATAAGCTTAGCAAATATTTTATTTGATTGGATACATGACTGTAGCATAGTTCAATTCAAAAGCTGAGTATTTATTAAGTTGATCAGAGAATTTAAAATGTTTTCTTCTGCGCTTCTTTAAGCAAATCTAGGAATGTCAAGTTGTTAAGAGTAAGACATCAGGAACTGCATGGCTAAGACAGAGCTTAATCTACACCACATACTGATGTCAGCATAGCTATGTCAACACGGACTGTAGACAACCATAATTTTTGTCAAAGAAAACTCTGTTGTAAAAACCCTCCAGTAATGATGTGGTTATACTGACATAACTGATTTTGGGCTATACAACATATTTTTTTGCACAGAGTTAGAGAGAGACAAGCAGCAGCAACAATACTGACAAGACACACACTTGAAACACATTATATACTGATGTTCGAAATGAGGAAGTTCAAAGCTCAAAAATCCACTCTTGCTGCTACAGAGCTTAACCTGCAAATTCAGTTTCTAGAAAATTACTCAAATTATTGGATAAATTTATATACTTACAAGTAAAATGATGCAGCTAGTTCTACTCCAACTACCAAGCTGTCGCCCACAACACGCTGCCACAATTTCTCTATGAAGTGCTCTGGAACTTTAGATGCCGATGATGTCTCTTTACTAAGAGAATGAGGAGGATTTTCTACGTCATCCCAGAGAGAGACAAGACCTTCCTTATAGAAAAATGATTTTTAGATAAATTACGTGGAGATATTAGTTCTTTTTATACTGCACTACCTTGTGTTTTACCACAAATGATTGCTGGAGGTGCTTTTAAGATACATAAAATGAAATCTATATAAACTAGTTTATCATCATCAACAGATTAAAAAGACAGAATTTCATTTTCTTAAAACATATGATATCATGGAAAAGCACAACTCATTCTCTCCTTGTAAACATCACATGTATAAATCTTGAACTGCCATAGAATTAATTGTCCAAAGAAAATTTAAGGTGCTAGAATTTATTTTATATTACTGCATTAATTGCTTGAATTTTGTCGTCTAAACCTGGCTGACTTGAAAGGGATCACAACAATAACTGAAAGGGAGATCAACTCCATTTCAAGTAAATTAGGAGGCTTATTTTGAGCAACATATAAAGGTAACATTTTCCCAACCTCCACCACCTTCTCAGCCCACAGTTCACTCTGCCCCCATCATAAAATCAATTTTACTTACACAGATCTATGACAGCTCATTTTTCGTAATGTTAGACCACAGACAGATATTCAATATCTAGGCAACCGTGCCAATTAAGACTACACTCCTCCTACTGTTTGTCACTAACTCTTTGTTAAAGGTTACTCCTCCATACGACTCAGTTGTCAGGAGGTATTATGCAAATAGGTTTCAAGTAAAGAGAACTAAATTTACGCTTATCTACGTACACTGACAGATGAAGGTAATGAACCAGAATTAAGAAGCAAATTAATGAGTTTTGACAGTAGCAATCCCTACTGGTGAAAGCAACAAGTGGTTGAGGGAAGCACCCTCTACAAATGGCTCAGCAGAATTCAGAAGTGATCTGTACTCTCCTGCATTTTACCTCTTTTGCAGTTGGTAGCATATGGGTTCTTTCTTCAACAAGATCTATTAGTGCTCTGCAAGATTGAAGAATAACCTTCTTTTTGAGCCTTAAATGCTGCTGTAGTTCTCGAACAGAGGTGCAACCAGCCTGTAAAAGATAAAAGTTATCATTGAACTTATGCTTAGGTCTACTGCAAATAAGAACTGATACTGAAGCTACCAAGATGTCTTTTCAGCTTTCCATTTTTATGCAAGTATCACAAGCCAAGATCATGATGATCCTCAAGTAATGCTTCTAAAAGTGTTCAAGTCAGGCTAATCTGCTGACAAAATATGAATATAAACCTTGGCCTCTCAATATTAAACATAGAGTTTACGATAAACTTCTAAGGTAAACTTTATCAAATTATGCACATGTTTGTCTCTTTCATTATTGTTCCTGCTTCACTATTCCATTGGAAGATATCAGTTTTGATTTCTTCTGAAGACTTGTATTGATTATTGGTCAAGCAAACAGACTGAAGAGTAGACATAAAAAGAGTTTTACAACTAGAGATACATGCAGGGTAGTCCCAGTTGAAAAAAAACCAAGAAAAAAACAAAGGGGAAGGAAAAAAAAAAAAAAAAAAAAAAAAAAAGCAAAGCATGCCAGCACCAGCTTCTAAGATTTTAGGAAAGCTCCACAAAAGCTATTCTCTCGAAAGTAAGATCCTGAGAAGTCCAGTGCTGCCAAAGAGAGAACAAAGCTCACTACTGGAATGCAAAACCAAGCTCCCCCCCAAACAAACAAACAAAACACCAATTCACAATCAATCATAACGAGCTGACAAGCCTGAACAAAAAGCACTTCATGCAAGTGAAGTGATGCCCTCTGCTCACACCACAATGGCAAAGGGCATTAGAGCAAGTAGCACTCATCATGATAGGTTCTGTAAAAAAATGATCTGCCACCTATCAAACCGTGCATAGTAGGTACCAGATTCCAAGCAATAATCCAGTGCCAGACTTGGGTCAGAAGAAAAAGAAGAGCTAAAACCAAAGATGTTTCTATAATATCTTCCTAATTGAGGTCATCAGAATACCAAACCATGACTTACTCCCACTGGCGAGTAACTACTGAATAAACAACTGAGAAACAGAAAGCAAATGGGAAGGCACAGACTGAGCAGCAGTGAAGATGGCCAAAGATTCACCGATGTATGCTTGCTGACCGGTCCAACTTCTGCAAGCCCTTTTTCCTCATAAAGCAACTGAAATTTACCACATGGCAAACCTAAGACTGGGTAGCACCCCCCATCAACTCTCTGGAACGAGTGACACGCACATCCTTTCTGCCATATACCGACACGTACTGAGCACCAAGCATCCGCAGAGGTCACAATCTTTGCGTTGTGAAACTAAGAAAATAAAACTAGATCACCTTAAAATAGAAAATAGACATCAACATAAAAACAAAGCAGTCCAGAGCCGAATGCAATATAGCTGTGAGTAAATTCAACATGAGCAGCAGAACAGATGAATCACTGTCAAAAACAAAGCAAATTAACGCAGAGGCTTAGTAGTAAGTAGAACAGCCAAGTGCTTTGACATATTAAAGTCGCAGTATTCATAAATAAATAAATTAATACCCATACATACAGAGCTAAAACTGAGCCAAGAATGGTGGGACTTTTACAAGGAAGATTCATGATTGGTAAGACTAAAAAATATTGGGAAAAGCAAAGGTAAAATGGAAACAGTAGACAAAAACGCTGGAGGGAAACATAATTCAGAGATCTATAGGATGAAGCTACTCAAATGGTAAATAACTGGTTCTATGTTTTTCAAGTGACTTAGAGCCCTTATGAAAAAACATCAAAAAGAAAATGGGCCAATTTACAGCAACAGATGGAAAACCAAATACTTAAAACATACCCCCAAAACAGTAACAAAAATCAAACGTACAAAATATTGCTTCACTAACTTTCTAACCACCACCAAATCAGCATTATCGGAATGAGAACAAAACAATTAAGACATTGCAGCAATTCAATGAATCAGCAGTGAGGATTAAAAAAATACCTGTCACAAACCAGGCAAACCAAGTCAAAGGAAACAAGTTAATCATAGGAAAAAGAATTTGGCATTACAGTCCTTACAAAACTAAAATACTTGAGGGGAGAACAGGCCAGTGGACATAAAAAGATACTTCTGACTCATGGTATTTCTGCCAGAAAAGTCAACTAAACCCATGAGAAACCCTGTAACCTCAGCTGTTGTAATATAACTGCAATATTCTGCCAAAGGAAGTCTTCAGAAGATACTGAAATGAGTGTTAAAGAAAAAAAATCTCCAGAGGAGAAGAGACCGTATTCAGGTCCAAAAGACTGCATGCAAGATAAGCACAAAACACTTAAAAAATGCACAGACCGATATATTTTTCAATTTCACTACCTGCAAAATGCAACTTACATGTATTGCTGTGTACAACTTAAATGCAGCCTACCTATATGCAGCGGACCACAACTCAGTCCTGCTGAAGTTCTCACATGGCTAGAAAACAGCTACACAGATGTGAAATAAGGGGTAAGCAACAGAGTGTGAAAAAGGGCTGCATCTGCTATTTCATTTTGCCCTAAAAGACAAGATTCCATAGAGACTGTCAAAACATGATTCCATTGCAAATTTCTAGAAGACTTGAATTTTTATGATAAATATCAAGAGGCACCACTCCAAGGCTAAATAACCTTTGGAAATTCCCAAGCTAAGCAGAATCAATGCACTATTGCATCAAAACAATCATCCTTGAAATTCAGTTATACATCAGATGACAAAAACCAGCAAGAGTACTTCACCGTTCAGAGGAACATACACAGCGGAGAACAATGGAAATCTCAGTCAGGAAACAACAGTAAGGTTAAAAAGAAATATCTCCACCTACTTCCAAATTTGTCAGCATGACAATTTCAAGGATTTACAGCATTAAAACATATGAAGATTTTCAACTTGCTTACAATGCTTGTGCTAGCATGTGGCTTTGAAAATGAGAGATCGAAAAGATCTTTAAATAAATAAAATAAATAAGGTGTTATGAAGGATCCTGTGTCTGTAAGAACTTTATCAGCAGATGATTGTGAAACCTCCAGCCAGTGGCTCATTCCCAGCAGAACCACTAGAATATGCAAAACAGACTATTCATTTGATCCTAACACAGATTCACAGAGCTGTACCAGCTGGTGTATTACAAGAACAAAGTCGTAGAACATAGTTACATAGAACATATAGCCGTCAATGGCAGGGTGGACAATCTTCATTATGACAGTAGAAGGAACAACAAATGAGAGAGACTGAAACTAATTTCTGTTTTGTAGAGGGGGAAAGTAATGTAATGAGTAGGGAAAGAATGCAGCAACAAAGAAATCAGTTTAAAATATATGACTACCCAAAAGAATCCAGAAACAGAAAAAAAGTGCATTTGGAAGGAAGCTTGTACTTCTGCATGTAAAAGCCAATGGGCCTCTAATGTGCAAATGGTTGGAAGGGACCTCAAGAGGTCCTCAAAATTAATCCAACTTCTACTTTCTTATGCCTTCCAGGAAGGAAAAAAAACCTATTGTCCCATGTTCTCCATACAACAGCTTTTATCTTTTGGAAGATGTATAAAATCTCTTTAGACATCTTTTTTGTAATTAGAGCTAGAAAAGTCTTTTCTTTTTCAGTCTTTTCCTAATAGGTCATAGTCCTCCTTTTCTTCCAGTACTAAACTTTTGCCAGTTAATTTGCTTCATTTTTAAAGGCTGGAGATAGAATTGCCACAATATCTCACTTAAGTTTTCACTAATTCTCAAATGACAGGAATAATTACCACCTATTATACTTAAAGCACTCTCAGCAAACAATAACCTCACACCATTGACTCAATTTGAGATTTATGCTATGTCATAAAGCTTTTTTTTTTTTTTTTTAAATAAAATTCCTATTTTTTCATTTATTACCCCTATGTTATAGGCCAACGCACAATACTGCAAAAGAACGTCCTGGAGAGTATGCTGGGTGTTTATTAACAGGATGAAAGGTAGAAAGCAAGGCAGGCAATGATATATTGCCATTGATTACTTGGACTCTGCAAAGTTTCCCCCAGCTTGTTTTATAAATGATGCTAATTATAAAAAGGATACATTTTAGCTTCGTCTACTGCACTTTGCAAAATTATCCTTATAAAACTGCTAGTAACAGGAGGAAAAACATCAGCAGGTGGTGAAATAACCATGGTCACTAATTTGGGCAAAAGTAAAAGCCAGCTTGATTGAAGTCCATGGACAAAGAAAGAGACCATAATGCTCTTTAAGGATTAACTGCCACTCACTGGGAACCTGGCACTACACTATCTCAAAGTATGTAATGTGGAGCAAAAGAAGTAAATGTTCTAATTTTACTAAAATGGTATTTAAACATCTATGAGTAAAATTACTGTTCTGAAGCTTTGATAGGTTATCTTCAGCATTATCTCAAATTTTTAATTAAAATTAAATTAGACCCTTCCAATTAACCAAATGAATTTGTAACAACTGAGAGAACTGAAACGCAGACTACCACTGATGCAAGAATGAATACTTAACAATGTTGTCTTCTCCCTGAACCACTTCTCCAATAAAAGCAGTATCATTATTGTCACCCTTTAGAAAATGTAACGATACAGAAAAGTAATTTGGAGAAAATGTGGAGGCAGAACTATGGAGTACAAACCTGTAATCTTGTTTCAAGGGCTTGGACAGTAAGCCAACCATTCTCTTCCAATCCTTCTGCAGCAGGAACGTCATGTTTATAATTAACACCACTCTAAAAAAACCAAAACAAAACAGAACCCTGATTTAATTAAAAAGCTGGAAGTAAGGTACAGGCTATTACACAACATTATAAAAATCTAGGGAAAATACAGAAAACAGCAGAACCACAGTATGCATTTTAAAAGAAAAATCTTATCTTCTGAAAGCAACTGGATTTTGACAGTACATAATGGAAGGACCAATTATAAGAAGATAATTAACAAGTACTATGGCCTTAATTAAGAGTTCTTAGCCAAAAGGTAAGCATTGTAGCAAACCTGTTACATATGTGAAGTGTTTTCAACTGCATTCCCTTAATTTCCCAAAAGAATGTTGATGCTATCAAGGAAGTAGAATAATCTCTTTAGGTATCTTGTGATTACAGCAGGGAATATTCAAACTTCAGGGCATTTCACAGCACACATCCAATTTCACTTTGCACCAACACTTTAACAATTTGTTGAGGTTTTTTTAATTTAGTAAGCACAGACTAAGTAGCTGAGAAAAGTCAAGCTGAACTTACTGCATAGTTGACCTCTCCAAGATCTGTTAGTATGAACGTACTTAACGCTTCTGTATTGGAGTCATCCTTCAAAAGTAGTAACAGTTGCTCACTTCCAGAGCCAATAAAATCATCCACCAGAACAGACTTCACTTTTTGCCATTTGGAAGCCACCTACAGTAGAAAAGGTTTTAAGATATATGTATTTGAATAAAACTTGTATTTGAAATTTCGCTTTGGTGAAGCTTGCTGTTTATAAAGAGGCAGCCTATTCAGGTGTGCAGAACACAGAATTTTAAGAAGTTTCAAGCTCTCACTCTTATTCCATCACTTAGTGCCCATGTAACTCAAGGAAAAACTAGCCATTTCTCTTTAAAGATCACTTTCCAGAACACAGGTTGCAGAGAAGATAACAACTTTTCAGTGTACTCAAATAGCTTAGTAGCTGAATGCTGTAACATTCATTTAGAACCAGTAATACTTGCAGATCAGTTAAAGACGTTATACCTTTGACATTCAGAAATATCTTTGTTGCATTGCATACTTAAATATGTTTGAGAGATAAAGACAAAGTTGTACAATAATGCTGATGACTAAATAGGACAAACTTTCATTTCCCGAGTTATGTAAGTCTTCTTGACGGAGTATTACAAAACCCTAGCATTTAACTTTGTCCCTCCTGACTTTAGGAAACAAAACCAAGGCCTCTTCTTGTCTTTTTCATGAAACGATATTTTTTGTTACTAGGAAGTGAGACTCAAAAGGCTTTTAAATTCCAGTGAGAAGTTTATGCTTTGCAATGATATCAGTTTGCTTTCACTTTAACACAAATTATGTAGGCACACTCATAACTATCTTACAACTTCAGGTTCTCATGCTGTGAAAGTTTTCAATCAGCAACAGAAGCTTTGGCTCAGATTCATAAAATGTATCATTAAATAATAGAATCCAGGGTTTATTTTCAGATATATAAACAATCAAAGCAAAACAACCTCATACTTTAGACAGGTTATTTTAAAAGAAGCAACAATAACAAAAAAACCCCCCAACTATAGAATTTAAACACATAGCTTTTCAGTTGCAGAAACCTCCAATGAGACAACATAGACAAAAAAAAGATACAGTTGTAAAAGAGAGTTGTTTAAAGTCACAGATACCTGTAAGCTGTCTCTCCTCTGTACAACACAGATATTTCCGGAGGCAAAAGACACAATAAATAGCAAATCACTGCTACTGGTTACAGCTGTTTTTACTGAACATGGTTTCTCATAAGGAAGCTCACAAACACCTTTAGGGAGACCGTCTTGGAACCAAATAAGCTGATTCTTGTGGGTTATGGCAACAAGTGATATTCGGAGCTGTTTTTTCGATATCTCATTTTTGCAGATGTAGACAGAAGATACCACTCTGCTGTAAGCATGAGGCATAAAGCATGTACCAGTTAGCATTTTTTGTGTTTTAACTGCATATCCAAAGAACTCGCTACCCCAGATGGCTCTGTCTGAAGTGGAAAACTCATCCTCGTCTTCACTCTCTGGCAGGCAAGCTGTTCCTGTCCCTAAGACAACAGTGCCTTCATCTGCAATTTCGCCTGTCCACACAACAGAAGACAGCTGAACAGGAGCACTTAGAACCGTGCAGGTGTCCGGAGAGATGTAGAACAGCTTGTTGGCATGCCTCCACAAGACTGAAGGGCCAGTAAACAACCTGATGTCTTCTTTCAGCTCGTAATCCAATTTAAAACAAAAGGACTGCTCAAATTGATTTGAGCTGTGAAGAAACAATAAAAGGTATTTGAAAACATTGTTCCGTTTTTTCTTTTTCATCAAAATGCAGGGAAGAATAATCCCTGTTCTGGAATCCGTTGTGCAGCTACAACAAATTATTTCAATTTTTAAATGACTGGCATGCATACTGAATAATCCAGAAGACTTCTGAACAAACAGCTTAGTGTCTCTGTTGAATGACATTCTTCTGACACATAAGTTCATTGTTTTATCAGGTGCTCCCTCCACATGTTTTGGTTTTGATAGTTGAAATATAAGGACTTCACCATTGTAGGACAGGAAGTGTTCTTGCTTACCCAGAAGCATCTTTGTTTATCTTTATGGATAATCCTCTACAAAAAAACTTTATGCATCTCCATTTTTGTCAGGATTATTTCTCTGCAGAGATTTTGAACTGTCTGGACATTTTCCATCTACAAAAGCAAGCAACAACAACAAAAATTAAATCTTTTGGGGACTAGCTGAACTGATCCTTAAAAACAAGGAAAATTATACAATGCAAAGCAATGAGGTCGACTGATTTGAGAACATGAGGCCAGCATGTCATTTAACCTCACAGATTAAAATGAAGTTAAGCAACTTTGCACTGAGAGATTTAAGTAACAGAAGCATTTCAGGAGTGCATTCTAGCGCCGATTTAACAAAGCGTGAATTCGCTGCTCATCAACAGTTAGACAGCATAATATAAATTCAAAGAAACCAAACCAAACCAAACCATACACGCACTGTTTGTGTGGCTGAACTGGAGGCGTCAGCTCCCCAAACCCACCGAGGGGACTGGAAAGCAACGGTACTTTGAATTCTCCAATTTAAGAGCCTTCACGCAGGTGCAGGCTTTAATTAATAAATATAATTCGTTCTCGGTCAAAATCGTAAAGCCTCTTTAGAGCGAAAGTCCTCTGGAGAGCCCAGCCATCCTGCCGCCGGGGGGGTTCCCTCTCTCCGCCGGGACCCCGAGCCAACCGCGGCCGGGTTTCACTCCACTTTCGGGCTACGAAGCGAAGCCCCTCGCCCGGCTCAGCCGCCCCCGCCGCCCCTCACAGCCTCGGCCGGGCCTCACCACCCCCTGCCCCGCGCCCGGCGGCTCTCGCTGAGGGGGCAGCGGGTCCCCGCCCGCCTTCCGCCCCCGAAAAGCCGTTGGACGGCCGTTCAGGCCCCCTCCGCCCGGCCCGGCAGGGGTCAACACCATCTCCTACGGAGAGAGCCGGCCCGGAGAGGAGCGGCGCCGGCGAGGCCTTACCGGGCTCCCGCTCGGGCGGGAGGGAGAAGGCGGGAGGAGCCCGCCCGCTCCGAAACTCCCGCCGCCCGGAGCATGACGGGAGCGAGAGAGGGAGGCGGGGGCGGAACCAGGAGGGAAGGGGAGGGGGCTAAACCCCGGGAAAGAGGCGGGGCCGGCGGGGGCGAGGCTTCTGGGTGGTTGGCCGGCGGCAGGTCCCGCCCCCTTGGCCCCGGCGCCCCGCCCCCTGCCGGGTCACGCGGCGCCTCCAGCCCCATTTCTGGCCGCCCCCCTCAGCCGCCGGCCCTGCTGCTGCCGCCGGGCGGCCCCGCCGGAGCCATGGCTGAGGTGAGCCCTGCGCGCCGCGCTCTCCCCGCTCCCCCCGCCCGGCGGCTGGGGTCGGGGGTAGCTGGGCCCGCCGCACGGTGCAGGTGAGGGGCCGGGGCTGACCCGGGCCCCGGCCTTTCCCTTCCTTTCACGCCCCGTTTCTCCTTTTCCCTCAGCAGCGGCAGGACAAGGCGGCGCTGATAAGCGAGACCAGGCGGCGTTTCGAGGCGGAGTATCTGGCAGGTGAGCGCCTCGGTGGTGGGGCTGGGGGCGGTGGGCCCCGGCTGCCTGGATGTGCTCTGTGGGGCTTTTCCCTCGTGGGTTCCCGCTGTGCCGGGGGAGGGGGCGCCTGCGCCTTCTCCTCAGGTGGCCGCAGCTACCGGGAGGGTCGCTCCGTGCTGGCTCTTGGTGCTCTCCTCGGGGTCGCTGTCTTGGGGCAGGGGTCTGCGTCCTTCTGGCTCGCAGTTGGTGTGGTCGGCTGTCGTGTGGGGGTCCGGGAGGCTGCTGTGCTTGGTGCTTTTGGGGCATAAAATATGTCGGGGGGGGGGGGCGGAGAAAAGAGTTCGGACCTCGACCAGTTTGTCAAGGAAAGAGTTGTTTTTCTGGAGTAACTCGCACTTCAGTTCATGCTGGCCTTAATTAGAATTGTGCTGCGCGTCCAACTCCATCCTGAAGTGCAGATGCTTTTAAACTTGTAAGGGGAGGCCAGGAGGTGCTGGGGATGCCTTGGGGAAAAGGAATAGCAGGGTAAGGCTGGAGGGGTTCCCTTGCATTTCAAGGTTGATTTGCATTGCTTATGATAGAAGAATATGTAGTAGTAGAGTATGCTAACAGCTGCAGTAAGCAGTACGTTTTATTATGGCTGTGTAAAGACTTAATGTTAAAAATATGCTTCTATCCAATTTTTAATGCAAATACAGTTAGAGCCCAGTAGTTTAGGAGTTGTGTGCAGCTCCTTTAATATAAGCCTCAGTCCTGCAAACACATGCCTTGCTTTGATGTTCCCAATCAGAATTATTGAGGTTACCTAGTTATCACTTTTATGTAAGGGTTGCATGCTTCTATGACTTCTTTATGATTGGCTATAGCACTTTTCTTGCAAACTTTGAGGGTGGTACAACTTCGTTTCATAGGGTTGCTCTGCTAACTTTCATAAAGGAAACTAGTTGGCCTTGGTTAGAGATGAGCTGTATTTGTGGCAAGATGACAAAATTATTAGAATAATGTCTTGAAAAAGAGAGAGCTTATTTTACCATTTGATATTTCTGTGTGAATAAGGATGTCTTTGGCAGGCTTAAAGCTCAGCCTCTGGAGAGTGGAGGATCATCTTAAATTAGAAATTCTTTTGGCTGTTAATGTTTTCAGTCAAATGTGTATATTTTTCTATGATAAGTGATTCATCTTGCTTTGTATTCTATTATCCCAGAGTCACACTCAGAAAATTACTTTGGAAATCCTAGAACTGCTTTGGGACAGTTGCTGCTGAAAGGGAGTAGTAGCTTTTAAATTGAACTATCCCTTAAAATCTTGGAGTTCCCCAGGTTTCTTTAGTTGTAACAAAGACTCTGTTGGGCTGGTAATTACAGCCATTAAAATAATTGAATACTGTTGCAAGGTAAGCTGTAATCCTATTTGCAGTATTTTGAACACATTTTCTCCCTAAGCCCATTTTTGGGTCATGGTTTAGGGGTCTTAGCCCTTTCAAGAAAATAGGATTAGGATTTTTCTGAATTTACATTCTTAATTCCCTCCTTCAAATTTAGGAATGCCACAAGCAAATCAATGTTGTCATGCCCACTTCCAGTGTGAAAAACATGGGGTTTTAGCCCTTCAGCCTTTACTGTATATATTCTAAAATGTACTCTTTTATGTTTCTTCTTAATTGAAAAGGGGTGTGGAGGTACATGTATGCAGATACTGCCAAATGTGATTTTCTGTGTTGTAAAGGTACAAATGATCGTTTCATATCCAGCAATTTTAGGCTGCTTTCAAAACTAAGGGTACTGCCAAGGCACACTGAGAAACTGGTACTTTCTGTGAAAGTTTAATGTGGTCATAGAATTGTGGGCCTCTACAGAAGGAACCTAATTCCATTTACAGGTGAGCTGCAAGTGTTAAAATTTGAGTAAAATTTTCAGGCAGTCTTGTTTCTGGGGAGTGCAGCTGCCACTGTTTTGTTTTCCCTCTGAGGAAAAGTGTTCCTGATTTATTCTAGAAACTTCATATTTCAGTTATGAAGTGATACTTCCATATTATGAAACTTGCAGTTACTGGTTTTTCCCCTGCCATTCAGGAAGAATTGCTAATGGTCACAAATGCTGTGATGGTCTTGCAGTAATGTTTAGTTTTGTTGTGAAATGAAAACTTAGAGGGTCTTTGAAATCCTGATTTTTGGTTGAAATTATTTATTGCCAAAATACAAAGTTTTAGATTAAAGTTAAGGGGTTCTAGAAGGAAAGCTTGGCCACTGTGACATCTTATCTGCAAAGCCGTGTTTAATGTTAACTGAGATCCTGTGGTTGTTTTTTTTTTTTTCTCTTCAGTTCACTTTCTAGCTGCATTTGAAAGACAACTTCAGTTCTTGTGAGGAACGTATATCCCTAGTAATTAATACCCTTGCATTTAAAAGGCGTATTTCCAATACCAAAAGGTTACTCTTAGTCCCATAGACAAGCAAATGCTGTCTGATGTGGTAGGTAGATAGTGCTTTGTCTTCGAGGTTTTGGGGCGTAATTTCTTTTGTCTGTTTGGATTCTTTGTCAGAATTGGTGATGTCAATTATTTGGGTGGTGACAGGAACAATGAAAACAAAAGACAATTTTATAGTACTGACTGGTACTAACAATGTTTTCTAGCAAACAGTCTTGTCTTTTTATTCAGTGCATTTTCATTCTTTAGAGGATTTCTGAAATTAGCTTTTATTCCTGGGCTGTTGCTTTAATGTTACAGTGGAAATTATTCGTAATCAAATCTTGGTAGATTTTTCCATTCAACAAGTGTTTTCCATACTTCTTTTTGCATATTTATTGTTTCTTATTGCTTGTATTGCCTGCCCCTCTCCATTTGCATTCTCTTCCTTTCTCCTTTAGGCAAAGCTTAATTTTCAGAAAAAGATTTTGCAAGAGGGGTTTACCACTCCAGTGTAAAAGATTAAATTCCACCATGACTTTCTTTAAGCCAGTAGCAAAATGTTTTGTTAGTTGTATTGGCCAACCGCAAATAAAGTTTTAAAGATATGGGGCACCCTCAAAAAACCATAGTGATATGACTGTTGTAGAAAACTCCTAAGGTAATGTTTTGAATACCTGCTTATGTCTGTTTATGCTCTGAAAAATCTATTTTCCCTGCTTCTTGGCTTTCAGGCTGAGAAATGCTGGACAGATAAGATGGGAGACATAGGGATAGGATAAACCCCATGCTTTTATAGAAAGCTATGTGATATTAATGCTTGAGCTTTCTATTAAAAGTAGTCTTTACTGTCACTGAGAGTGTTCAGTTTTGCTAAAAGTTTAAATTTGTCAAATTTTTGGAGGCAGATACTTTGTGTATTGCCACATGATTTTGTTGAAGTAACTCTTTTTTGGGTGGAAATAGTTTTGTTTTCTTCATCCCTGTCCCTGTATGGCTGCTGACCTTAAATTGTTTTCAGTCTTACCGATTTCCTCATCTGACAATTGAAGGCACATACCTGAATGGTTATAGTAATTAGCTTAACATGTTAGGCATCAACAGCCAATTAAAGTGGGTTTCTTCCTTCTAGCCAAGGTCAGAGGAATAATTATTACTGCTTCAGACCTGAGACTTCTTGGCTGAAATAGCTTAAGGCAGTAGTTAAATTGAAAGGCTTTGTATAATGAAACACTTGACATACTTTGCAAAGTTGCTTTTTTCCAGGGTTTTTTTTCACAATGAAGTGGGTTTTTTCTCTATTCAAAGGTATGTAGTTGCTATACCTACTTAGCTTTGTGTATGACTTGTTCTGTAACATTTCTTTTCTAGAGAAGAGTTCTTCCTGAAGGGAGGAGTCATTCTTACAGGTTGTGAATTCTGAAATTCTCTGGATTAATTTAGTGTGGGACTTAGCTGTGCTACGTCCTGTAGTCTTTCTCTATATTCTTGTTGTATATTCAAATTTCTATTATTTTTCCAAAAGCATGAATGCCAGAAGAAAACACAGCAGTGCAGCATTGGTCTCCCGGTAATGTAGACAGCACTGAAAAAAAGTGTGAAGAGAAGGGATGTTAAAATTTGTGAATCAAAGAATTTCATTAATTGTTGCAGTGAAATTTGTGTTCATTTAGTTTTGTGTGACTCTGGAGTTCTTTTCAGAGCAGTTGTGTTATACAGGATCCTTTATGTTGGAAGATTGTAATTAAGTCCTAGAGTGTCACCATAAGTTTCTCAGCTTGAAGAAGATGACTATTAAATGTGGTTGTGGTCATAGAAAGAACAGAACTCCTTGCTTAAGCAAGAAAAAAGGAAGATGAGTTATGAGAAGAAGCTGCTGTTCAAACAGGACTTTTTCTGTCTTCTCCCTTGACCCTAAATGTTCAATAAGGAAACAAAAGTAACTTTAGCCTTTTTTAAAAAATAAGGTTAAATAAAATTATGAACTTTGAAACCTTTAAAGTTCTGTCTGAGACCTGGTCAGTCTCCTTGTTCACTCAAGTTTTCCTGAAGGCCTTTTAGCTAAGGGAATTGAGAGCTAATTTGGAGCTCCTCTTGCTGCTGTCACTGTTACTTCCTCATAACTTAGAATTTGATTTTAATGCTCTTCTAAATATCAAATTTGCTAAGCAGATGATGTTTTCTCTTGCTTTTCTGGATCTGAATCTTGCTTAGTTTCTATACAGCTTACCAGTTCAACAGAAGAGTCTTGTGGCATCTCAGTTTTGCGTTTTCCACTGGCCGTGGAACTATTCTGGTATGCAGTAAGATTTTAATCTCTTGGGCTGAGGGAGGAACCAGGTTTCCAAGCTTCTGGACAGTTGTCTTAACTATGAAGTGTTTCACAAAAGCCTGGCACTGCTGTTACGTATGCGGCTTTCACTAGCTCCTTCTGAACTGAAGTGGCTGTGGATGCTGTTCCTTGTGTTACTTCTGGGGCAAGCAGGGTGTGTTCCAAATACCTTACGAAATTCTGTTTGTTATGGGCTTTACTCAGGGAGATGGACATCTCTGTAATTAAGGGTGACTGAGCTTAGTGTCTCAGCATCTTAGTGGCAGTTCTGCAGGTGTGAGGTAACAGGCACTTAATTTTCTAGTGAGAAAAGCATCAGTATATGTTTACAGATATCTTGAGTGGCTAGGCTTGGAGATTGTTTGAGGTAAGATACTTCAGTTTATAGTTTCACCTGGATTTCCATTTGGATACCCCTCAACTTCTGTTTCCTTTTTGACGTCTTAATTGTGTGTTTAAATTACGTATTGAGAACACCAAAGGTCTATTTTCTTTCAACTAATTCTGTTCTAACTCTAGAAATTTCTAATAATCCAGTAACTGCAGTCAAGTGTTCCATGAGTGATTTAAAACTAGAAACATTCAGATTATTTCACTGCATAGTTTGAAAACAAGTTTCCAGATTTCTAGAATTATGGGAAATGCACAAATTTGAAGAAAAATTCCTCCTCTGAACTGAACTGACATATTTTTCACTGACTGCATTATTGGAAAGACTCCAGCAATTTCATATCACTCTGCTTTATATGTGCGAGATAAAACACTTTCTTTTGGGTTCACAATCTCATTCTAAATTTTATTTATTTTGTAGCAAGAATTGGATAAATCGGGTAAGGTTAAAACATTATCGGCACTCCTGTTGTTCTATCAGTCTTGTTAAGCTTACCTGATTGAAATACTGGCATCCTGCAAGCACCTGTGGAGGCAGAATTTGACTAGTCGTTCCTGGTTTAGTGTGTGCTGTAATATATGTAAGTTGAGACTATGTGTGTTATCTTGTTGAGAATTTAGTTGCTGAAGAGAGGAAAAATATTTTCATTTTTTTTCAACTGTCCCTATATGTGAATCCAGCTTGCTTTTCATTGATGTTGAAAGTTTGGATAAAATGTTTCCTCAGTTCCTCTTTCATTTTCTTAAAATATTCACAAAGTTAAATTTCTATTTTTTTAATGTTATTTAAGTTCAGATTTTGGGAAAATTTGTTACTGGCCCACAAATGTGTGTTTTGAGGCACGTTCCACATGATATGTGAATGGTTTTAAATTACTGTTTGATACAAGATGCAGTGTTCTGTCATTCTGACAGCTCAGATACTGAGAGCAAAGAGCGCCTCAGAAAGCAGTGTGAGATGTTATCCTCTTAGTTTTTACCTGGTGGTGTGTGTTTTTTTTTCTCTTTAGTTACACAGGACCCCAATCCATTATAGAAATAGAATATACATGGGACTGGTCTCAGAAAAATACTTGGTTGATTGATTAACTGCAGTCACTCCTAGCTGGGAACTAGTGTGTGTTAGAGATTATTAAACCAAGTTTAAGTAAGGTAGTTCAGGCACTGGAGAGGCCAGTGCTTCTCTTACTTCAGCTGACTGGGTGTGCTGGGTTAGTTACTGTACATGGCAGGATCTCTGAAGGGGCTGTTGGTTGGAACACGTTACACCAAGAGGGGCTGTGGAATCTCTCTCCCCTTTTGAGTTTTCAGAACTTGGCCGACAAAGGTACGTAGCGACCTGTTGAACTTGGAAGTTAGCCTTGCTGTGAGCAGGAGGTAGGACTGAGAACCTGCGGAAATCCTTCCCAACGGTAGGGTTTTTTATGGTTCTAACTTGAAACGAGATACTGTTAGTGTTTTTCAGGCAAAACTGTCCAAATCATAATCATTGGGGGAATACTCAAATTTCAAATGAGCAGTTGAGACTTTACAAAATTTAATACTCCAAATCTTTGCAACTTGTTCCATCTGTGGTTGACCTAGAGCCACAGAGAAGTTCAATATCACTTCAGTCTTGTCCCGCGCATTCACTTTACTGGGCTTGGTCGGAATATAGGGAATGAGCTGTCTGGTGCAAGTACGGAAATGATGAGAAAAGGAACTGCAGGTGAGTACGGAAATGATGAGAAAAGGAACTGCAGGTGAGTTTTTAGTGGATCGGAGGCTTTTGGTCAGAGAGGAGCAAGTAGGAGACTGAGATTAAGGGAGGTGGGATTTGACTGTAGGTTTGGCTGAGGAACAAGGTTAGGTAGTGGGATGGCATCAAGGGAAGCAGAAGTTTGAAACCTGACCGAGATGGAGATAAGCAGTCAGGTGTGAAGAGGTCCATTGGGGGAGTGCAACTATAATAACTCTTGGTGGATGGGTGCATTTAAAGTGGGTCTATTCTGACAGTTATATTGATTAATTTGTGACAGTATAAATTTAAAGACAAGTAAAATAGGTCATATCTTTGCAGGTAGGCCAGTAAAACTAAAAATATTAGCAGAATTTAATGGTGTCTTTTTCTTAACATCTTCCTCAGAGTTAAGATGTCTGATTGAAATATGTGTCCCTAAACCATCTAGTTGGTGTTCTAAGTAGTTATTTTAATTATGATGGCCCTGAAAGTAGTTATTTTGAGTTTATTGCTGCTGACAAAGGAATAGTCTCCAGTATGTGAAAATTAACATTGTCTTATTAACAAACAGTCTTTAAGTTTTTTCATGCTAATCGCAAATAAATTTGAGTAGTTTAAAAGCTTTTTTTAGCAGTTATCAAAGAGATGTGTATCAGTGTCTGCTCTTACTTGATTTGCATTCTGATTATGCAGATTTCTCAAAGAGGAGCATTGGTCTGAAAACTGAGCCTATGTTTGAGCAGATCTACAACAAAAATAGGTCTACTTAGGCATTTGTATCTTACAAGCTTTCCTGTATAAAAAATAATTTAAAAAAATAAGTAATGAGCAGCAGCAACTCCTGTTTCATCACTTCCTAAAGCATGTTAACCTGTTATCCTGTTGCTGACCTTGTACAAGAGGAGTTTGAGACTTGGGGATTTTGTGCAGCTCTAGAGTTGCATGTAGTTTGTGTTCCGTAAGGTAACAATTTATAACAAGTGTAGAATGTGTAATCTTTAATGAAAACAATTTTGTTTAATGCAATGATGTATAGTGCGTGGTCAAAAATAGTCATTTTAACATTTGTTCTCTGTCATTTTATGGTCTGACATGCTGATGCCTGTAAGTTTGAGAACTCAAGCTTGAACTAGTGATGCTTAATGTATACATTCATCAGTAAACATTCCTAGACTGTATGCTAATTTATGTTAATTATAGAAACCTGTTTCTAAAAAAATTACACCTGCCCTTCACACACCTTCTTGTTTTCTAATGTTTTTTTTCTTGGAATAAGTACCACAGGAAATACTTTTCTAGTGAGAGTAATCTTGTAATGTTCCTAAATATTATCATAGTAGATGGATGTGTTTAATCAATTTCTTATGCTATGCTTTGTCTGCTTAAGTTTGAGCCTGTAAAAGAAATGCTGTGTACCTAGTAGATGCTTATATTGAAACCTGATAAATTTCCTTTTCATGTTTTCATAGAAAATACTATATTCTTACAATAATTGATTTATTTACTAGATAAATCAGAAAAATACGATTCTAGAGATGTGGAAAGACTTCAGCAAGATGATAAATGGGTTGAAAATTATCTGATTTGGCGTCATGATGTTGTGGATGATACATTAAAGATGATTGATGAAAGCCTTCAGTGGAGGAAAGAATATACAGTTAATGGTAAGCTATATTATATAATGATTTTGATGGTGTATGTTGCTTTCCTACAGAACTACAACTGACTTCTATATGTAGCTTCATTAAGCACCTTTTAAAGATTTTTGTAAGTACCACAGAGCTGAGCAGGAACTTTTCAACTCGGTTTAAAAAAAAAAAGTTAGAACTATAGCTTTTTATGTTGACCAGTGCTGTCTCACTGTTTTGTTGTGGTTCCATGTGTCTCTTGAAAGGTTGTTTAGGGAGAAGACAGGCAGCTGTCTCTTCTTTTGTCTTTGTGCATTTGCTAGAATGGAGTCCTTTAAAAAAAAAAAGGCAACCAACAAAAAAAACCCAGAAAAAACAAGGCTCTGTTGTTCATTGTAGTAGCAGTAGCTCTAAGTTCGTAGGTAGAATAGATCTGGGTTTTGTACTATGAGAATGTTTTGAAGGCGAGCTCTATCTACAGGACTTCACAATCTGAATTAAAGGGTGGAGCATTTTTAGTGACTTCTGATAGGTTACAATGGGATTATTAATATGATTACTGAAATAATGTTTCATTTGACTTTGCAGACTTGACAGAATCTGTCCTTCCAAAGTGGTTATTTGAAAATGGTGCTCTCTTTCTGCACGGATATGATAAAGAGGGCTATAAATTATGTAAGTTACAAAGAATATAATATTTTCAGTCACTGATCATTATTTTTTGTTTCCAGCATTTTAGCTTCTATTTTGAAAAAGAAACAATTTAAAAGTAGAAGTAGGTACATACTGGCAACTGTTCTTATAAAACTGATGAGAAGATGGTAATTTTGAGTATCTCTGGATCACAGAAGTGGAATGAGGAAACTTTATTAGCAGTTTTCAAAAATCATAAACCTTTATCCTAATTATAATGCAGGCTTTAACTTTCCTGTTGAAGTGCATTGTTTCTGTGTCTACTGTGGTGAGTATATGACTAGTATAAATATTCCTTATTACAGTGCATTGTCATTGCTTTTCTAGCAGCCCACATCGTTGCATACTTGCAGTGGTTCACAGGAGGTCTGCAATGGTTTTCCTGTTTTTTAATCTTTTCTGATGCCATTGGAATGTTCAGTAACAGCATGGATAGCTGAGAATTGTTGGAGAATGAACTCTCAAGTTGTGATTAAATTCTAGTAACTAAAGAGTAAGATTTGTAGGGAAACAGTAAATATTGCCTGAAATACTCCTGAGATTGTTTTAATAGTGTATAATAGATGGTCAAAATTATTTTCTATGGATTAATCTGTTGTGACATCTCACATTTACTTTTAATTAAGCTTAAATCCTATGAGCTAAAAGAGGTTTTTTAAACAAATCGCTCATGAGGCTTTCTAAGCAATGATCTTGAACCTTGAAAAAACCCAAAAATTTAAGTCTGAAATTCTGCTTTTCCTTGGTTTACAAGGGCTGGTTTGTACTTCCAGAAATACACTAACAATCCAGTCTTTTACAGAAATGCCTTTTTTAAATACAAAGATACTAGTATTTTTTACAAAAAGTAATTACCAGAAAAATACAGCAACTGTCCTGTTTCTCATCGCTGTGAGATATCAGTGCTGTATGAAAAATTGCTGATTTATTATGCTTGGTGATTTTCTTTTCGCCTCTAAGGTAAGTATTCAAGGATAAGTGGTGGTGATACCTTTTTTAATAGCATTTAGAAAGCTGAGCATGATTATACTGGGTGGTTCAATTTGGTGAGATTGGGGGGAAGGGGAGAAGTAAAAAAAAATCACTTTTTTTGCATCAGTGCTTGGTCTGAGAAAATAATGCAGTTGTTTCATGACAAGTTGTTTCAAGAATGTGTTAGTTGGGCAAATAACGATTTCTGATTTTATTGTCACTGAAACATAACTAATGTCTCAATTTTCCATACCTGAAATGTTTCTTTTGTGAATGTTAATTGGGTCAGAATATCTGACTTGGTATGTAAATTCAGATTGTATTGTAGTTAAAAGTTCCCGGTTAGTCAGCATTTGAGAAACGTGTTTCTTGGGCCACATATTCCATTCTCATTCTGTTATGTACAATAGACATTTTAAGGTATAATGAAGTTCTTCAATAATTATTGGTTACTTTCACAAGAGTCCTGTGTTTGAATAGGGGTATCTTTGAAATTCTGAACTTAGAGCATCTAGTTAATACACTGTTTAAAAAAAAAAAGTTTGTTTCTTTACATGAGCCATAAAATACTTTTATTTGCAATTAGAAGTAAAAGATATGGAGAAGAAATCTGTTTTTCAGTAAGACTTTCCAAGTTTCAGAGAAAAATATTAGAGTATATCTACAATTATTTTCAGGGCTTGTCTAATTTTGGTATTGTAGAGGTACCAAAAATGAAGGCTGCTTTTCATTGCTGCCCCAAATATTTCTTTTATCACTTCATTGTACAATCAGTAATTTGGTTTCAGACATTTTTATAAAGTCTGTTACTTTGAAATATGCTACTTTTCATGGAAAAACTTGTCTTTGTGTGCCTCGCTTCTTATTCCAGAAGGGTATGTATTGGGCTTTCATTTATATAATGTTGCTCATCTTCTGGATTTTTTCACTTTATTTTAGAAAGGTCTGTTGCTTTTTGTGTAACTCGTCATGTGTGTATAAATAGTTTTTCAAAATGCATCAACTACAATGCTGTAGAAAACCTAAGCAGAAAAAGAAAACGTAAATTTCACAACAATACTTACAATATAGGCAGAACATAATATCGAATCTGAGGACCATGTGATTTAATTTGAAATTATGAAATTATAATCTAGATAAGTAGTCTTTAAATACATGAAAAGTATTTTTCCACTCTACTGTTTCTTCTGTGCTGTAATTCTTTGTATTTTCAATTTCTAAAAGGTTCCAGCATAAAAATGTGAGCAAGGAAAGGGAGGTGTGGGGTAAGGTATGCAGCTGTTTTTCTTGCTGTTCTGTGGCCATAAAATCAGTAGAAATGTAGAATACAAACTCAGGAGTGTTAATAAATTTCAGTGCATCCTGTATAGTTATTTGCATAATGTTTTCTGATAATTTGGTCTGTTGTTTCAATTTTTGTATGTGTCTGTCTTTCTTCTCACAAGTTTGGTTCAGAGTGAAACATCATACAAGAGATCCTAAACAACAACTTGAGAAAAAGAAACTGGTAGCTTTTTGGTTAGAACATTATGCCAAGAGAGATCATGGAAAGCCCTTAACAGTGGTATTTGACATGGCTGAAACTGGAATCAGTCATATAGTAAGTATTTTTATTATTTTTCTGATTGCTTTCTGACTTATTTAACCTATGTCCCCAGAAAAGGGAAGTCCCTGTGCAGTCCTTGACACTTAAGTAATTTAACAGTTGCTCACATCAATGATATGTAGAGCTTTTTCCTGTGACATGAGCAGTTTCCCAAACCTTTTGTTATATATTAAAGTTTGTCTTGTGCAGCACAATGAAAATTTGCTTTTAGTTTGGTGACTGAGCCAAAGTGACTATATATAGTAGTTGCTCACCAGCTTGGTGTGCGAGCTGTCATGGATGACAGTAGTAGAACTTAATTTTTAAGCACCCAAAAGGCAGTAGGCTGAGCCATCTTTTATTGTCAGTACAGTTGCTGCCATTCCTTCAACAGCTCTATTTTCATTGTTGTCATCTTTTTTGGACAAATCGGTCAAGAGTGAAGGATGGAAAAATGATGGGGTAATGGTGAAGCACTTCAGATGCAGTGGCAGAGATATTTGAGAATTATGATCTGTACTGAAAAGTCGGCTGACAATTCTGATCCTGGTCTTGCCTTTCCATCCTCTATGCTGTGTATGCTGTCCCTGTACATTTGAATTGTGTTCATTTCTTAAGTCCCTGCATGCATCTCTCTCCACCCATTGAATTTTGTTGTGAAGATAAGTCAGCTGGATGCAAAAGAGCAGTTCAGCAAGTCAACATTGCTTTCAGTATTCATCTTTAACCAAATATAGTCCAACTCTGTCTTTTCTCTTACTAACATACATGTTATTACAATGATGAGACTAATATACTGAAGAAATCTGCGTGCTAGTTGCTGTGTACGGATACATAAAAAAATGCAGGTGTCTGATTTTGAACAGATGTGATAGACTCCTGAATTGTAGGCCTATCCGACTCAATTTTATACTTCAGGAAGTATATCTTCACCCCCTCTTTCAGTTCCTTGTCCAACCTGTCAGCTTTTCTGAAGACTGCTTCCTCCATACTTGACCCTACATAAATGAGAGACTCCAACTTTTCATTCAAGAGAGGAGGCATTTTTCTTAGCAGAAGTTTTTAGGCTTTTTTAGGTGTTCTTTAGGACTACAAAACGAATGAGGAGCAGTGTAGCTTGGTCACTTCCGTAAAAGTGATGATTATTCAAAAGTTTGCAATTAGGTAAGAAAAGTCTAATGATTTTAAGAGTAGGATTTCACTTTTGCCTTGGACATAATTGTAGAACTGAATCATTAAAGAAGCTGAGAGGAATTATACTAGTTCTGAAAACTATTCCAGAAAACTATTTCCCATTTGTACAATAACCTACAAAATTAAAAGCTTCATCAATTTTAAAAACACTGCAGAATTAAGTACTTGAAATTCCGTGTTCTAGGTATTCAGAAATAAGCAGAGAAAAAAATTAATTCCGTACTACTTAGTCATATGTCAAGTCAGTAGTCTACTTTGGGAATGAATTAGATTTATTGTAGTTATATGTAGGATTGAGTAATTCCCTGCCTGAAGTAAACTTCAGAAAATGTTTAAGTTTAGATGCTCACTGGAATTTAGCAAATTGTTTGTGTATGTTACATGAAACTGAAATGTATTTAAGAACTGTTACTGAATTGATGGTCTTAACTGTTCTTAAGTCCTGTACCTGTAGGGAAAAGTGGAAGATTTAAAGAATGTGATTTCTAGGATTTTGAATTTTCAAAAGCTTCATTTATTGTCTCTTTGGCCATATTATTTCATAAACTGATCCTGAAAACATTGCTCTGAAACGTTAAAGTTTTCCCCAAACTTGTCCCTGTGGAATGTTCTTACTTTAGAAAACCAGTAGTTGAGTATCTTTTCATTTTCACTAAAGCTTTCACAAAGCACGTAATTATTTGTTTTTACATGACCCCTGGAATTTCATAGTGTTCAAGGACACTCCATATTTGCTTTTGCTCTAGTGATTCTTGCAGACTGTCTGAACCTGTTGTATCCTGGTATCCATACACCTGCATTTCTTTGAATGATGCTAAACTACACTGCGTTTGTGGTGTAGTAGCATCAAGGTTGTAGCATGTAGAGTGGGGTTTCTAGTAGTCTGACCGAGTTGGAGGTTCTGCTCAGTGTGGTATTTTTCCATTGTGATGCAGAAATGCTATTATCTATTTCAGGAGGCAAACAATTGCTGTAGTACCGATCCCTTGTGAACAGTTGTTATCATATGATGGATTTCAACCTACAAAACATACAAAGAAGTATATTTGGTTCACTTGTTTAAGCATTTACTTTAGTAAACTTGAGATGGGCATCTTTTGCTGACATCTATTGGTATTCATATGTTGTATGTGTCAGCACTTCTCTGAGGACCAGAATCACAAACTACTCCTTATGGAGTTATTTGTAAATATATTGCAGTTGAAGACAGAGTTGTCAACTGCATGATCTGGGTCGTCTTTGTTGAGGTTCTTTTTCACTTCCCCTGCTTTGAGATGGAATTTTTGATCCCAATACTTTCTTCTCCCTTCTCAATGCTAATCAGTACACTGTCTGGTTGCATGCTGTCATCTGGAATTTTGTGTGTTTTCTAGAAGTTTTTTAATATGCATTTTGCTCCCAAGATTGTTCCTTAGTTGGATTTTGGTATGTCATATTAAAATCTCCAGGTTCAAAAGCTGCACTTCTTATAGAGCAGAAGTTCTGGGTAATATCTGGATCACTAGATTTACTTAGGTCTAAGTGCACCAGGTGCAATCTTTGTTTTATGTTGTCACCTTTACAGTAAGTCTTTTAAATTCACCAGATCTGGGGGTTTCTTTTGTGATCCATTTTAGGTATGAGTCTGGGTGTCAGCCTGTGTACAGCTTTATCTGCAGCTGCTGTTAATACAGTCTGAATGATATACTACTCCTACCAGTAGAATGTGGCCTGGTTAATGGCATAGCATGAAGCTGCAGCTTACCTACTGATGGAGATCCTCTTCTGAAATTTGGAAATGAAAATGTGTTTTTCAAATTTATGTGGGTTTAGGAGTGAACGTATGTTGTAGTATCTCTTCCTTTAGGTCTGGTTTTCTACCTATTAGTATCTTTATATGGAAAGCAGAAATGCATACCCATAGTTTACTACAGGCATCTTTAAGATTTGCTTTGTAGGAGCTTGTTTAGAAGATTAGAACAATATCACCTCCTGGATTTTTACTGATCCTCAACTTACACGATCTAAAGTAAAGATTTTTTTTAATTTTTTTTTTCTTTTGGAGGGGGAGTTGACATTTGAGTAACTTTAGATAGATGAAAATCAACAGTTCTCTCTCATTCCCTTTGGCCGAGTTCGGTAGAGAAGTACATTTTTAGCACCCACTTTCTGGAGCAGAATCTAAGCTGGTTTAGATTGCAGGATGGAGATCTTGCCTATCATTACATATTTATAGATTTAATAACTAAAAATCTCGTAGATTGTCTATAGGTTAAAAAAATCTTATATCTATAGAATATTGAATTTTCTTCCAAATGCCATGCTGTCCTATTATTTTTGCAGGAATGGCTAAAACTTGTATGTTGTTCTTTGGGGGGTTTTTTGTTGGTATTTAAATATAAACAAAGGTTAAAAAGCATGCATTCTACCTTTTCCAGGCAAAATGGTTAAAGTTGCATTGTGACCTTGCAGCTGTGCAGTACAGTGCCACAAACTTTTAAGATAGTTTGACAAATAAATATGGTGTAATTCAGTTTTGCAAGACAGGATTGGTGCTTTTATCTGTGCCTTGAGGGCCGTCTAGCCATACTTCTAAAGATAATACTGGAGCCGTGGTTTTATATAACAAGAATAAAGTAATTTCCTTGCTGTGAAGAAGCAACTTGATTTCGGTTTTGCTTCAGGATATGCTCCACAACTTCTTTCTGGTGTCTTTGAGACTCCCAGAGACACAATCTCAGCAACTGCTGTCTATAAGTGTCCCATTGTACAGTCTTGCTTTGCAGTTAGTACACTTATCACAGAAAGGAGTATTTTTTCAATGGCTATTTGTAGCCATGTAGAGTAACTGATAAATTTTATCCTAAAATAACTTTTATTTCTGAGTTCTCTTCCAGAGCATGCTTCATTTGTTTGTTCCATTGCTATGGGCATCTAGTATGTCAGCTTTTATCACTAGTATGCAGCCAGGTAATTCTGATAGCTCATGCCTTGTTGCACCAGTTCAGGTAACTAGAATAGATGCAGTTATTTAATGGTTTGCTGAAATCTGTACTTCTAATTCCAGGCTTTCAGCAAAATAATGGATCCATCCTCCTAATATCTGACAGTGCTGCTTTGGGATAGGCAGCAGAATAGAGAGTAGCATCCTTGTTAATGCACTGGAGATTCTAATAATTGCTTGGAAATCTATCACTGTGTTTATGCTGTTAAATGAAAGATACTGCATTTGGTACAAGCAACAGCCAGTTGAGAAATGCTTTATTGAAGGCTGCCTTCTGCCTCTAAAGATACCAAGCTTTCAGATAGTTTCTAGTTACTGAACCTACTAATAAAGCTTTCAGGTCATGGGTAGTCCATTTATGCAGGGTGTTGGGTTTTTTTCTTTGTCAAATGTTGTAATAGCGTGTTTACATCACTCTCGGAGCCCATTCCCCATAGCTTTTTTACCATTATGATGGGCTTTTGATCCTCCGTCAGCAGTATACTTTGTAGTGTTTCTGAAAGTAGAAGTAGTGGTCACTTCTGTTAGGACTGGGGAAAGTATGAGTACTCATGGCAGGCTTCCCACCTAACCAAAGTACCTTATTGTGGTAAGGTACCTCTCACTTCGTTATCTATACCTGTTTCATAAAATTACTTTTTTTGCCCTTTACTGTGCAGTCAGTTCTGTTATACCTGGATTTTGCAATGGAGACTTGGCTGTACTATTTCTGTGCGGCTGCTCGCTGGATGGAAGCACCCTGAAAATGGGTGCTTTACAAGCAGCTTTTTTGAGTGCTGCCTCTGTCCACAATTTCTCTGCATACTACAAACTAATACTGAAGCCAAAAATTCTCTTAAAAGAAAAACTTTTTTTTTCCCCTCTGGAAGATCCTGAGTGCAGTAGTATATTGAACATCATGCAAGGTAAGTTATCAAAGGGAAATTTCAGTAGGTTTAGTGCTCTCCCTTGTAAGGCTTTAAGATAATCTGTCAAGTTGCTCTAGTGTTAAAGGTTTATTTTTCCTGTATCTTTCCTGTACAGCTTAAATCCTGTTAATACTCTGCAGTAGTTTAGATACTTGATTTACTGCATTGATAATAGGTCTGTTGACTTCCTTATTAGACCATAAAGCTAAGTTTGGCCACAATTTAATGAAGTGAAAAGCATTGCATTGAGTTTGGATGATGTTTGTAGTATGTGTAAAACTTGAATATAGATGATTACAATATAAGCATCTTGTACTATTCAAAAGTGGCTTAGCTTAACTAAGCCTGTATTTTTAACGTTTCGATTTACATTCTGTTTTTTCTGTGCTTTTATTTTAGGACTTGGATTTTGTTAGGTTTATTGTCAACTGTTTTACAGATTACTACCCAAACTTCCTCAGTAAGTATTGTATGTTAAATCTTAAGCACTGTAAATTTGTGTAATAAGAGCATTTAATAATATTACTGATGATGTGGGAGACTAAGTCTTTTTGTGTCTGCTTTGTGGTGACTACATGGAACGCATGGGTGTTACAGATTCAGAATATTTTTGTGCTCGTATGTCAGCACAACTTTGTATTGTGAATAAACTCTGCATTCATCAAAAATAACTGGCTTTTCAGGAAATAGCTTAAGACATGTTTTTACAGATTAAAAATTGATGCAAGCTTTCAGTAGAACTGAATTGGCCTGTTTTTTCCTTTGCTTCTTGTTACTCGGATAGAAGCTTTGCAAACTTGCATGGCAGTTTGCATCCTTTAGGAGTCTTCAGGGGACAAAGAATGAATGGCTATAGAAAATCCTAGGGAGCAATGGTTTACTCCAAACAAGAATAACCCATGTTTGTGTGAACACTTGGAAAAACCTGTGTACTTGTTTCTTAAATTTTTTATGGATAGGCAAACACAGAACAGTTATTGCTAGCTCATTTTATTTAAGTTGTAAATATTAGTTATTATATATAAATATATAATATTATAAATATATATATTTTATTTAAATAA
>JAVJGG010000058.1:18648541-18673945 GCA_035590195.1 Aviceda cuculoides
AATATTATAAATATATATATTATTTACATAATAATTTATATATTTAGAATAATAAATTAGTTATACTTTATAATATAAATAAAGTTATAAATGAAAATGTGAGTATTGAAATTCTGTACAGCAACTGCTTAAACGCTGAATATTACATTTCAGCTTGCTGATCAAAGTTTTGAACTTTGATCAAATATCAAATTTAAAGGCAAGTGCAACATTGTTTTTTGGTTTTGTGACATTCAAGAGAAATTTTGGGAGACTTCTGAGTCAAAGTACTAACTTTTCAGACTTCTCTGCTGAAAGAAAGAAAGCTTGGAAAAAAAAAAAGTAGATTTACCAAGACTTTTACTCTTTGTTTGGGAAGAAGAGGTGCTGAATATACTGTTAAACTTCCTTTTCCATTCAATAGCTGCTTTTCTAGGTCAGGTTGAGATCTTACTTTCTCTGCCTTATTTGGGGAGATTACTTATTAGTAACAGTATGTCAGAAAAGTAGTATCCCAGAGAAGTATATGAACAGTGTATAACTTAGAACTTTATTAATAGTTTTCCAAGCAAACAGCTAATGCTTTTATACAGTAATAGAAATAGGTTTATACATGTTAAAAACAATTATGCAAAATTACTTCCACAGGGAAGTGAACATGGAGGCTTCTAAAAATGAGTATTCACTTTTTACATGACCATTATTGCTGTGCTTCCTCTTAAACAGAGAAATACCTAACACATGGTATTCAGATTATTTCCTTTTCTTTCTGTCTTTTCAGCAAAGATAGTGATCTTTGAAATGCCATGGATAATGAATGGTGAGTTGTTTGGGTTTTTGTTGGGTTTTTTTGATTGTGATAACTTTCTAAAATTAGTAGCATAAATAAGTATTCTTCTGCTCTGTGTAGATACAGCTGAATTGTGGAATTTGTTAAACAGGCATCTTAATCTGTCAATTTGCAGGTTGCCTACTCTTTGTTTTTCATTCTAGCATTGCATTTTGGATCATACTTTAAATGGAGTCTGTATTTATCCTGTTATCTTTAAAGCTTGGGAGAGCTTATTCCTTAAATGTTTCCAACTGTAATCCTTTCAATGTTAGATCTGAATAGCTAAATACTATCATCAACAATTGATGGACACTTAAAACCAGCCAAAAACTAGAATACACAATTTAAGATAGATGCCTGACACTGTACACTCGTATTGTTACATATGTTTTGATGTGTGTACTTCAATAACTACCTTTTAATTACAATGTACAGGATAAACATGTTGTTCTTGTATTTTTACAATATGAATACATATTTTTATCCTGGCTTTACATTTTTCTGTATTTCATGTTTTACCATCACTGAAATAACTATGTTTTTTGTAAATACTCTGTAAATCTTAACAAGTGTCTTTTAAAGCAGCAAAACATTTCAGCTGGGAAGAGTGTATACATATCTTTCCTAATGTCCCTCACTCAGATTTGGAAATACAATTGCTTTTATCCCTCAGTACTTCCTGGGCTAAAATCCAAGACAACAAAGTTGTCATTTATTAAATCAAAGATACTGTTTCCATGAAAGTCTGTGGTCTATCTGCATTCTTCTGTAGAAAAGTATATGTCCATAAAATATGTTCTCTGTAAATAATCTTTTCCTTGCACTGTTCATCCCCATTATAATAGATATTTTCAGAGCAGCTCCTGCCATATCTTTTGGGATGTAGCTCACTTGTGTTCTTTAAGGTCTACCAGTACACTGCAAAAAACCCCTTCCTGACAACTTATGTATACCTTTTGTTTTGTTTTGTTTTTTTAAAGCTGCTTTTAAAATTGTGAAGGGTTGGCTTGGCCCAGATGCAATAAGCATGTTAAAGTTCACGAACAAGAGTGATGTGCAGGAATACATCAGTGGAGAGTATCTGCCACCTCACATGGGTGGAACAGTGAGTATATTAACATTTCATGGTCCTTTTGTGATAGATGGAGACATGCCTGTATAAATTACATATGTGGGGTTGAGAGTTGGCACTTCATGGATGTGAAATTTCTTGAAATTGTTCTGCCAATGATAATTTGTAAATCAAATTAATAAAAGATAGGTTAACTTCATATGAATTTGCTATCTGGCAGTCTTAAGTACAGAAATAACTTTTCTGAATCATTCATCCACTTTCAAGTCATTGGAAACAACTTAGTTTTTCAGACCTTAAAAAAAAAAAAAAATCCATTTTAAGTGTTGTTCTTCCTTCTACTCTCTTCTCCCCCACCTAATGAATTAGAGATTATGTGTTGGTTTGTGAAACAAGTTCTGTGGACAGAAAATAGAGTTTATGGCTCTGAGAGTTTTCATCCTGCTCCAAAGCTATGATTCAGTAAAGACAATCATAGTGCAATTATTTTTTTCTTTGTTGTCTTTAGGGCTGCATTTTAAGACATGGCTGTAGAAGATTCTTTTTTGAGAGTATATTAGAGCTCCAAAGAATGTGCTACAATCCAATATCACTTAAAAGGGCCTGGATCCTATTCTAGTGCAATCTAAACAGCAAAACAGCACAAGCATCTTGTACAACAGGTTTCAATTTTCACAAAGCTAGTAAATAAGTTTGCATAGTCTTTATAATAGAATTTGCAGAAAGAGGATGTTTTTTATTTCAAGTTTTTGTAAACCATTTCTGGTAGTGGAATAAGCCCACTGCAGAGGAGTTATTTTTACGTGTTTTCCTTTTTCTTTTTTTCTTTTTTTTTCTTCCTGTTTTTGGAGTTATGGGAGTAACAATATGGAGAAAAGGAAGACTCTGCTTCAGCAGGAGTAGGAGAAGCCATGTTCCTTTATATACAAACTCAAAGTAGATTTCTGGTAGCCAGAACATCTGAAACTTGTTTAGGGAACATAAAAGACTAAGTTACCTTGGTTTTTATTTGGCTGAAAGTAGCAGCCTTTAAAAAGTGCTTTTGCACAAGACTCTTGAAGAAAAGATACTCTTTCTCCATGGAAAATTGCTTCCCAAGCTCTCCAGTCTCATGTTAAGAAATTTCTCATGTTCAAGAAAGCTGAAATTGCTGAACTTCATTGAGGGAAGGGCTGATGATGTCTGGAGTGGCTTCAGGAAGGATTTGAACGGGGTATAGCAGTGGTTCTGGGCCTAGCTCCCATGGTGTTGTCCTATTGTTTTCCTTTGTCAGAGGTGGATTTGACAAACGTGGATTGCCCAAGATTCCCTCTGCTAGTGCCAGTATTGAACAGTGTGCACAACTAGAATGCTGTGTTCTTCACCTGGATATCTGAATTGATAGCTCATAGCTTGTGTTCTTGGAAGTACCTTTTATAGGTCAGTGGCATGAAGTTAAGACCTCACTAGGCATTTTGCTTGTGATTTCATGGCCACTGTGTACATGTAATCTTAGAAAATACCATTACTGTGATTGAGATACCTCTACCACAATTGCCAAACATAGTAGTCTAAAATCTCTACATCTGCTGTAAAAGAAAGCCATTAGTCTATAGAATGGATGTACCAAGCATTGAATAAATCTGTCTTGCTTACCTCTCTGAGGTCTTCACCCTGTTAGTAGATAAACCCGTGCCACTGAAACTTATGGACTGTGATTGGGAAGCCTGGGACTTTGAGTTGTCCCAATGATGAGATGCTGTCTAGCACTGTGGATTAACATGGTCAAAAACTGTTTGAAAATGCAGTAGGAACAGAGATCCCTGTTTAAACACTGCTTCTAACATTAGAAGTAAGAAAACTATTTTATGAATGTTTAGAGAATTTTAGTTATCAAGAACTGTTTTTTACTGGTCTTCTGACAGAAAAGACACTCTCACTGTAGAAGCTTCAAGAACTTAAGTATGTGGCTTCTACATTACTCAGGTATCTTGAATATGGTCCTTAGATTGGTTTGGCATTCCAAAGACTGAGGTCTGAGTTGCAGGGTATGTTAAAGGTCCACACCCTAGGTTAAACTTGAGGGATTTTGGGGGGTTGTTTCATGATTTTGTTTTTTGTGGGTTTTTTCTAATTTTCTAACTGTGGCTATTATGAAACTGAAATAGAAAGAACAAGAGTTTTTAATCACTTTTGGAACATTAGAAATAGCTGTCATAGGTTTTCAACCATGTTTCCTAGAACTAAGAACAAAACTTCAACATAAAGACTGAATGCTGATCCTCAATAGGCCAGATTCTGCAATTCCACTGCAACTATAAATAACAGTAGTTACAATTTAGTGGCTTCATTGGGTGACTGTATTTATCTGTCTACTAATGATGATAAAATAACTATTGGTAGCGTCAGCTTTCTGCACAGGGGTCCAACTTAAAATGGATGAATACAAGTTGTGAGGGGAAAAAAAAAAAATTGATAGTATTTCCACTAAAAAAATACCAGAGAAGGCATTTCTCATCCTCTTAAATAACTGGTCCTTTAAAAATCTCCTTATGTTTTAGGATTCTTTCAAGTACAGTTATCCTCCATTGGTTGACGATGATTTTCAAACTCCTTTATGTGAAAATGGGCCTATTGCTAGTGAAGATGAACATGAAAGTAAAGAAGAGATAGACACGGACACCAAGGAGACTGGGGAGCTGAATGAAGAACAAAACCTTAATCAGAAAAAGGTATCTAACTCTGAAGGTCGAGGCAAGGCTAGTTAAATGCTTACAAAGTGGGACAGGAGGCATATAACTCTTGTTTCTTGTCTGGCTTTTACTTTGTGTGTTTGGTTTTTTTAAAACATATTTGTCTGCCCTCCAGTTTGACAGAAGAACCCAGTAAAACTGAAAATTATACTTAGAGTTTCAACCTTGCTTTGGAATATAGTGAGTTGTACCTTAAACCTTTAAGTAAAACTTAAAAGGTTTCTGTGTTTTTTTAAAGGTTGTCCTTCTAGTTGGTTTATTTTTAACCTTGGGATATCTAGTGGTGTATGTCTTAAGCATCTGAGAAAACTAGATGTATTTAAGTCAGTATGTACATGAGAAAATATTAACAGTTAAAGATTTATACTTTACTGGATGTTAATTTGTTTTCTTAAATTACTTATAAAATCTCAACATATAAAAGTTTTCATTTAGTGTCAGGAGAAGTTGTATCCCTAATCTGTCAGTATTGTTTTACAATATAATCTTCCTGCAGTGGTGTTTATCCAGAAATAGAAAGGCATTGTTTTACATAAGTCCATATGAAGTGATATTTAGGAACATGCAAAGATAGTCATTGGGGATTTGCTCTTGAAAATAGTAGGGAAAATCTGAAATTCACCACCTTAGTGCCATAATTAATTTTGGAATATGAATTGCAAAATTTGTTTAATGGAGAAAATTCTGTTTAATACTGGTAAAATTACACTTAGTTTCTTTTACTTGTTTTAAGTTTTTTGTCAGAGTAAGTTGAAACACACAGTTTGCTTTAGTGCAGCTGTTCTTTGCAACTTGGCCAGCTGTTCAAAAAAGGTAATTTCACTGACTTTAAGGTCAAAAGGAAGCATTACAAAACCATGGTGACTTCCTGACCATTAGACTCAGTAGCTTGTTTTGGTTGTAGCACATCTTCTGAGCTCTGATTCTCAAATATGGAAACATGGAGAATTCCTGTTCAGTGTGTGAGTTGGCTTTGGTGCTAAATACAGTGTGTGTTTGGTTTTAATTTGCTTGGCTGATCTAGCTTTCTATGTAAGGTATCTTATTTTTTACTTTTTTTACTCTTAGAAATAATGATTTGGTTTATGGTATTTTCTCTTTTATACAGTGTAATCAAGCTGTTATTCAATCTTTTCAATGAACTAAGATTGAAATTTAGGCTCATCATGTATCAGTTAATCTTAAGGCACATTTAAGGTCTTACCTTCAACATACTTTTAAAATTTCAGACCATATCTCATTGTTGGTACTGTTTCTGTAAAAAGTAGGTCATTGTTTTGCTTTAACTCACTATTCTTCTGTTCACATAATTAAGAATAATACTTGCCATTTCTTCCACAGCAAGTAGACCATTGATGTGGCAAACAATGTTATGTTCTTTTCCAAAATGTGTTTTTCAGAAATACTCCCTTATTGTCTCAGAATAGTTGGCATTTCTTATTTCTAAGTCAATTATTTTTACTTGACTGTGTCTAAATATAAATTCAAATATTTTTATAAGGCAGCTTCCAAACTAATAGATTTCAAGTGATCTGTGAGATTATCATCTTCATTATTCACTGCACTACCAGTCTTTATATGCAGACTCTTGTCATCACAAAGAATGAATCTGATTTATTTTATATATGTATGCTGCTGCTTATCCCATAGAAGGGCCTGTTTCTTTCCACAGAGTAGAGGGAGCCCTGAGTGATAAACTTAGTTAGTAAAGGTAGATGCCTCCAGCTTTAATGTGTGCTATAGTAATGTTTTCTTTGGAAATTTTAATGAGATTTATATGGAATAAAGCCCAACACATAACTAGTGCAGTGTATTTACACACTAACCTTTTAATATAACTGTAATTATTTAAAAAAATCCTCTGTGGTTTTGGTTTTTTAAACCTATTTTCTATAAAATTTTGTATTCCTTTCATTCCCATACTTCAAACTTACATAAATTGAATTCTCTTCATGTCTTTTTCTCTGTATTTTCAGTGGAATAAAACCAAGGCTAAGCAAGCTGTTCAGCTAGCTGATCTTGAGTCGTGATGTCACTAATTCTTTCAGTCTTTTGTATCCCCCTCCCCACCCCATTTTGCACTTAATTCCAGAGTTCTTTCATTTTTTACAATAAGATGTCCACGCCTGCTGACATGTATTTTCTTAATATAATGGAGGAAAACCCTCAGAACCTAAGATACCTGCAGTTTTGGATGCACCAATTCAATCAGCATTATTTCCTTTGAGTTCTCCAATACTTCAGAGTTCCATCTAAAAGCAGTGAAGACATGTTTAGCAACTCTGCAATACAATAAAGAGTGGAATTGTTACTGTGTTTTCTGTTCAGTGTTGCAGTGATTGTACTGGGGTGTCTGTTTTAATTGGAAAGTTTTGCAGTGGAAGAACAACGTCAGTGCTTTATAATCTTAAATATTTGAAGTACTATAACTTAATGTGTCGGGTTTTCAAAAATAACAAACTTGGGTATCAGGAAAATGCATGGAATTAACAAAGCAGAAGTTTTGTTTCATGCACATTTAATACATTATGTAACTTATATAACAAATCATTTTATTCCATGGACTTCAAGCAGCTTCAAGGAATTAATACATATTAAGCTTTGTCTGTAATATATAAATTGTTGAAAAAAGACTCCTCGTTCTTTGAAATACATGCATGATTCTGTAATGTGTAACCCAGGCTTCTAGTTAATCATTATAACTATCATTTTTACTCAGATGAATTCTATAGAACAAATTTCCAAATCAGAGGAAACTGACAAAACAGAGATCAAACCAAAAAATACAAAGAAAGCATTAACCACTTTTAAAGGACCTTTATTACATATCAGGTAATAGTAATTTTCCTTAATTTTTTATTTTACAATGTTCCGTGGACACTTGAGTACTGAACTAGCTAGTTTTCGAAATAAACTATTTTTTTCAGACTGTTAGAGGAAAACAAGTTATAAACATCCCTTTAAGAATGGTTTTTACAAAGCTCAAATAACTTTTCTGGTTTTACATGTTTTTAGTGAATCTTTTGGTGCTTTTTGTACTAATTAGGTGTACACTTCATAGAATTGTAGAAGCATTTCATGGTTTCATTTATATTACGAAACTGTCATTGGATTTAGTTAAACCTGTGCTTATCTGCAGTGAGAGCAGTGGTTTGACATTGATTGCATTGGCTTAAGAAGAAACAATGCATTTACGACGACAGCTTGCACTGTTAAATCTTGCTTAAAGAACTTAAGATGGTGTAAATGCTTACACTAGTAGTTTGCACAGTTAAACTTAATGAATGGGTCCAATGTATTTTGTGTGGGAAGCGTTCTGTATAAATGGCGTATCTGTTGAGAAGATTTTGTCACCCAAAATGCTTACATCTTGCAGTTGATCTGCTTTTTATCACTAAACTAGGAAAAAAAAAAATCAGTTGGCCAATATAACTTTCTTTTCACTACCTTTCATGTTAAGATACTTGTTTAGAAATCGATTTAGAGGTTAACTTTTATTTTTGCTTCCAGTTTGCTATTAGATGAATGAAGAAAATACCTAATTTATAGGTAATGCCTTAGCTAATTTTGTAAGTGCTGTACTGAATTAGTTTTGGAATGAATTTGACATGCTCATTAGCATAGAAAATATTTTGTATGTGTCAAATCTTCCTGGTTTTGCAGTGAAAATTATCTTTATCGTCCTTTGTGTAAAAACGTCCTCTGTGTAGACTTAGGTTCTTGTATAGCAGGACAAAGGCATAGACTGCAGAATTGTGATTTTGAAAGAATGTTTAAAAATTTTCTGTCCCTGTGACAAAAGGGACTTAAAAACAAAACAACCAAACAAAACCAACCAACCAAAACCCCAAAACAAACAAAAAAACCACCAAAAAATGAAATGCCAACCACTACAACCCTATCAACAACAAAACAACCCAACACCCAAAACCCTGACACAAACTGTACCTTTTTTTCCTCTTAAAACATTTCAAGTTCTACTCTTGGACTAGGAAGTGTTGGAGTTCATGTAAATTACATGAAAGAGTAAACTTCAAGTACAGAGGTGTTAATACTTGTAGTTGCGCTGTCATGGCCAATAAAATACTGTTGTCTCTCTTGTCCTTGCTGCTTGTTTGTTGTTTTGCTTTGGTTTTTTTTTTAATGTCAAATCTTGAGAGTACAGGGGGTTATTGCTCTTTATTAATACTCCAACTCCTGTAGAAGCTAGCCCCTAGTTTTTATTTCCCTGGAATCTTCCTGAGGAGACCCAACTGTAGTTTATTGAACGGATAATACACAGTGCCCCTTCTGCCTATGGCAGCCCCCACCTCGGAGGCGAGAAGCTCTGCCAGTACCATTAGCTCAGTCCTTGCCCCTACCAGCACCGTCCAGTGCCGGCAGCCTGCTGGAGCCTGCCCGGCAGCTCCGGCACCCTTGAAAGAGAAGGGGCTGGCAGCCTTTCCCTGCCTCTCCTCGCCCCCCCAGGTCTCCTCTGCCCCCCCGGGCTGGTTCTCGCCCGCTGCTGCCCGGTACTCGTTGGCGGCCGTGCGCGACCCACGCTGGTTCCTTGCGCTCTTCTGTTTCTCGTGGTTGTGGTCGTACTCACTCGGCATCTGCCTCGGGTTTAGACTGCCGTCGCGTTGCCTTACGTACCCTACTGTAAGCCTGGTCTTTATCGACCTTCCTCCCCAATAAATGAGTTTATTCGGTAAGACCAAAAGCAGCGGTTTACTTGCGCTCTCTGGCAGTTGCGGTATATTTTGAGGTGAGACTTTCTAGTACAAGCTGAAATGGTTACCCTGCGCATCAGTGTAAAGAAAATAGAGTTTCTGTAAAAATTAAGAAGCTTGGGTGTTCATTTAAAATCGAACACCCCGCTCCCCCCCAGCGCCGTGCGGTGGGCTGAGCTCGCAGACAGCGGGCGTACGGCAGCGGCCCGCCAGCCCCGTTTTCTTTAGCCACGGCTGGGGTGGAGCGTTCCTTTCCTTGAGCTCGTTTGGCGGCTTGTTTTGATGCCAGTTAATTTTCTCATCTCATCTGTGGTTCGTCTTGCAATTGCTGTAACAGGCAGCTGCGATAGTGCAGTATTAAGATAACCAAACTACTTCGTATCTACAATTCTTCCTTTCCCTACTGTTCATTACTTCAGTTAAGAATTTGGGAACAAAAAAAAACCTTGGGAGAAGAAGGGGATATAGTTACCCTCTTAATCTATCTTAAATCCATCAGTTTCTTGCTTTCTGCTTCACTTGGCACACTTCCTTCTTCCCCACCAAAAAGAAAAAAAATCTTGTCGATGTGGACTGTCTAATGTGTTGTAAAACATGGGCACCCCCCCCCCCCAGTCACCGCTGGCCTCTGCTGCTAGCACGGGTGTTCGGGCTTGCCCCCCAGCACCAAGGATTTTTCTTCTCAGCTAATACACTGGTTTGTTTTAAGAGAGAAGAAAGGATTGGTACTGCAAAAGGAGGTCTTCTGAGGAGGAGGTCGAGCTAACATGCAGTTGGCATTCTAAAAAAGGGAGAAGGGGAAAAAACCCCATAACGTCAAAAGAATGTGCAGTTCTGTAGTACCGCGTAATGTGGCAGTTCTTTGTGTACCCCTACTGCGACATCCTGAAATAAAACAGTTTTTCACTTGGTGCTTGAGCCTCCTCTCAACTCGTAGTATACGAGCATGCCCTACTTTTTGCCTAGTAGCGTTCATTTGAATGCTTATTCCAATTCCAAAATGAGTTGTGTTAGTTTGATACGATTTACGAAGTTTCACGCGCCAGACTGTTAACAACAAGCAGTACGTCTGTTTATGCGGGTGTCACTGGGGGCGTGTGAAGACCGACTGGTCGGTACAAGGGAATTCCGCCGCAGCGGTTGCAGTGACCGCCGCTTGCGGTACAGCCCGCTCCTCGTACGTCTGCCCTGTTCCCGTTACAGGGAGAGGTGCACGAGGTGGAAATCGCTCCCCATCTGTAACGCCTCGTGCTCTTTAATATCGGCGTGAATTAAAACCAACGACGCCTTGCCCTAACGTACGGCTCCAAGCTGCAGTGGCCGGAGTGGCTGTGTGTATCTGTTAGCTGTTCCTGCGCTTCCCGGTGGGAGAAGCCAAGGGCCGTAATCAGCTGAGGCAGCTAGGTCCGCTTGTGGTCATGAGTCAACCTCGAGCTTGACTACAAAATTGCTGCATTTAGTTTTCACGGCCTTTTTTTTGATGAAAAGCTGTTTATAGTGACTGTAGCTGCAGGGTTGAAAGTATTTTATTTTCTTGTAAGTGTGGTCAGTTTTTTTCTATGATATGTTGTAAAGATAATTTCTAGAAACTAATTCTTGTTAAATTTCTTATTAGCCCAGCAGAAGAGCTATATTTTGGATCCAAAGAAACTGGAGAGAAAAAATGTTTGATAGTTCTCACAAATGTCACTAAAAACGTAGTGGCTTTTAAGGTAAGTATTTCACGTGACCTGGATTACTTTACTAAATGTTTAACATTATCTTGTTTTGGGTAAGGAGGGAAACGTACTATTAAACCCACTTTTCAGTCTAAATTTTTATTCTGTTATGATGTTTGAATAGATCAAAGAAATCTTCTGGCCGAATTTATGCCTGTTGTGTACAACACCAAAGGAGATAATCAGTAATACAAATTTCTGGAGCACTTACTGAAAAAGAGCTATGATGATGGTTCGTTCTTTAGTGAGAGTCTGATAGTTCCTGAAAAAGAAAGGCTTGAGCACTGAAAAGTCATCTTTTTAGAATTTTTCTCTTTTTTAAATCTTGGCTGGGAACAAGTTAGTAATGCTCCAAAATGATGGCGCTCCATCTGCAAAAGTTACCATCGAAGGAATGAATGCAGTTATGTTTGCTTCAGAAATACTGAGTTGACTCACATCTTGATTTGGTTTTCTACCACATCTTTTGTGTTCTCTGCACACGCAAATCACTAAAGTTTCCATACGTCCATATTAAAAATTTTAACAGGTAGTCTGTTTGATATTCTTGGCTCTTTTTAAGTATGTATATAAGAGAGAAAACCAGTATATGCTAGAAAAGAAAGGATAGAAGTGGTTGAGAGAGTAAAAAGTGAAATACCACTGTCTGATTACTCCTACAAAATAAAGTATTTTAAATACTGTATTTATTATAATGTCTTAATATTTAAGCTTTTGGGGATTTTAGTTATTGCAGAATGAGGGAGGTTATGAAACAATCATAGTTCGTGGATGCATTTACTATATGCTTGCTTGGTATTTCTTGTTTATAGGTGAGAACAACTGCTCCTGAAAAATACAGAGTTAAACCCAGTAACAGCAGCTGTGAACCTGGCACGTCACTGGATATAGTAGTCTCTCTTCATGGTGGTAAGTAAAATCTTAGAGTAGAATTTTTAAGAAGTCTGGACAAGTTTTGTTAAAAGGCTGATGCTCTGGATACTAACCTTTGTATGTGCCTGCTGGGGTGTAAGACTGACCGACGCCCACGTCTGTTTGATCGTTGTGTGAGAGTGTTAATATTGGTATAAAACCGTGCATGTCAGACAGCATTTGAGTAACGGCCCTTACTGATTTACTGCTCCTCTCAGGTGTAAGTAGCTGTCGTCTGTAGCCCATTCTGTTTCTTGTCTTAAAAAAAAAAGTCACAGTGGCAGCTGTCTCACTCGTGTTCTGTTGTAGTGGGAGTTTATCCGTGGTAAATCAGTCTTCTAACTTGTTGCAAGGACAGGTGGATCTGCTGGAGAACGCATTCTTCACAAAATTCTGAGTTGTCCTTGAATTGTTCGGACAAAACTGGTTCTGTTAAAATGAAACTGTAGAATTTCGGGAAAACTGTCATCAAAATTGTTGAGCTGAAGAAAATGATTTCATTATTTTTATTTCTAGTGAGTCAGTGTCTGATGTCCTGCAAAAAACAAGCTCTCATTTTAAAACACTTTTGTTCAAAAATTATTCTATATGCTTTGTAGTATTGTCATTTTATCTAAGCACATTTTTTCTTTTTTTTTTTTTTCTTCTTTGAGGGCAGGTTTTGCAGCTTCTCTGCAGGATCGTTTCCTTATAATGGCAGCAGAAATGGACCAGTCTTCTGGAGCTGGTGTACCAGAACTGACTCAGTTTTGGAAAGAAGTCCCTAGGACGAAAGTGATGGAACACAGGTGAGCATATTGTTTTCTGTTGACAGGGATTTTTTTTAGCCATTATTATTTAGCTGGTTTATAGCACTTGCGTATCATAATCAGTGAAGGATTCTCAAAACCCAGTTGTGTGCTTACTGACTGAAGTATATTGCTGAGGCTTCTGCTCTGTTTTAACTGATTAGAGGTGTTTCTAATGCATAAAATGTCATGGTATTCTGCACATGCTCTTCTCTTTATTGTTGTTCTTGTGCTGATTAAGAGTTAAGCAGAAAAAATATGAGTGGATGTGACAATACACATGGACAGTAGATTTTTTTAATTTTTTTTTTTTAATAAGAATGTGCTACTTGAGTTTTCTAAAAAGAAACAAGCAAGGAAAGAAGATGTATCAAATCCAAAACTGTTTTCTAGACAATATTAAAAAATATTCCTTTTCTGCTAGGGAAAATCAGAATTTTGTAGAAAATTTCTGTAAAACCTATCACATGTTCGTATGTGTGTTTTCCATATTTAGTGGTGAAAAAAATACCACTAGGAAAATACGTTTCCCCACAGACTTTTTTAAATATACTTGTAACTCTTCTCTCCTCTGTCATTCATTTACACCTAGTTGTATCATTGTATATTTATAGGAACAGTTCTTTGTAGTTTTCTTTCATCTAGAAGTCTCAGAGCCATGATATCAAGATGTGGTTTCATCTTTAAGAAAAATTAATTTGACTGTATTTTTACTTTAGATTGTTGGGGGGGGGGGGGAGCTGCCTTTACCCCCCCTCCATGGCCAAGTATTTTTGAGACCTGATGCCTAAGTCTTGCTCTAGCTTTGCTTCAGGTGCTTATCCCTTGCTTCCCTATTAAACAAAATCTACATCATGTGAGTGACCTTAAGCTTCCTCGCGTAAATGTTGCACTTTTTTTAAGACGGACTGAAACAATAGGGAGAGATTGTTTGATTACATCGAATTTATCACCCGCAAAGTGTGCCACGTATGTACATTACTGATGATTACAAAACTGACCTTTACTTTTTATTAAACCTAGAGTAAAAATAGCAGAGAATATAATTATTGTCTCTTTAATATTATACGTGCAATAACTTTACACGAGGAATCTACTTAGATTTTATTACACGTATTTGTCCCTTTCTTTGTTTTGTCTTGCTGGAGAAGTTTTAGCATTTCTCTTAAAATAGAAAAATGCTGCAGCCTCAATTTAACCATTTCTTTAGCAAATAAATTCATTCGCACACTAGCTGACTTGCAAGTTATTAGAGGAGCTTCTGCTGTATTTTATAAATCGTGTAGAATTCCACTACCTTCAGCTGTGTCTTGACATTCTTTCCCTGCATTTTCAACTGTGGAAGAGGTGGACACTATGAAGAATGTTGTTGCTAAGTTTTAAAATGGAAAGAAAAACTTTGGTTTTTGTTTGCTGCTCAATGAATTGTTGCATCTCTGGTAGTAAGTATTTGACTGAATAATCCAGTGCATCCTGTGCTATGAATTTACAATGATGAAGATATATTTTAACTGAGCATACAAATAATTTTGATCCTGCTTTCTATATCAAAAGCTGTCAAAATTTAGTTGGTGGACTGAGGAAGCCTTTTCAGACTATCATTGCAATAGTCATTTAGAAGACTAATCAGCCAGAACAGGTGATAAAGCGCATGTAATAACTGTTAGATGGATTGTTTACTATTAATTATACAATGTTACGTTACGTTTATGATTTTTGGTGCGTGGTTTTTTTCCCCTTTCACAGGCTCAGGTGTCATGTCGTAGAAAGTAGTAAGCCTTCTTCTCTGATATTAAAAGAGAATGCATTTAATATTCCAGCAAAAACCAATGAAGATTTACATATACAGGTAAGAGTGTATTCCTTTGTGCTGAATATTGAACAAAATTATAAAATATGATAGAGATAAAAAGTATTTGTACTAGACCTCTTCGGTACTTTGTAAATTAAGCTCTTTGTAAATCTCAGCAATTGAAATTAACTAAAACAGTGATAGCGATTTAATTATTTGGTTGAACGGTAATGGCTTAATAAAATAATACTTCCGTTGCACTTTGCTCATTCCTCCTGTGTCTATTGCAGACCTGGGGTGTCAGCAAGCCTCAGTGGTATCTTTTGCTTCCTAGTGCAAAGATGTCGCCTGTCGCCAGGCAATAGGGGCTGTCCATACCTTGAGATGTGGAGCTTCTTTAGTGGAACAGATTCCCAAAGTGTGTAGTGGTAGAAAAGGTATTGCTAAGAGATCACTAAGAGAAGTCTTTTTTTTTTTTTTTTTTCTTTTTTTCTGTGCTTATAGCTACTGGCTAAATAGCTCTAAACTGAAAAGTAGTTTCGTGCGCAGTAATTCCAATTTAATGAAACTATTTCTATTTTCAGCTCACTCGTTTACTGCAAATTAATAGAAGGCTTCAAGAGCAGGTCGATCGCTGCCTCTGGTTCCAGCAGCTGTCGGTGGTTTTATCGTTGCTCTCCGTCACCGTCGTTGCCTTCTGCTTCTACCTGGCGTACGCCCGGAGAAGCTGAAAGAGCCGCTGGGCGCCGGACGCGCCGCCTGCGTGGTGGGTTGGAGCGGAGGAGCTTCCAGTGCCGCGCTGGGACGCTGCAGCTGCCAAAACAAGGTTTCTGAGCCCACAACGATGATACGATTTGCTGAAAAACAAAGAAAGGAGTGGCCAGCAAAGGAAATTACTGAGAGCTGACACTTGGAACAGGGCGTGAGGAAGACGTTAGAGCTAGGACCTGTTTTTACTGTACAACTCAATAAATACTACTGAACTGGAAGGACGAAACCAAATACAACATAATTTAAAACTGTTTAGGTTTATGTTTTGCCCCCTCCTTTCAGCTGCTTTAAATACAGTATCTCATTTCTTTTCATCATATTCATTCTTACATCCTGAATTACTCTTATAGAAGGTGCAAGCAGTCAACTTAGTGTATTCTAAAGGTTAACCTGCTCATTCAGAAAAATTTACAGAAATTATGTAGTACGGGCACATTTTTTTATATAATCTGTATACATATAAAGGAAGATATTTGTTATTAGTAATTATTTTGGTAATTCAGGCTCATGGCTTTCATTGGTTAAACTCCTTATTTTTGTGCTTTTTCTGAGTGCAGAGTTATTGTAAATATTTCCTACCAAATGACAAACACACAGCCATATTGACCAGGAATATAACCCTTGTTTGATTCCAAAGATACTAATGAAATAATCATAATGAGACACTATTCCTATTCTCTTTTTTTTTTTTTTTAAAGCAACTCTTAGTTAAATTGTGGAAGGAGTGTGGAGAGTTGACTTTTGATGACCTATTATTGGTTCATAAAAAAGCTAATAAATAGTCAATGTAAGAACTTATTCTGAGATGTGCAATATGCTTAAATTACAGATGAATTTATGAAAAAAACAAGTCAAGTCGGGAAGATTAAATATTGTTGAAGGCAACCTAAAGGTGTTATATCTGCCATTTCGCAGAAACTGTTGTGGAAGTGGTGTATGAAGCTAGTGAGAACTTTGCTAACAAGGATTCTTTGTACTCATTGCTGTAAATATGTATATTAAAATGACAAACACTTAAAAGGAGACTGATGGTATCTTTCATACATTTAAAATTTTCACTCTGAATGAGGTCTAAAAATAATTTCTTGACTAGAATTAATTTTTGCTACAAATTGGCTTTGTAACAGATTATTTTATCTGCTGACTTCAATACATCAGAAGAGATTATTAAGGAAAAATAAAGGTCATACTCTGCTTCTGTCTTTTTGCTTACAATATCTCTCCAGTGTGTTGTAGATGTAGTATCATTTCTAGAAAATAGAAAAGAGCAGTTTAAAAAAAAAAGGCAGCATTAATAAACAGATTAACTAATAAAGCAGCGATATGATCACTAAAAAAAATTACCGTGTAAAAGGCAAGTCTACAGAACTGTTTGGTGCATGGTCTTCTGCCATTTCTTAATTTATACAGTGTTTTACCACATCTGCATTTTCTTAATTTTTCACTAATCTCATTTCTGTTCAGTTTGCTTCTCAGTACTTTGTTTTCTTCGTGAGTTGGCAACTTACATTGTTCACTGTTACTCTGAAGCTGTTGTTTAGGTTATTTTCATGTGCATGCAACTCAGCTGCTTTGCTTCCAGCTAAATGGGTTGTTGTCTTGTTGAGAAAGGTAATGAAATCATTTGTAACCTTAAGATAGTACTAACCATGCTATTAAAATGCCAATTCCTTAATTTGAGTGGATCGAATAGCACTTTACTGTAAAATTGCAAGAAATATATTCTTAGAGTCTTTGCCAATATGAATATTTTAATGTTTTGGTGCTTTCATATATTTTCAGTATTTTATTACTATGTTGGTATTTTCTTTGTATGATGAACCAGATGAACATCTTTTCTATTTTAATATGTTTTAGAAAAATACAGTTACAAAATAAATACAAGGAAATATGTAGTCTTGAATGTTTAGTCTTTTAAAAACAGTTGCATCTCCTGAGGTTTTGGTTCTTTTGTTAGTCTGCAGATATTTAATATGAAGGAGGGGTCGATATGGTAATGACCCATAGTCTGTTGTGTAATAGGAGTCGTGATGATACCTGTCAGACAAATGTGAAATAGATGATCATGAATGCTTCGAGTGCCTGACGTAGTAATGTAGCACATGGTATGGGCGTGTAAACACCACCATGGCACAAATAATGCACATCCACACAATACAGATATATATATAGCTTGGTAAAACTGTTAGTTAAACGTCACACGCTAAATGGAAGAATATATGTAAGAAAAAAAAGGCAAAGTAACAGTATTTTTTTCTTAAATAGAAACTGAGAGTAGTCTGCTCTGTATTTTTCTTCTGGGAGAACTTTGTTGTTTCTGCCATCGCAAAACAGACGGTGATCCGTCAGTATTTTCCCAGTTTTCCGTTGTCAGTAGTTGTTTCGGGCTGTGTTTGCCAACCCTTGAAGCAGCGATTTCAGGCAGTGCCTTTCGGAAGGTTTTGTGTCTAACGCGCGCTGAAGTTAGAGGGTGCGCGGCAGTGACGTCATTTGGTGCAACACCCGGAGTGGGGAGAACAGGCAAAAGATTGTTTTCAAGTTTATTTTTGTTTTTTCACAGTACATGGAGCTCAGTTTCTAAAGCTGGGGCATTTTAGAACTTAGACAATTCACAAAATAGGATTTGATGCAAGATTTAGTTTTCCTGCCCCTCATTGTAGATTAGCAGTTAATCTTGGCTTTTACGGACAATTAATAGGCAGCAATGACTGTAATCCTAAAAATGAGCCATTTATGTTCCAACAGAGCACATGCCCTTTTCCTAGCAAGCAATTTTTGTGCCCTATTCTTAGGTACTTAATGAAGTATTAGAGTTAAGACTTCACAGGTGGTGCTTTGTTCATCCTCCCTGCTTCCAGAGTCTTGCTGGGGCGTAGCTCCGCACCGCGGGAATAGGTGGTGTCCCAGTGACACCATTCACGTTGGCGCTGATGTTCATCCTGAAATTACGTACAGTGGTTTAATGTTACAGTGCATTTGAATGCTCAGAGAGGTATCAAAAGTCTATTTTACAGGGGAAGTATATTTTCTTTTAGTAGTGAAAACAGGGATTTTTGCATAAGGAACAGTCACATTGAAGTTGTTCGATTAGATGCAAAACCTAAGTATCTTAAGGAAAAAAACACGTTGAAGTAGGCTAATTTGGGGGGAAAAAATCTTGATTATAGTGTTTTAACATATCAAATAATTCTTCTTTAGAAAAATAGACACAGACAAGCATAATATATTTCAGACATTTTGTGAAAAACAAAAAAGGCGGGGGGGGAGCAGCAGGTCCAGGAACATGGTTTTAATTGCCTTTGTATTTCATCACTGATCCCCTGCTGTAACTGATTTCTTTCTGATGTCCACATTCAAGTTCTCTCAAATATTTATCCCCACTTCCAGAAGTTTATATGGCTTTTGTTGACTGTTTGGGGTTTTGCAGAGAGCATTTTAAGTCACTGCGCTGTCTTGGGGATCCTCGTACTTTCCGTGTAGTTGGGCTGGCAGCATAAGGGTTTAAATGCTGTTTTGTTAATAAAACACAGTGTTAGTTCTTTCTTTTTCAGCAGACATTCAGGCAGAATAACAGAAAAAAATTGAAAATTGACCAAACAACGCTGTTCTGCAAAACGCATCGGCGCTGGTCCCCTCGGCGCGCCGGCCGTCCCTCTTTCCCCGCCGCGGGAGGCAGCAGCGCCGGGCTGGCGGCTGCAGGGGGTTCCCTTGTGGCTGTGGGCTTGCAGCTGTAGCACTTGCTTTTTGGGTTGCGGTAGGGAATTCCTTCTGCCGGCGTTGCCGAGGTTAATAACGAAGTGCAAACACGGAGCCCCTTAGGGGGAAAAACCCGTTTATCAGTTGCCGGTCATTGGAGTCTTCTCCATAGTCCAAAGCGCAGCGGTGGTCCTCCCGAAGGACTGTTACATTCTTCTCGACGCCAGTTCAGGGTCTCTTGGTCTGTTAGTAATGCTCCCTCCGTTCTATTTTAATTCTCTTAATACCAGTTGTGCTATATTAGCACTATGTCGGCGTTGGTTGAGATGTCAGAAAACCTGAATATGAAAGAAATGTAACTTCTGTTTATTTATCTTTCATTTTCTTTGGTCAGCAGTAGAACGTATTCATTATTTTACTGTCACTTGGTGGTTTTTTGCAAAATACTTTTGGAGTATTTTTTAGTACTGTTAAAAATACTGAGTTGGAAGGATGGTAAATTTTGTGGCTTGTTCATCTTAATTAGCCCATGAGGTATGCCAACGCTTGATGGTGATTTAGCCAGCAAGAAGCAGGGATTTCCTTGAAAGTATTCAAGGAATATTTTTTTTTTTTTTCATTTTTCAAAAACATTAAGCCACTGTGTCTCTTTTTTCTTCAGTCCTGGTCAGACCTCGGTCCTGAAATAAATACAGCTACACAAACTTACTTGGCCAAGTCTTTTGCCCCTCAGTCTATTGGAACTTACAGAAGGAACAGAGAGTCGAACGCGTACTTTCTGCTCCAGACCCAACCACAAGTAAAAGGTTACATCTGCTCATGCTGTTCCAGTACCACTGGGTGTACTGTGAAGCAGCCGCACAACAAACTGGTGTTGCTGCTTGATGAGACAGTAAGAGATAAAGATTCACCCCACGTACCAGTTTTATCCAGAAAGTCAGGAGGGGAAGGTGGAGCAATGCTACGCAATGACGTGCTCTTCCCACAGCCGGCGATTGAAGTGGTCCCTCTAGAGCAAGTGTTCCCCTAATTTTGGGCGCACGAGAGGGAACAAAAGCAATTTTGATAGGTTTTGGTTCAGATCCATCGTGGTTTCCTTAGATTTGCAAAGAAATGCTTCGGACATGAGAACTCAAATCCAAGTCTCCAGTCTCAGTCCCGCCGTGACCATCGTCCCATTTTGTGTTTACGATGAAACCTGAATTAAGATATCCTTTGGGTAACGATGCCATAGTCTTACAAATCCTGCGTGGTGTTTAATTATTCAAAATTACAACTTTCTTGTATTTCTTCAGCCCTGTATCTGTTAAAATCATTGCCAGTTTCATTTTTTGACAGCTTGGAGCTATAGCTGAACACCTGTTCCTCAAGCCCTAGGGAAGATGTTAGAAATGAGGAACACCATTTAAATAAATATAGATTACAACAGTAGCGTGAAAAAGAAGCATAAACGGAATTTGTTAAGCTTTTATTTTCTAGAATGCTACAACTGATAAATTGCTGAAAGGAAAAGCGAGTCTGGGCAAACACCACAGATGCTTCATTAATCTGGTACAAGTAACACTTACAGATTGATGCTTAACCTACTGGCATCTGAATTACTATAATCCCCAAGCCCTGAAGTGCATTTTCCTGTACACGAGTAGCATTTACTGTATTTTCCTTTTTATAATTTTTTTTCAGAATTTAAACTTGCAGCTGATGGTGATGACTCACAAAAAGATTTTGTAGTGCCTTCTGAAGGAAAGCAGCATTTTCCTCTTGAGTTCACAGTTTAATGGGCTTTGTTCTGCAAACAGGATGTATAATCATGGCTTCTCGGTCCAGGCTGGAATTTAGCAGTGGCATTTAGTGGGAAACCTCAGAAAAGCAATGCTTCTTCATGCTCCTCATTGCAAGTTTAAAATACAGTCCTGACCGAATAGGTGTTGATGTATACGTGTGTATATATCTGACGTGTGCGGGTATTGCTGTTCTAGCGGACACGGACTGACGTGACGCGGCTTCTGAGCCCTCACACTGGGGGGGGTCAGGTCTGCAGTAGGTGCAAACTCTTATTTCTAGCCCGTACTCAAAGTACACTCCAGTATTCCTATGCTGGCTGTCCCATACTGGTATGTGGCTGGGAATATGGGGAACCAGTAAAGCCAGTCTGTGCCGAGAGTCTTCGGGGAGAGCATCCATTTACTCCAGCCAGTTCCCAAACTGAGGAGAAATTGCCAAAGCATCAGAGTATCAAATTCTTTTCACTGCTTTGGCCAGTGCATCCGCTGGAAACCCTGGGAGGTGCTACACGATAAATAAAAGGTGAGGAGCCGTGTCTTGGTTTTGTCTGCTCTAAGCTGCACGTTGAATGAACAAGGTAGACAAGTAGATTTTGTGCTCTGTCCATTTTCAGTAGGAAATTTTTCTCCAAACCAGCGCTGCGTCGACCATCTTGTATGTTGTACAATCTTTGTAAGTCCGTCGGTGCTAATTGTACGAGCCCTACCCCGACTGACTGTCGCTCTTGTGCGCCTTGGGCTTTGACAGTGGGTCTGCAGCCTGGGACTAAACTGTGAAACGTAAATTTAAACAACTGTAAAATGAAAAAAAAAAAAAATGGTTCTCATGTAGTATCAATGACTGATGAACATGAGCTAAGCCAAAAAATCATTCCTTCTCCTAGCAAAAAAAAAAAATATGATAATAATAAAATCATTCAAACAGATGTCTTCCAGACCTTGGGAGAAAAGGAGGCCCAAAACACGTTCAGAGCAGCTTTGTCTGAAGCTTGCAGTCTATAGCCAACAGGGAACGGCAGATTCCTCCTTTCAGAGTTTGAAACCAGCCAGCTTTCACCATGGCCTTGAGGGGGGCGGACTGCTCAGCCCCCAGAGCACCCGAGCCACCCTCCTGCACCGCCCCCGGAGCTGCGATCCCGTAACTCCCCGAACACCTAACTGGAGAAACAGATTAAAATATTTTTGACGGACTGTAATCATGGTTTCGCTGGCTTATTTTGAGCATGTTTTGTAAAACTTGCCTGCGTAAGTGAAGTATTTGAGACTGTCAATCACTTATTTTAGGAGGTGCTAGAGAGCACAGACCTTTAAGATGCAGGGAGGAGAAGCTGGGGGTAAATGTTGCCCGTGCAGTGTAGCTGTGCACAGCTGGTTAATTTCCATGTTTTAACAGGGGTAGAAATAGCATGGTTTTTCTTTACCATATTTATTTGCACCACTCTTGGTCATAATGTTGCACCTCTGCAGACTGTGACAAGGCCCATAATGGTGTTAACTGGAGTTTTGCTGCTTGCAGAATTTGGGTTCACTCAAGTGCACGAAGCTGCGTATCATCAACAAACTGCAGTTGGTTAGAAATGAAAACTGGATTACGGTAAGAAAGCACCTGGTTTTCTTTGTCTTTAGGAGACTCTTATATACACGGGCAGGGCTGGATGCACCATGGTACGGCTGCGGCTGCTGCCGTGTCGTACAACCCGCACTTTGCACAAGCCCAAAGCTGCTCTCGCCGGGCCTTCGGATGGCAGGACCGGCAGCTCCGGCGGGGGCTCCGGGGGGGAGCAGCAGCGGCAGAGGGACGCAGCTCTCGGCTGAGGCTGCCCTGCTCGGTGACCGGCAGCGTTGCTCCCGTCGCGCCCGGACAGGCTGTCGGAGGTGTTCCTGACGGCCGGGTACTGTCTGGGCATCCCACCCCAAAGTCCCAGCAGGTCGCTGCACCTCTTCCCACGTCGGATGTCCCCGTTCTCATATCAACTCATCGTTTTCCAGAAGTCAAGAGTAGCACTGAGCTGTTAGATACATGCTGTTCGTGATTATACATGCACATATGCATACACAACTGTCTGTCTATCTGTTTATCTATACACTTCTATTTGCATAAAAGTACTTTATCCATTTCACCAGACTCTGCAGCATAAATGTCAGTGATTTCTGGCATTGTCTTTCAGCAACGAGAAGCTGGGAAACGGCAGCCTCTCTGTATATGCTTTTGCCATGACACCACGCTCTGTTGTTAATAGATGAGAAAAGCATTCAAATCCCTTTTCAACAGACTCGTAATTGAGACTCACGCTGGCTTGCTGCTGTCTACGAGGTGCAGAAATATGCAAAGTGCATCAGACACAAAACACGACCTTTTCTCGCTCTTTGTCGGATGTAAAGCAGCCTCTCCCCGAGCAGCTGGAGAGCTTTGCAGACCAGCTCGGGAACGCGTGCGCCCGCTTTAGCAGGTTTCCGCTGTGCCTGGGCTCGGTGCTTCCCCTGGGAGCCCACGCTGAGGCTGGTGGGAATGGGTCCCTTCGGCATTTTACCTGTAACGGGGCTGCAGCGATGACGGGCCATCGAGCAACGCCGGGGCCTCTGGCGGCAGTGGCCATTCTCCACTCCTAAGATGCTTGCACCTGCGGTTGACGACCGACATTGCGTGACCCGGTTCAAGAGGCAGCGAGGACCATCTGAGCACCAGGGAGAGAAATCCCGAGAGCGGGATGGCTTTAGCAACGAGACGAGTTCAAAGGCATTGGGGGGTGGTGGTGTCAAGTGAAAACTCTTTGTCTTCGAAGGGTGAGAGGGTGGACAGAGTGGGGAGAGGGGCTCACAGCAGGAGCAGCGGCCAAGGAGCCCAGCCCAGGGAGCAGTCGGTGGTGAGGCGCTTTTGGACGCAGGGATGCAGGCTGAAACCGGCAGCTCCTGAGCTGGCAGGAGGATAAAGGAGGTACCTGGAAAAAATCTGGGGGAAAAAAATTGCCAAGACGAAAAATGACCCAGGGAAATAACCAGAGCAGGGCTGGTCAGGCGTTGGGTATATTGACTGACCTTCCATCGAGATTCACAGTTGCTGCCAGTATTATTATGGATGTTGCAGGGAAACCTAATGCAATCAGCAGAAAAACATATGCTATTGAATCAGTGGCTGCTTTTGAATTAGTGATTTCCATCTGAACTTCACCTTCCAAAGGGATTTTCTGCACCAGCCACTAAACGTGCCGGAGCTGGTCCCTCCTGTTTCGGGCAGCCCCCCGTCCCGTGCGCACCCAGCTCCTCACGCCACCGCCCGCTGCTGACCTGCCTTTCCTGCAGGCACCGGGGCAGACCCGCGGTCCGATTCCCGCTGCATCCCTCCAAGAATGCATCAGCATCACACACGCGGCAGAAATAGATCCTGCGTCTCGTATCATAAACGATCCTGGGGACGTCTCTCCCTGTTTTATAACTCTTCCACCAACAAATGCAGTCCCATGGCATCAAATCCGTTGTTAGCTAAACTGCTTTGTCTTGGATACAGATAATGACTCCGTCTAAGTCTGGCAAAGGATGGGAAAATTACAGCAGAGTCCTTTGCACTGATACTTGGAAATTATTTCACATTACTGTTCCAGTGGATTGTTTATCAACTGGAAGTTCAGGAACATAGGGTTCATTTTCTTTAGGAATGGCTTCTATGGTCCTTGTCAGCTACTTGCTGCGACCTGGCAATCTTTAATCTTTGCTAGACAGACTTTCTTTTGAGGTAGGCTTCAGAAGATCTTCCTCCTACCGAGGGATATCCGGCTACTTACCAGTGTTTTAAAAATCTTTATGACTCTTCAGTGAGGTTTTTCCTCTTGCTTGCTGTAATAATAAAAGTTCTGGCTCGCAGCACTTTTTGGTGAAATGAGTGACCAGCCAATATACGTTTCGCATCGCTTCTGTTTTCCATTCACAGCGGCACTATCGTTCTCTGGATAAGGCAGTTGCAGGGTTATGGCTGCGGTCACTAATTCCACCCCCTAAAGCGAGGATTTACTGGGAAGCACCTGAGCGCCAAACCTTTGACGTGAACCCAGCAGACACGTCAGCCGAAGAGCTGTTTTCTGCGCCGTGCTGGACCGCAGCGGTGTCTCCCCAGGTCTGACCCCAGCGACAGAGCGAGGTGCGGAGCCCGGCGGCTCGGAGGACGTTTCGCTGCAGAGAAGGACGCGGTGGGAAGCGGTCTGAGGCAGGGAAAGAGTCGCCTGGGATGAAATCGGTTGAACTGGAAAATATTTTTGCTATTAATGCCGGACAAAGCACGGCAGAGCCGGCAGGGCAGCAGAAGCTGCGGGAAGGCAATGGGTACAGCCAGGCCGGGAGGGAGACGGGGCGCTGAGCCGGCAGCTCGGGGCAGCCACCCGTGAAATCAGTCCCCTGTGGGTCCGGACGCGGCTTTCGCCAGTTCTTTGCTGCATTTAACACTCAATTTTTTATAGCGAAAATGAAATAGGGGGTGTTAAATGGCTCCCAATTTAGCTCTTCTGATAGAAGTGTCAGACTTCAAAGGGGCCATTAAAAGCACGGCTCAAAGCAGCCGCTGGGCTCAGAGTTGAGGGGACAGAAGAAAGGAAAAGAAATAGAGAAGGGGGGGGGGTACGCCCCGC
>JAVJGG010000058.1:18685723-18743483 GCA_035590195.1 Aviceda cuculoides
GGGTAGTAGTAAAAATTGCTGTTAATGTGCCTTTGACCTCTGCTGGCGTGCCTGGGCGCTTCTCCTTATGGGTGTTTGAACAGCTGGCTCTGATAATACCGGCTTTATGCAAAGCACATCTGAAGTCGGAGGGACGGCACTCAGGACAGACTCTTTACCCCTATGCCGTGAATTTACCCTGTGAACACTTCAGGTATGTATTGGAATCTGAAGAGTTTACAGCCGAGGAGAGAAAGATCATGAGGCACTTTGTTCAGGACTGGAAAACACTCGGAGAAAAGAGAGATTCGTTTAGTGATATAGCGGTGTTTATGGCTAGATGATCATCCCACTTACATAGAAACAGGTCTGGAAGAACTCCCTGCCAGTCAGTGGCTTTCGTCTGCAGCTCATCTGCTGCTAAACTGAATCTGGCCTTTAGCCTGAGAAATATAGTGGAGTAGCGCTAGAGGTAATAATAATAATAATAATAGTAATAATAAATATTAACCAAAGTGAATAAGGCAGTAAAGTGACCTGATTCTTTCCTAGGGTATTATGGATTACCACCCGTCTTGTGTATGTTAATCACAGTGCAAGTGTTGGACTGATACGGCAATATGCAATGTAACTGAAGTAGTGTTTTGAGTGTGGGTTCTGTTTTGTTTTTTTTGTTTTTTTGTTTTTTTTAAATCTGTTGGAGTCAAGAAACAAGAAATGGATTTTGATTTGATGTTATTTGGGTACACAGCCATCTCACTTCTCTGTTCAGCCTATGCAACTCTGGTCAGGTACAGTGGGGAAACGTTTCCCTGGCTAGCACATGCTAATCAAAGGGAATGTATGATTACTGAAGGTTGCTGTCGATGATAGCGTGAAGGCAAACTCCTTAAGTGGTGTTGGTGTAGCTACAGAGAAAGAACGCATTATACAAGCATCTATACTTGGCTAATGCAAAACCACACTGGAGCTGTCTTGAAAGAAGTTGTCCTATAGGATGGGTAAGGCAACAGTGCTCCAATCTGATGAATAATTAAGGAATGCTGTTCAGTGCAATAATGGGAGTTGGATTCAAGTTGATGTCTCTGCTCGTGTCTCGGTTACAGTTCTGGGTTATGGTCTCCTACCTTTTTTTTTTCCCTGTTTCTGTGTGCTGAGGGTAATGGTTGCTGCTTTGTTGTTCATTCAGGACAGCTACAATTGATCTGTTATTGTACTGGCAATTTATCTTGGACATTGCGGAGTGGAAGGTTTCTGTTGTTTCGTTTGCTCCAGTTGAAGGCGTGTGTGCAGGGACTGGCAGAATAACCATTGGGACCGAACGGACTCCAAGGTCATGGGGGGCTTTATGTGTGATAAATGCACATATTTATCTTTAAACAAGAAACTAGCTTTGGGATCGCTCCCTGTCTTTAGCCTTCCATCATTCGTTGGGGTCCCTGCAAGAAAACAGGAGGGCTCCTTCCTCCCCGTAGATTTAAGATGTCTGCTGTTTGCATGGTGGTGCCACAGCCGCACGTAGCTCTAGATCTGCTGCCCTCTGTGTGTATGTGAAGCTCATAAACACGGAGGCAGAAGCTTTGTTGTGGGATGCTAGCAGGGAGAGAAAACCAGAGATTTCTGAGATTGTGGGCTGCGTTGTTGATTAGGTTCAGACCTTTGTTCACCACATCTCTCTTCATTTGGCTGACTGAGCCAGCATCCTGGAGATCTTTTCTGGGGTTGAGTTCCATATGTGCCTACGCCTTTGATAAGTTGAGACCCATGTCCCCAAGCTGATTCATTTCAACATAGCAGATTTTGTTTTCCTTTCCTTCTTTCTGAGCACACTTAGTACAAACAGTCTAATTCCTAAATTAGCTCAGATTATCTTTTATTTAATGAAACCAGAGTATTTGAGTGAAGAAGCACTGAGAAAAAGTAAACTCAGGACAAGATCATGCTGTAACTCATATCTGGTGGAAACACCTGCCGAAGTATCAGGCCTTACATTTAGTCCTGATTTAATAGAGGAATTATTTATTTGCCACAGCTCACAGGACAAGTAAACTGATACCAGGATATAGAAGTCAGTGGAGATACCGAATTTTATTTCACCCCACTGTTTGGCCCAGGGAGTGCAGCCTCAACCTTTAAGTCAGCAAAGTGCATTTTCGTGTTGGCTCACGTTCCTGTGTTCCCATTCCCTGTTCTCCTTTCACAGCCAGCCAGCCCATATCACCTGCGAAGGCAGCGGGGGTGGGATTTGGTACACACTGCAGTCAACAGGGGTTTGGAGGGAGTTTTCCACCCCAGTGCAGAAGTGGAACAACTCTACTGAAAGGGATGTAAACGTACCAGTGAGGAACTCCTTCTTTTGTCCTATCCACAACTTTAAAGTCATCTTTGCTGATAATGTATCCTCAGGGGTAGCTGTAACACCACTGTTTCCCAGTACTCCTGCTACCTGATATATAGAGTATCCCTTGATGAGGTACTTTTCCAGTTCCCTCGGTCCTGAATTCGTTCTGTCCTTAAGAAATGCTTTGCATACAGAAAGGTATTTGGTAGTTTTCCACAGCGCTAACAAGTACTAGAATTCATGTGTCTGTGGTGGCTGTTGAAACGCTGTTTGGATTGTAATTGAGTGGGCACAAATATATGGGAAGAAAGGCAGATTTTTTTGCAGAACGCTTCATGACAGAACGTCCAGTCCTCACCCTATTGCTTTGCATGTGTTTTATTCTCTGACCACCTTCTGCTATCTCAATTTATTGATCTGTCATCTTAGGGTTGAACTTTTATCTCCACAAGACAAACGAGGAACTCATGTAAAACAAGCCAGATTGTTCAACTCTTGTTTATGTAATTCACTGCAGTTCATTGACTGAATCCCCGTGCAAGCTGATGGGCTGATCTGTAGAGTAGCCGGCTTAATAATTTCAGCGTAAAACTTCTTAGGAGGTGCTAAATCATTCCATCTCCTGAAAAAAAGGTAGAAGCATCGTCACACAGAGCATTTAAAGCTAACATGGCTGTTGTGCTGAGGAATATTCCCTTGGCAAGGTTCCTGCAGAAAGACACAGACGCAGTTGCAGGGACTCTTGTTTGCTGCTCTGATTCTATACTACAGTTGAATCCAAACTCTTCCGAGATAAGTGTCCAATGAAACGAGCTGATCTGCATTTGACATTAGAGTTTTTCTGCCCTGGAGATATCCTGACAGTCTCATTCCTGCTCATTCAGGTGTCACATTTTACTCCTGGATGGCTTAAGGTAGGACTATGTTCTGAAACTGCTCTGATCTGTTTATTTGACAGATTCCTTAAAAAAAAAAAAAAAAAAAAAAGTTTTAAAAAGTGTGAAAACCTATGCTTAATATCACTGTTTAAAAACAAACAAACAAACCACAAACAACCCCCCAAAACCAACCAACAAATTAACTCAATAACTCTAGTTTTTGTTAGCATAACTCATAATTTACTCTAACACTGACAGAAAAGGGGATAAATATTTATATGGTCTAATTCTTCTTCTTAATAATAGATATAAAAATAGAAATAATAACAATAATAATTTCTTTTACAACATGTTGGGAATACTGAAGTCTGAGAGCTCCTTACTGAACATAGAGCATTAAACTTCTGCCACGTATGTTTGCAGTTTTGTCCATCCAATGTTGAGGCATTTCACAAAAAGCTTCAACCACGGTGGCTTTTGCACTCCATTAGAGATGACCGGGTCATGATTGCTCAGGAGCTGCAAATGGAAAGATAATTATAGTCCGTTATCTATGATTTGTTGGGCCTACTAAATGGAGCTGATGGTTAGGGCAGGAAAAGCCCTTTTAATCTGCATGGTGGGTTAATAGCCTAGATTTTTTATTTTTATTTTTATTCTTTAGATCCTTAGCATGAGGCAAGTTTTGCTACTTTCTTTTCCTGCAAGGGACCGTATATTGTCCTATCTGATTGGGTGTGGATTCTTAAGGAAAAATGCCTTATCGAAGGGAAATGTGGCAGAATCAAGTTCTTCTTTTGCAGGGAGCAGGTGTATCATTAGTTCAATCTCTGAGGAGTGGAGGAGGTATAAATGTCCTTCTTCTCAAGGTGAAAACTTGGCCCCAGAGGATCTGCTGGCAAATCTATCATTTATTTCATGTGGAGGAAGGCTTTCTCACTCAGGAGAAGTGTTTGGCAGCCTGGGTGACGTTCATCTACTCTCACTTAAGCATCTGAAAACTAGATGGTGACATCCAAGCTAATCATCCCAATTGACTATATTATAAGTGGGGAGAGTGGTTCGTCTCATCCTGAAGAGGGTCAGATGAATCACCCTATGGAGGTTCTTGCAGCAGCTGGCTCGGAGGTACACATCCAAAATCAGCGAGATGAATCCTTCCATGGTATCTCGGAGATATCCCTGTGAAGTGTAATTCCTCTCTTGCTCCCATCTTTTCTCAGGGGGAAGACTGGTAATTTTTTGCTAGCTCATAGCAATAGCAAACTGTGATAGATATTAAGTTTTCTGAAAAGCCCAAGCCTGCTGTGGTGGCCCCAAATCTTCCTCACCCACATCTTCCCTTTACTCAATCCATGGCAGACTCAGCCTGTCCCTTGTAGGGAGAATTCATGCCACCTGTCCCAGGCAATATTCTATCTATTTGTCTTTTTTAAATTTTTTTTTTTAAATTCTTCATTGATCATTTTAAATCTCAGAGGCTTCCTCAGTGTATCAACTCTTTCTGTCTTCAGAGCATGTCCAATTACTAAGAGGGATTTGTCAGCCGAAGCTTGCATGTGATTTTGTGAACGGGTGGGGATACATCAACACAGGGACATATCTAGGATGGCTACTCAATTTTCTGCAGGCAGATTCAAGCTTGCTCTGCCCATTCTCTGAGCCAGCCAGAAGCTGTGCAATGCTTCAAGCCTCATCTAATATACCCTACTTGTCAATAGCTACACTGTTAAGTTGCAAGAAGATGGAGATGAATGGTGACTAGACCTCATTAGCTTAGGGTTGTCACCTTGTGAAATACATTTTGACCAGCTTGGAGCACTTGACATGCTTAGAATTAGGTGACCTAAAAGCCAGCTTTTTACCATAAATTAATAGCTCAATGCTTTCTTATTATAATGCACCCACGCTCTGTTCTAAGCTAAAAAAAATCCCCCCGTCAGTTGATAAATGGATTTAACTAACACCTTCCTCTTTAACTGTGGCCTTTAAAAATATTTACTGAAATACAAATAATGAAAAAAAAAAAATAAACAGGTGAACCTCCCAGAACACATTGGTATGTAGACTGGAATTAAAGTTGTAGCGGTAAGAGATACACTTCTCCACCGTGGAAAGAAATCACATTTGTTTGGAAAGGGAGTTTAAAATAGCTAAGATATCCTTAACTGTTAATTCCTTTTCCTGGAATGGCAAGATTTTATTAAGTCATAACATTTCTGTTTCTGCTCTTACCATCACATTTTTGAAGTAGGTTTACAGAAGTTTTTTTTATTTTTAGCAAAAATATAAAATGGCACATTCAGGTTCTAAGTAAAAAGCATTTCCTTTTAAAAAAAAATTTTGTAATAATGACATTTATATATGTATCTAAATTCTCAAATTGATGTAACTGGTACCAAAAGCCAAATATGAGCTTGGGCTTAGCACAAAGATGTTGGACACACAACAGAATTTTCTTAGAGTTGGCATAGAAACAAATTATATAAAGAAGCCAGCACAAGTGCATTATATAAAGGCCCAGGTTAAAGTTAGTAAAGTTACTCATTTCCTGTGTTTTAGAGAGCTGGATCTTTGGATTCCTTCCAGGAGTTTTGTGCTCTGACTTAAGATGCAGAGGAGAGGAGAGAGCATCAGAAATACCGCAGATGCTTAAGCTCTTCATGACTAAGGCTGTGAATGTGTCACAGCTGTCACTGGAGCCTTGGATTCCACAATCCACACTCATTCACTCCAGTTGCATGAAGTTTGACAGCTTGGATGGTGTTTTTGTGCTCGTGAATGGGTTAGTTAGCCGAGATGATTATGTACAGTGGGCGAACAGCTGGAACAAACTTCACTGGAGAATAGTACTTGGTGACTGCCGAGGAGCGAGCAGCATGCAGAGACATTATTAGCCGTGTTCAAGTTGCTTCTCTGCAGCATTCAAGTCTCTGGACACTGCTTTATATTCTCTGGCTTTTTGTTCTCTGACTGTCTCTTTGTACCACAGCTGGATGTAGTAACGGTGGTTGTGGAGAAGAGCCTTCAGAGACTACTGAAGTCTGAATGCTGTTCAGAAGAGGAGAAGAAATGAATGTCAAAGTCTTTCTGGTTGCCCCAGCAAGTATGCCCCTGACAGATTTCCACCTCCGGTATTCAACTCATTTCCTTTACTTTGTGTGGCAGACTTGCAGGTCTTTTTTGCTAAGATAGTTTCTATCATGCTGACCAGAAATGGGATTCAGCTGGCAGACTAAGACACCTAAAGATAGGTGTGCATTTTGAAGTGTCTACCTGTATCTAAGTGCATCCTGTTATAGTCAAAGGGGATTTAGGAAGCAGTTCAGTCACCTAAACGTAAGTGGCATCTGAGATTCCCTGGGGTATCTAACACCCACTAGGTATGTGTAGGTATGATGCTTATCTACACCACATCTTTTATGCTCCGTGTGAGGGCAGGTAAAATGCCCCGGGGTATTGGTGACAGCAAACACCAGCTTTTAGGCTACTGATTCTGGCACCAGGTCAATGCCGAGTCAATATAGATAAATACAAGTATTCACTATAGAGTGAGCTCTGTAACTCTTTAGCCTGAAAAGTCTTCAATAAATGCCACTGAGAGAGTTTAATCTGCAGTCTGAATCCTGTCCTGGGTTCTGATCCCTCCGGATGGTTTAGAATGAGACTGATCAAACCTTGGCCTCAGTGCTCTTACTACACACATAAAGAGTTCAGTTGATTTTCATATACTCTCACACAGTGCTTGGAAACACCCTTTGGTAGTGCTGTCTTGGGATATCACAGTTAAGATACTGGGCCACGGAAGGCTTACTACATTGCAGGTGTATCCACTTAGCTCCAAATCATTCCTGGAATTATTTTCCCTGAGACAACCTTGAGACTGCATTCGCCTTTTTCCCGATTCAGCTACCACAGGCAGCTCCTGGTCATCCTGTGACTGAATAATCTAGAAAGTGTTTTTCTCCCTGTATAATTTAGGGCTGAAGTATTCCCATCCTGCACTTCATCTTTTAGTACGTTGCCTTGTACAGCTCTGTCCCGTTACCTTGACCATTCTCCCTTGATCTGTGCATCATCGCTGTCCTCATCTCAAGCAGAGGAAAAGGTCAATCCACAGCAGATGTGCTAGGGTCATAGCTATGATCTTGCTTTACTTTCCTTTTGACAGCCTGACTGAATATTCTCCCTTTATCCTGACACTTCTGGGTGTCCAAGACACAGCTCTTTTGTTGCCCAACTTTCTCTCCCCTGTTATTTCTGGGTTCTTTGAATGTTGGCGATTCACCAGCTTCAGCCTGGAGTTTTTCTTTGTGACTTCTTTTGCCAGCTTCCTTGAGACGTAGGTTCCCTCAGTTTCTGCATCTTTATTGCAAAAAGACCTTTCTGTCCCAGTTCCCTAGTGCTGTTGACTTTGCTACCTGATTGTCTCAGTTTCTCCAAACTCTCCTGTTTGGAATGAAGACTGTCAGCTACACACCCACTCTGGTGAAGGTTTGTATTGCTTTGCTTTGCCTTTTTTTTTTTTTTTTTTTTTTCTGGGATGTTCTCTATCTCCAGAAAACATGGGGCTGGGTGCAAGGTGATTAAAGCAAAACATGGCCTATTTAAAGCAAAACTCTTCAAAGAAACAGGCATTAATGTTATTCTGATAGGCCCAGCTTCTTCAAGCTCTTCTGGGAGTTTTTCATTTGGAAAACCTCTGATGTAACTCTTCCTGAAAGAATATTTTTTTTTTTTTTTTTTTTAATTTTGCAAGATCCATTTTATCTGTAGCTTCCTGATCTGGCAAAATAAACCTCACATCTTCCTAGCAGAAAAGCAGAAACAACAAAGGGTTCTCTGAACTAAAAGCCTCCCTTTTGACTCTGTTGTCTTGATTTAAATTTTTTTCTTCTAGTAGCTCATTAAATTGACCTCTTGCTTTCCTTCCCACTGTCCCTACTGAATTAGAACAAGGGCATAACTTAGCTACTGTACTATTCCCAAAGAGCTTCTGAGAGAACCCTCAGTAAGTAGATTATGTATATTTTGCAGCAGTTTCGTGGACACCACTGCTGCATTATGCAGTACAATGGATGTCACCCGTTGTCTAATCTATTCACAGACACAAAAACTATAGTGTGTGAAATGTCATTAAAAATATGGGTATGAAAGCATGCAAGCAACAATGTGATAACTCAACCACACAACGTAGATAATTTGTAACACCTGGCTATTGTCTTAAAAGGTGAAAAGGAAGCTCACCTGAACATTAACATGCCATTCATTTCTTGGCTAACTGGAGAAAATCTCACCTGATATTCTGCTTCTGAAATGTCCTGGGCCATTTCCAAAATGCATCAGCCTAGTGTGCTGCTACTTCTGTGTGACTCCGAAAAATCACTAGTTTTAGTGCCTCAGTATTTACATTTAGCCTGCAACAGGTAAAAGATCGGAGCAGAGATCATAACCTGCACTACAGAAAACAATGTGCATTTGTATCAGGAATGGCAAAGGTGGAGGAGACAGACTTGAAGATGGTTGAACCTAGCTTGCTGTTTCTCATCACTACAACTGCCTTCAACATATAATAATCTCCATCTTTCCTCAAAATGCATCTCAAGACTTATCTACCCTGGCTGGTGGAGAAACTTAGATCAGAAGACTGTCCCGTCATCCTCCTGCCTTGACTTTCAGCACTTCTAAACATTGTAGTAATCCTTGTGGCAATTTTTTCTCCTCTAAGATCAAGAAGGCTAAGAACAATGACTGAGGTAAGGGAACAGGAAGAAAGAAAACTATCTAATGTGCTCTGTACTGAACTGGTAGCAGTGACATCATCTGAAGCCGACCTTCACTTCCAACAAAGAGCTAGTCTCTAAAAAGATACAAACTCCTCCATGCTCAGGGAAATGAACCATACTGATTTGCCAGCCCATTTAATAATCAAATGAGCAAAAGAGTAAACAAATGCACATTTCTCCAAGTACTTTCCACTCCCCTATGTGTCATGCTTGTTCAGTACCATATTTGCGATGTGCCTTCTTTGTTCAGTTGGGATTCAGGCTCTTCTTACCAACGCCATGACTTCAGCCAACATTAAGGCTGGCAGCTCTATGTTTTCATGCCTGGTTCTACAAAATGTTCTATACAATTCCACACCTTATTCTTTATTGTCTATATCAGTAGACTGCTGTCTTTAGTGACCCATAAGTAACAATACAAAGCAGGTGAATTACAGTGTGACTTACACGTTGCTCTGCCTGTTTCGAGTTTTTCCCTCTTAGTTTCCTGTGAGAAGTTTTGGAAGAGCCCCTACACAGTGTTTTGTAATGAGCTAAGGGAAGGAATCACTGTTATTAATGTCAGCAATGTTGAAATGTTGGTCAAATATATTCTTCCTGCTTGTTGCAACTTGGCCTTACTACAATACCATTAAATCAATGAGAGATGACCCTGATTTCTTAATAGGTCTCTCAGTAAATATTCTACCAATGGTCTTTGAATTCTTTTAAAATAAATCATCTAAATTAATGAGTCTGTATATTGAAACTTGTTTCTTCATTTTGTGGTTTCTTCAACATGTTGCTCCAATAGCAATGAAGCTCCATTGCAAATGCACAACACCCTGCACATGAGACATCTGGAAAACTTACAATTTAAACAGATTTCTACAATATATCTGAGATACCTCTAAGGAGCATAAGAATATAGGGTTCAATTCATTTTTTCCTGAAGCAGTAATTTAAAATATATCAGATGACTTGTGCCTCAAAATGGTCTTTTTTCCCCACTGTCCATTAAGTGAGTCTAGGATAACTTGGTTATCTATAAACATCCACAAAGTAGATGTCTGAAGTTACTGGAGGGAAATCCACTTTGATTTGCATAAAGATCTATAGAAAATTTGAAGGAAAGCTAACAGTTGAGTATAGTTTCTCTGAGGATTTGTATACTGTTGCTATCAAAACACTCTCTTAATTTTCCTCATGGATTTACAAAACAAAGACCTTTAATGTCACAGATGGAACACTAGGGTTAATAGATTTAAAGTTAGAAAAAAAAATCAAAATATTTCCTTTGTAGAGTTACAGAATTTAAAAGTGAATACTTACTCTTCTTCTCCCAAAGGGTTTCTTAAAAGTATCACTGTCATTATCCTAAATTGGTAGTTAATAAGGAATGATCTGTAGAAAACTCACAACCTCAGAGCTCTTATGTGCTCAGAGAAGCACAGACTCATCGTCAAACATTTATCAATTGCTTAGGTTTTGCAACATGCCTTTTTATTTTTATGATACGTAATGACAGAAATTTCTGTTGTCTTTTCAAGATAAAATAAATCTCCCTTGATGTGGAAGAAACTGCTTTCAGTAAGATCTTTTCAGCAATGGTGCATTTGCTTGACTCAGCACTGGCATGAATACCAATTAGACAAAATGGTCAGGAAAACAGATTATCATTTACACTGCTGTAATGGGAGGAAACCAGGAAGAATCTGCAGTAACCTGGGAGATTCTGATTTCCAAATGAGTTGTTCTCTATGCCAGATTTAATAAATAAGATATTTAACAAATAAAGGCCAACACCACAATTACAAACAAAGCTCAGGGAAAATCATGGCCCAGAGACTGTTCTCATAAGCAGTTTGGATGAGGCCATTCCAGTTTGTGGTAAAGCAGTTTAGCAGACTGGGTAAAAGTGGTGACATGTTACTTGACCTCAAGGCCAAGGAATGGTCCCAGACCTGATGTATTTAGCAATGTAGTTGTAACATTAAGGTCCATTTCTTTTCCTTGCCCCTGCTATGAAATCACCATTGGTGGTTGTTGGCTACTCAGTTCGCTTCCTTGAGCCCCTTATTCACAAACCAGTAGCTGACAAAACACTACTGATGCAAAGGGGGTGATGAATTAAACAGAAAAGCAAAGGCTCCTGGTTGGCTGGACAGATAGATTTTTACTTTGGTACAGGATTGCTCAGTAGTTATTAAATTGTTGCCATTGACAGATGGATTCACTGTGGTCCAGCTGTTTACTTGGACAGAACAGCTTTGCTTTTAGACCTTTTAAGCATTTCTGGTCTAGAGGCCAACATGAAGGAGAGTTACAGAGAGCCACATTTTGCTTTTATACAAGGGGAAGGGAAATAGAAGACTAGAGCCTGCAAGGAGCTAGGGACACAGCAGAAGTAAACTTATCTACGGGGAGATGTTCTCATTCTTGGATAAACATAACAGTAGACAAGCCTTCCTTGGCACTGCCACGGAACCTTAGGAAGTAGGATCTGAAATGGACTCATGTCAGTGGTAAAGAAAAAGTATTTTAAAAGCTCAAATGCTCTGAAATGATTTTATATTAATGAAGTCTTTCCATGTATTCTATTTGGGCCATTGTCTGTAACTCTTGGCTGAGTCCCTGGTAATTAAAACAAATAATTCTGTTCCTTAGTTGCTGCCTGTTATAAGCTATATCTATTTTCAATGAATTTGGCTACTGTTTGCTTTTTAGTCTGCAGCAGAACTGGTGACAGGGGCTATCTGCGTGCATGCTCCTGTTTGAATGTATTTCAGCAAAATACATTGTTTATAAAGTTCTTTGGGATACAAGGGATTCTACGACTGTGGAATACTTTGGCTGTGCCAATGCTGAGAAGTTAAAGACCACTAGAGAACATCTTGGACCTCTGGAATTTGGTCATTAAACTGTTATTAAATTATTATTAAATTAACGTTAACTTATTTGCATGGCACGTTGAATGGGTTTGCAGACAGGTCAACTAAGATACTTCTTTGCAATGCCTGGGCACCATTCAGAGATTGTCAGATTTCATACACCATTCCCAATAGGCAGTTTGCTTATGGCCACTCTGTTTGAAGGGCAAAGAGGTTAAACAGCCTATATGTACCCTGCTGGCCTCAGTGCAAAAAAAGCATACATCTAAATTATTGGGGGCGGGGGGAAGGTGAAGTATGGCTGAAAACACCACCACAAGTGAACAGACAGAAAAAATTCTGTCTTGTGCATCCCACGTTCCCTAGCTCCTGTGCTATTCTAGATCTCCTGGCAGTGCTGTTGGACCACAGAGGGGAGTATCTTAAGGCAAAATCCTTTGGCTTAGTCATGACTCTACGCTTTGATATCTCATGTTGTGGCAAGTCTGGACTATGGCTTTTCTGAGCATCAGAGTTCAATCTCCACGTGAAGTAAGGACTCAGCTGAGACAGAGCAGGAGGCATCTCCCTTGGTGGGCAGACCCAGTTCTCCACGGAGTCGGGAAGTGTGTTGGAAAAGACAGTTGGCTGCACATCAGAAAATCTGTATACTCAACTTGGAGATTCCTAGGAAGTTGTTTTCTTAGTGACAATAACAACAAGAACAATTTTAGATTATTTTCTTCAGGTCTGTTTTTAGCGGTTTAGGTCTGTTCAGAAGTCAAGGAGTACAACTGGTACTTCTCTGCAGAAAGGGGTTTTTTTTGGTTATTTTTCTTTTTTGTAGCTCACACTGGCACGTAGGAATTCTTGTTTATAACAGGGATCTGTCTGTCTTAATAATGTTGGCATTTTAAAATTTACAAACACTGTGGGAGCTGAAGGAACAGAACTTGCAGGATTCTTAATGTGTCTCGTAAATGGTAGCAAGCCAGGAGGTTCTCTCTGCAATGTGAGTGCTGTGGGCCACGTAGGGTAGACACACCTTAAAGCCGACCCAACTCCAACGAGAAGGTACTCACCAACTCTCAAAACTAGGCTTGTAACAGGAAAGAGTAGGAAAGTGAAATAGAAAAAAACAACAGAAAATTGTGTTTAAGGAACAAACCTCAACACAAGCCAGCAACTTCCATATTTGCCACTACACACAGTAGATTCTGAAAACAAATTTTGGAATCTGATTTGGGAGAAAAAAAAAAAAATTAGCTGCAGAATGGGACTGTTCTAGCAATAAGAAAAATTTTTTGGTTTGGTGTTTGCTGAAGAAACCCTGTAGGATGAATACCCGCTCTGCTTCCTAACAATTAAATACACAATCAGAGGAATTTAGCTTTGATTTCCAAGAAAACAAAACTGACTGAAACAGACACAAAAATGTGCAGTTTGGAAGCTGGGAGAACTTTCAGAGGTCACAAGGTGTTAGTGAAACAGAGGTATAACATGGAAAAAAGTGAAAGGACTTATGGGCTATGACAGAAGTCCCAAGAAGTAAAACCATAAAAATGGTACTAAAGAGCAAACTCTATTATCATGTGTGAATTAGGAGTGCAGTCAATACAGGCTTCATCTTTAAGCAAAGAAAAGAGCTAGGCATCTACAAAGAGTGACTGAAGCCAAAATATGATTCATGCAATGGAGGTGTCTGGCTCTCTTTATTAGCAGTAGAAAGAGTTTTAAATATCTCTGCTTATAATTTAAATGCTAATAATTAACTGGGGAGGACTCAAGCCCTGGTGACCAGAAGGAGTACAGTCAATTCACTAACACCTCATGATACTTTCTTTGTTTGGAACATCACGTAATTATAAATAAATTTCAGTGTCATGAGGAATTTCATTTTTCCTTCCTCAGTCAGAGCAGTGGGGCTTAAAACATTGTGTGTGTGTGCATTTCCAAATGTGTTTTTAATTTCTGTTCAGTTCTAGGACAGTAAATCACTGTTAAATTATGAATTGTTATAAAGTAAATCAGAATGCATCATATGGAATGGTCTAATATAGCAAAATTAATTTAAAAATAGTAATTAAAATATACGTCCACTTAAAATCTTCCTGAAATACATTCCCCAGTTGTCAAAAAGAAATTCCAAACTGCGTCCCCCAAATCAGTTACCATCAACCTTTTGTTTTGGGGTAAAAAAAGCTAAAAAGGTAAATGACAAACAGAAATAGTACTTATGATTAAAATGTAGATTGCCCGTTTGCTATTTTAACACTTTGATTTGAATGATTAATTTAAATGGAAATCCCTGATAGCTAAGCAGCAAGGTTAATTAAACTCAAAGTCCTGCTTTGGACTACTTGTGCTAATATCCGCATTTCACACCAGTAGTTTGGAGCCAAATTTCAATCTCTCTAGGGAACTGTTCCTTGCTCTTATGCAACTACTTTTTTCAGTAATTCACCATTGTTAAGCAGTTCCAGCCTAGACTGGAATCTTTATCCTTTCATCAAAAACCTGATCAGGTTTGGCTCAGCTCTGAAACGCATGGATGATAAAATCTGAGATTACAAACTGTGCACTGCATGTGTATTTTACATTACAGCACTCAGTAGTATCTAAGAAAATGAAAGTGATTTTTCTTAGCTTCAGCCTTCCGGACTTTTTTGTGGGTGAATGTATTAGAGCAGAATACCAAATTAGGAATTAAAATATTTACTAGGTTAAATCAGAGAAATCCCACATGGGATGCAAAATGATATGTTGGTTATGTATTGAGGAAGGTGGAAGTAAGCAGGATGAAAAAATCAACCACAATAAGGGTTTAACAAATTAAACTGACAATGTACCATTTAATGCGCATGGTAAGAATACATTGATTAAATGGCAAATGAAATAGCAGGAGAATTTGCTGTATATTTTCTTACTGAAAAATGTTTCTCATCACAAAATTAGAATATATACATTACTAAGACTCGTTTTCACCTGCTTTGTCAAGAGTGACAGAATGAATCTACCAGTCGAGAGTTAAGATTATGAGCATCGAAAGTGAGGAATAGTACAAACAAGAAAAAGGGGGGGAAAAAACCCCAAACAGTTGCGTCATGGGAAGACCTTGGGTTTATGAGTTCTGTAGCCTGAAGTCTACACGACTGCTGTGAAGTCCAGTAGCTGTCTGAAGACACCACCACCTCCAGCCAGCTCCACCAGCTTGTCACCACCTCTTGAATCTGCCCGCTGAGCTGAGAGCACTCCCTAACCCGATTGTGTCACATCGACCTTGGTTAGCAAAGCCTTATTATCGAAGCTAACCCAATTTATTTAGAGTAAATTGGGTTAGGCAGCGCTCGTACGATTGGCTCAGCAGGCAGATCGGAGGCAGTGGAGCATGGGTTAGCGTCCCTAAACTGACTGGGAGTAATGGTCTTTTCAGCATGGCTACAGCTGGGGAGAGAGATGTCCCCAGCCCAATGCAGGTGTCAAGAGCTGGCAGTTGTTCGGAGAACTCCTATGGGATTTATACACGATGGTGGGCATCTCATTTCTACAGAGAGTCAGCAGAAGGAATGGATTCGCATGTTTTCATGAAGAAATCCCAACTACCTTTCAGCTAATGCAAAGAAGTTCTATTAACGCGCTGGAAAATAGTTAAAAAGGAAAACATTGTGAAAGAATAATAAAGAGAATTTTGTGTTCTTCCCTGTATTGGTGATCAGAGGAAATACAGCCGGTACTCAGAACTAAATTAATCCTATGCATATCTGTAATACTGAAGCTATCTAGATGTGAAGTACTGTATGCCCTCATTTCTCACTCAAGTCACTCAAAGCAGAAGTTGCTACTTTTGGCTTCAGAAATGTAGGCCTTTCATTTGCTTTATGGCTTCACTGATATACAAAATAGGAGTGCTAACCCTATCACAAATACACATTGTATCTTCAGCATCAGTGTTTATTTTTTTGTAGGTAAAATAATCCTAAAAGACTAAGATTGCTTTCAGGATGTCTTTACATGTGTAAGCAAAACGTGGCATTTGGTTTGCTTTGGAAAACAGATTAAAAAGGCAGAGGAAAAGAAAACACATTAATTTCCATTTTAGAGACATGCTGATCTGTTTTAGAAGACAAGGAGGATGCTGGCCTTTTGGATTGGAGCTGGATGACTGACACTGATTAATATATACTGTACTTAGGGTTTATTCACCTACATATTTATGACCTGTAAGTCCTAATGTCCTGGTTTGGGTTGGGGTTTTTTGGGGGGAAGGCATTGTTTTAATGTAATCCTGCATTATTTTGTTCTAAAATTATGATTATTTTCATTACTGCCTTGAAGATAACACAGAATACCACCACGCCTTTGCAGAACATGAGACAGAATTATTTCTGTAAAACCTGTGGTTATTGCCCATCAAAGAAAAATTTTGTGATCCATTAGAGCGAAGCAATGCTGGATAAAATTAAACAATCCAAAGGACACCTAAATCCATGTCACAAAATTTTGGTTTTATCTAAGTGGGAGACATGCACACGCACAAAATGTGCAAAATATTATTGGAAAAAATATTCTCTGCCTCACAGAGTGTTTTCATTTCAAGGCTGTTTCTGAATAAAGCAACATCAATAAAATATCCAGTTCTTTGGGCATGTCTAATGGCAGCCAAGCTGTGCCCAGGAGAGTCCTGTAGTTCATTGCACAGTGACTGTACCATCCTATCTAGACTCCATCACAAAATGTATTCTGCTTGTCCAAAACTGTCTCACACGGTGCAGACTTCAGATTATCAGACATTTCATTTTATTTGCCAAGAGAGGATCATTCTCTTCTTTTCCCTTATGTATCCCTACTGTGGTCTCCCCAGTGAGTTACACATTTCGGAACAACATAAAAACTCATCCCATGCTTCATTTACTCCAGCTGGCAAAAAACTCTAGGGCCAGAAGTGATCTCTGGGACATGATGAAAGAAATACCATAAAATGCGAACTCACCTTTTCTGCTACATGTAGAGGACTGGGGGGGGCTGGGGGGCGGGGAGGTGGTGGTGGTATTGGTTTTTTGCCTGGTGCCTCAAATGAAATGCTGGTCTTCGCTGTAGAATACGCTCCCAGGGGACAGCAACAAAAGTCCCTGACATTCCAGCTCATCAGTCTGGGCTGAGCCAGAAAATAAATGTAAAGGTAACTCAGAGTTATTCTGTGCTGCCGCTACCTAGTTCCTAAGATTGCTTTCATGTTTAAAAGCAAGGATGTCTTAGAAGTTATCAGGCTATTGGCCAATGCACAGACAAACCATTAAACTTTGGTCTGTGTTTTGCTAGCAGACTCTCACATATCACTGGTGGTCTCTCCTTTACTTTGTTGTCCTGGTCCACCATTAATTCTCTACCTTACTGGGGATCCGAAAACCCAAGAAGGCTACTTGCATATAGCTCTCTGCCATCTGCAGGCACGAGGGTCATTAATAATGCAGCCTGCAGAAATGAGGGCTTTGGGAAATCTTTATTTTTCTTCTTAATAAATTGCATCCTTCGGAGGCTGCTGAAGTGGATCTCCCAGTGCTGGAGATCAATAAAGCTTTCTCTTTCCTAGGTTGCTTTTCTTTTTAAAACGTTTTTGTCAAACACTGACTGGGATGGGCAGGTACTGTGTTTCTGTGAGAAACCAACCTGTGAAGCTGTGCCTGCCTACAGCAATGTTACTGTAGTTATTTTAAGAGCTTAGAAGAAACCCTCTCCATAGAGCATACAAGGGAATAGGGGAATAAAGGAATAATGGAGAACTGCTGTATTATACTACAGTGAAACTGTGAAACCTTTGGCCAAAATCCTTTGACCTACTAAGTTTCCAAAGGGTCAAAGTTTCATCCCCAAAGTGCTTGAAAGGCACATGACGATGGTCAACATGGTAGAACCATACCAACACTTTAAGGCCACAGATTTTACTTACTTTGGTTTTTGAGCAACTAACCTAAATAATCTTTGCTCTGCATGACTGCTCTACCTGCTTCTCAAGACACCATTTCTTTGGTGCCATTTGTGCTGAGCTCAAATTGCATATTAACCCAAGGTGGGTGCAAATGAAGACCTGAACAAAATTTAGACTTGATCTTATGTAAGGAAAGTAAAGGGAGGAGGTTGGAGCAACAAGAAAAAACTTCTCTTACTGAACACTTCACTTTATCTGACCTTAATTTACTACCCAATATAAGATGCTATTAATCAACTGAGTGTGGTTTTGGCACACTTTTACTGTTTGGGCTGAAATTTTTTATGCTGCGTGCCTGTCTCAAATCTCTCTTCCTTTCCCTTGCTCCCTCCCTCCCTGCTTCCTGATAGAAAATATAGAGAAATAAGGCACAATTCATCTGATGCTTTGAGATACATAATTTGGGATGATCTGACTTGTGCTCTGAACTCTGCTGGCTGTACTGACTGTGTCTCAGTGACTAATGAGGAATCTGTGGAAATTAGCTCCATTTTAGTGGTATACATTTTAATGAAATGACTCTCACCCAAAGCCCTGAAAGACCACCCATAGGGAAGAGGCACTTCCACTGTGTCTTTGAAACATGAGTCAACTTATTTAAAACTAAGCAGGGGGCATTTTGTAGAAGAGGGGGATTTCAGCCTGATTGAATTTACATCCTTATTTCCTAGGTTTTAGGGGTATGCATGACAATAAAATGTCAAAGCTATCCAATGGAAAGGAATAACATTTTAGTTCTCTTCTGGGCTGCATGGGATATTCCAGTTCCATGAAAAGGTGAATCTTACCAAGTTCAGTTGCACCTGATCTGATGACCATCCTATCAATAAGCTTCATCATCACATATCTTAATATCCATAATCAGGGTTTTCAGCTTTCAGCTCAACAGCCACATTCAATATAACAAGATAACCCACTTTTATAGGTCCCATTGACTCCTGTTCACACAGCTTCTGCGTGTAAGAAGAATTCTGCCGTAGTAAATTGGAATTCCACAGAAGTAAAAACAATGTTATAATGGATACAACTGATCTCTTCTAGTCATGTTTTGGTTGGTTTATTTTTTTTTTTTTTTTTTTTTTTTTTGACACCACTTGAATTAATAAAAGAAGATAACATGTCATATCTCAGCTAACATATTTTGCATGTGCCTGTATGTTTATGTGTGTATGTATGTTTATATTAAACTGGTTTGATCCTGCATTGTTCAGATCTTCCCAGGTATTCGCTTAGGGCCATATTCTACCACCTTATAGGACACCATAGGGTCAATTTATTTTCTAGAATTGTCATATGGAAATCCATGAGCAGATCAGGAAGATGAATATAGAAATCATCCGTTTTAATTACAGGCTGAGAAGGCAATTAAATGGGAATGAATCATTTCCATTCATTTATATTTACTTTTTTTCTAGAAGAGGTAGTGCTGCTTTATTCAGAATAATAGTGAAGCAGTGGTGTGTGAATTAAGCTGAATAGTTACGTTATCCAGGTTTTAGTTTTTAAACAGTAATCCCCATAAGAATCTTCACTGCTGTAAGTCATGTGTATTCGTACCTTTTTAAGGCACTGGACCCTCTGAAGTGTGACCTCCACTAAGACATCATAAGTGCTCTGAACAACAGCTTGGGAAATCAGTTTTATAGTGCGGAATAATTTTGCAATGCTACCCAAGTTATTAGGAATTCCAGCTTTTTCAGAAGGCAAACTATCTAGAGACAAGCTAAGAGAAAGGGCTGAAAGGGTTGGGATTACCTGCAACATTCTCATCATTGCGTGGTCTGATGTGTCCTTGCTTCATGAGAGAAAGTCCAAGGGCCTTTGTCACCCGCTGAAACAAAGAAAAAAAAAAGAAGAATCCCATAACATTTTCTGTAGACTCATTTCTTTCTGTGTCAGACCAAAGGAAGTACACTTGTACCACCGTTTGTGTGAGTAGGAACTTTTCTACTGAGGGTTGAACTCCTCCTGTCTGAACTTCATCCTCATCACCCACCACCAAGAAAAGCTCTGCAACCTTCACTGCCTCTGGATAACTGGAGCAGGAAAAGCCAAGAACACGTTGCAGTTTTCGCATTGCTGTTTTCTCCCGAGACAGGAGTTCACTCCGTGCTTTAAGGTGGCTGGACGGGAGCCAGCTCTAAGTCAGAGGCCATGTGATTGAGAATCTATGTCTATTAGCACTGCAATAATCCACAGGTCAGAGAAATCGGTTTATAAAATATTCACACTATATAGACTCCTCTTTAAATTCTAAGCTCTTTTGACTATCTTCCTCTTTCTGGAAAGTGCTTCCAGGGCTTCTTTCTGCTGACAGTCTGAAGCTTTCTTCTAATTCCCAGCTTAACATATTCTTGTCCCAACACTGACTTTAATTTCAATTGCTTTTCTTCCTCCTTCGTTTATACTTCTGCTATGCTCAGGGCTGTCCCTACTCAACAGAGACTCTTTGGAGCTAATCAAAGTGGTTTTCTGCTTTATTAGCTCTCTGCCAAGATGAGTAGCACACTGTCGCAGAGCAAAGCAAGCCCATGTGCTGCTCATCTTCTGAGCTGTGGAGGGACCTGAGGGAAACTAGCTTGGATATAGATGTTTCACTTTTAGACAGCCAAGTTTGTGACATGAATTCCATCCCTGGTTTTGCAAGAACACGTGCTGTGGAAGGTCCTAATACTGCCCGAATGTAATGAGTTCATTAACCACAAGATGGGATACAGCTGGGCGAACTTAGGCTGTTTGAGTTACAATAGGAAAGGAGGACAGTAGGGAATCTGGGGGGAAAAAAAGGAATTATGCAACTTGTTAGTGCCTATGCAGTGGCTTAACCTTATCTTTCAGTGTAGGAGTGAAACTCTCCAAAAAAAAAAGTATTTTCAACTCCCTCAGGACAGAAAAGACAGGGTTGTATTCCCAGACCTGTTCTGGGATACATTTCCCTGAGAACTGAACAATATGATCTTGAGGAATCACAAAAGTAGGGGAATGCTTTTCCTACCAAACAAGGAAACAGAAAACATATTATATTTGTTCTTTTTTTCATCAAGATGGGCTGAACTTTGGCCCATGAAAGCTTTGTTTTTTGTTGTTTAGAAGTGTGGAGGAAGCCAATGGATGTTCATCTGGGACATCACCACAGATTGCCAAGCTGAAGTGCTCAATGAAGTACACACTGTTAGAATGCCTCTGCCATTTGCATTGGAAAATAGCAAGGACTTGTACAAATAAAGCAAAGAAAGATCATTTGGTTATCCTGTCTGAACATCTTGGCAATTTCTCCACGCTTCCAAGCATACTTCTGTCAATGCCAAGGTTATATTAGACTGTTTATTGTACACGAACGTCACATATTCATTAATTTGGCATCAGGCAATTGCTCATTGTGTTTATCACCTTCCAAAGCAAGAGATAATGCCTTTTCATTGCATATTTTATTACTTAGGTTCTGCTTTCAGATGGGAAGGGTAGACTTGTGTTGTAGTTTAACCCCAGCCGGCAACTAAGTCCCACACGGCCGCTCACTTCACCCCGGCAGGATGGGGGAGAGGATCGGAAGAGTAAAAGTGAGAAAACTTGTGTGTTGAGATAAAGACAGTTTAATAGGTAAAGCAAAAGCCACGTGTGGAAACAAAGCAAACCAAGGAATTCATTCCCCGCTCCCCACGGGCAGGCAGGAGTTCAGCCATCTCCAGGACAGCCGGGCTCCAGCACGCGGAACGGGGACTTGGGGAGACAAACGCCATCACTCCCAACGTCCCCCCTTCCTTCTTCTTCCCCCAGCTTTATCTGCTGAGCATGACGTCATATGACATGGAATATCCCTGGGGTCAGATGGGGTCAGCTGTCCTGGCTGTGTCCCCCCCCCAAATCCTTGTGCCCCCCAGCCTGCTCGCTGGTGGGGTGGGGTGAGGAGCAGAAAAGGCCTTGGCGCTGTGTAAGCACTGCTCAGCAGGAACTCCATCCCATCCAAACCCAGCACATGAGCTTAAACCCAGATTTTGACTTAACTCCAGCCCCTTCCTAAGGCTGAATGCATCATTTACACCACTGACAGCACCTCCTGTAGTAGGCCTGCAGGCCGTACAAGGTCCAGCATCAGCGTTACATTTTTGCCTTTTTCTGGCCATCGTCCTCACCCTATCCCCAACCTTCACTTTGGGCGTAACAATGGTGCAGAGCCCCTGAACTGCTCTAGCCCTGGCCACAGGCCAGAAGCTGTTCACCTTTTCCAACATTATGTCTTTCAAGCTCTAGCAATGAGCTGAACTCCTCCATCCGCGATGTCGAAGCCCTAACCAGTGGTAGTACTAATAGGATGGTCTTTTGGTTCTTACTAGTTCTGCGGGACTATAAAGAAAACATTGGCCCTTCTAACTGCATATTGAGGTCTCATCAGTTCCTGACTTGGTAGCAGCAGGTAGTACAATATCTAGAACTCAGGATGTAGCCTTTTGTAGGTGATCCAGACATTTACCATCAGTTGGGAGAGCTCGTATCTCTCTAGTGATGCTGAAGCCCTTCATATCTATATGTAAGTATGTATGTATGCCCACGTCACCATATGTGACAGCCAGGTCCTCAGGAACCAGAACAGGTGGAAGGGGAATAAGTGACTACCTGAGAGTAAATCTGTGTTAGCAATGATCTCTTGCATAATACTCTAGTGATTGCAGGATTTGTCCGGGCGTGTGATACTATGACCAGGGTCATCCTTAACCAAAGCAGACTCAGATCCCGCACCCAGAAGATCAGTCTACAGGCTTTGGGCTGTTGGGACAGCGGACACTCTTCACATGAACTTGGGCCATCAGGCACGCAGGGCTGCAAGACAGATGACTGCCTGTGTGCCTGTGTACACCCAGGATGCAAACACAGTGGTTCGAGGAGTGCGTTTGGGGCAGTTTAGAAAGCTGCCTGGGGCTTAGGTGCCTACATTCTGCCTAAACCTCACTGCAGGGGGAAGTTTTGTTAAGCAAGATCTTATCCACTGTGCCTAAAGCTATGTCTCCCATCCACTCTAGAAAAACAGGTTTATTTCCTTTTTGTCAGTGCTACAATGTCTTGTCCCAATAGTTTTGATTTACCTCCACCATAGCTGACATACGCGTTTTCACCTTCCCTTCCCTGGGACTGCAGCAGCTTTGTTGCCATATGCAGGGTGTCAGTGTGCATCACCCCCATCCTGAGCAGGACATGTATTTGAACTGGCAGTGTAGAGAATTGACATCGGGCACAAGTAATCTATGTGTCATGGCTTTAGTATGTCACCTGTCAGATGATGTTCCTTAATGAAGCCCGTTCATTCTTGCCAGATGGGCCACTGGTGCAGACATCAGCCTCTTCTGCAGATGTAGTTGGATGTTCAAGACCAGTGATCATCTGGGAGAGGAGGGATTTTTAATATCTGAGAATGAAAAAACCAGATAAGCCCAGTTCTTGCTGAAATCTGTGGCTCTCAGCAATGACCCTGGATTCTGGACTGAAACCAGTGTTATTACCTTTTTTTTTTTTAAAAAAAAAAAAAAAGTGTCGTTCATCAGTTTTAGAAAATTCTGAAACTTACGAACTCAAAATAGTGCTGTGGAAATAAGGGATTTTGGTCTTCACAACAGCAGGTAGCTTCTGTTGAATGATGGAGATATTTGCCAGGGTGAAGTGGGTTATTTTTATCATAACTCTCTTTCCATTAGTACATTCCCTGCTGGCTTGGAGGATTATATCTATTTTGGCTTGGAGGATTATACCAATTTGTTTTGCTACAAAATCAATAAAAATAAAAGCTAAAATGACAATTAAATCCAAGAAAGCCCAGCTGGAAAGCATGCAAAATTCCTCTTTTCTAATTAAAGTCTGTGCAAACCACAGCTTTACAGAGGCATTAGGGAGGGAGGGAGGGAATAAAAGGAGCATGTTCCCACTAACACATTTACTGTAGCTGCCTTTCAGGCCAAACAAATTACTGCAGAACGTTAACCCAGCACTTTAACAAGCAGCAAGGCCTGCAGGGTGCCCCTAATTTTGGGAAGAGGAGGAGAAAGGTGAGGCTGAGTATGTAGGGAGGGGGTACACCATCTCTTGCTGTTGGGTGTGAAAACCTTGCTGTGTGCCCTAAAGACCTGTAAAGTTGGTAGGAGCTGACTTCATTGGGCTTTGGGTGATGTCTACAATGTGATTAGAAAGGTGCAGTATATGCCAGTTAATGTCTCCCTCTTTAGTCTGGGCAGCAGCAACCGGCTGCTAGAACTGCTGTTTTGGAGCCAACATGCAAGAAAGTGGGCGTCTGAATAGGAAAAAACCAAAAAACCCCAATGGCTTTCAGCGAACATACCACGCCAGGCTGCTGCCTTCAGCTTCCCCTCATGTTGCTTCCCCTGCAGCCGCTGAGGAAAGCTGCTGGCACTCCTAAAAAGCCAAACAAATAAAGAAAACCTCCACTAACCACAACAAAACCAAAGAAATCTCACAGCATAAGAGAGTAAGATACAGATAGGCACGACTGCGAAAGAAGAAGAGGGAAGAAAATGTGACGTGTGGAAAAAGACAAATGAACTACATGGACAAAACTTTCCACTACTGCAAACTGAATGTGAAAGTAGAAAGATCAAAGGATGATCCACAACCCGTAATCCTGGGGAACTTGTTGCAATACTGAATCTATGGACAAAACAAGCCACAGGCCATCCTTCCATGTCAGCACCTTATGGTAGGTACTGGCACACCAGTGAGCAATGCCAGATTGCTTTCCCTCACCTTAAACCCAATTCTACCTCTTGTTTTGGCATCATAGCACAGCGTCTTGACAGTTGGCTGTCACCAGTCTTATGTGGTAAGAAGACACCATTATTAACGTTAGGCACTATCGCTAAAGCCACTGTTCACCTTTAGTGGACAGGCAGAATGAGGTGCAGTTTCCATACAGCTAGAGCATTTTATACATGCTACCCAGTGCCAGACTGGAGCTGCAAGTCATGAAATGATTGCAGAATTCCTGTTTATGATGCTGCTGCCCTTTGAACAGTCAACATTTTATATCAGTGAAAGGAATAGATCCGTTTGAAGGTCAGCCCTACAGATTGCAAAAGTTTTCACCTCAGTCAGAGAGGTATTCTGCACCAGTAATTCTACAATGGAAATGTTCCAGCCAGAGTGCAAACAACACTGTCCCACTGGAAATGTTAGGTCTTGATAGCCCCTGAAAACCAGGATTTGGGCTTCTAAAAGCGGGACTGTGCCCACTTGTCCATTCCGATACAGGCTATTGGACTGCGTGCACTGGTACTGCAACGCCGGACCCCTCATGCCTGGAGACGAGGGAGCCCAAGCCAAGCCAAGCCAGCGCTAGAAGGACACAGGTATGAGCAGCGCGGGCTCGTCTCTCAGGCGCGTCCTCGCCGTTGGACATGCAGCTCTGCTGGGTAATGCAACCTGGGCAGCCACGGGAGAAGCACCCTAAATTGGTAGAGGTAAAGCTGTGTCTCAGAACAAGGTTCTTTAAGCTGACAGCATAATTAGGCATTCACTGGGGGGTCGCTGGCGTGGCTGTCACGATGGGGAGAAGGAAGATTTTTTTTTTTTACCCAGAGATTTCATTGATACTGAACTTTTGGCAAATTTCACAGTGAAGACCACATTTAGGATAGCAAGATTATATTTCACTTGAGAGAGCCTCAAAAAGGAATGCCTCAGGCATAATATGGGGATTGATGCTGATTAGCTAGTCGAGACAAAAATTGTAATGAACCCTGCGAGCTCCAATAGAGTGCGTTTGCTGCTTGTCCTTCTCTAATAATGTTCTGGCACAAACCAGCTCTCCCCAGTCCAATATGCTGGTCTGTGCGTAACTCCAGTAGTTAACCTTGACGGTCTGAAGAACATGGCTTTAAATTTGATATTGTGTTCATTGCTATCCTTTGCTGTCAAAAAATATTAAATCTTCCCTCAGCCACTTGCTTTGCATGGTGAAAGACAGATGGTTGTGCTGGATCATTCCACAGCAGAGCAGCTGTTGTAATCGAGGACCCAAGAATTCTGCCAAATTAATTAGACTTTTCCACTGATCTGGATAAAAAGAACAACGCATTGGCATTTCAAAGGTATCTTGGTTCTAATTTATACCACCCTGCCAGGTTATCTCCTGTGAAATATAGCTATGATGGGGTGTTCTTCTAGGGCATCATATCAGATGACTTTGAAATAGGATAGAAAGGTGGTAGGCAGATATCAACTATTTAATACACCATCCTAAAATGTATATAGAAAAATAATCTTGAACTAGTAGGATAAAAAGACCTATGACATATATGCTCTCATATCCAATATATTTCTGTATCTTGGGGAACAAAATTGCCTTGTTTCTAGTATTTTAGCTTCATTCTTTGTCAGCTAAACTTTCCACACACAAATCCATGAAATACAAAGTATGTACATTTTTTGCAGCATTTCACAATCTTATTCATAAGGCCCATAAGTAGTGCTCAGGGTTTGTATACCTTTTTTTGCCTTATCAGAGCACGGTTTCAGAACTTGATTCTTGATAGAGGGGGAACACATGCATGAGGAACACAGCAAGTTTTTAAAAAGAAGATTTTGGATACAGCCAGTAAGGGATGGACAAGTATGGTGTTGCTGAGCTGCACACTATAAAATAGCGTTGCTCTTTGTGGACCCTATTTCTCTTTAGTGCAATACCAAAGCAAACTCCCTGCAAAGGGTCCGTATCCTCAGGAAGATACCAACAGTTTGAAAAAACCATGGTTCTGAAAATACAACTCTTCAATAAGAAACTCACTGAGAAAGAGTCCCTATGTTTTTTCTGATTAGCTCCTTGCACTGTTAAGAGGGATCTCTCTACATAGATAAGTTTAAAAATGTATCTATTATGGCAAACGGAAGGACTTCATTGTACAATTGGACTTGCGCGTCTTCTTTACTGTATTTGTTTTCCTTAAGACCTAGACACCTATTTTGATTACTATAGAAAAAAATTACTATAGAAAAAAATTACATTGTCCAGTACTGTCTTAATGTTTAACGCTAGAGTACAGAAATAATGTTGGTTATTCTGTAAAACACTCTTTCCTTACCACGTTATTTTAAAATATTAGAAAGCAATAAGCAAAAAGCCCATGGCTGACATTTTTCATACCAGAGCACTGTTCTTTCTGTTTAGAAACTGAAACTAATGGGCTACATCTTCAACTGGTGCAAAGCTGTGCAACTCCATTAATTTTAATAGAAAGATGTCAATTTATATAAACTAAAATCTGACACCATGACTCTTCGTCACGCTGCGTAACAGTGTAAGTATATCTGTTATCATGGCAGCCAGCGCTTAGGTAGTTTTGGAAGCTGTGGCATCAAAGGCATGTTGAGAAAACACAAAGGTAGTATTATAAGGGTTGCTAAAATGCACAAACTTTTCCAAGTTTTTTCATGCTGTAGCTTATTAATGTCTGTTGTTTATTCAGTAGGTATGTCCCAGCTGATTCTCTTGGAAAGTCAGGTATTTCCTGAGACAGTATACCGTTTAGCAAAAACTACCCTTTCCCCTGAGTATGACAGAACTAAGCAGGGACAGTTTCCTTGCTCCTCAGGTCTGAACCAGCCAGTGCCTGGAAGAGCTCCACCACCCTTTGGGTCCTCTCCCAGTGCTTTGCCAGTCCTCTCTTGGTGACCCTTCTGCTTCCCTGCACATGGCTTCACCCACGCGGTTCCCAGCCCCTGCCTTCGCAGTTGGTGCTTGAAGACGTTGTTTTCGCAGTTGGTGCTTGAAGACGTTCCTGCCCTTCTCCCCGAGACACTTTGTGCTCAGACCCTTGTGGCTGCAGTACTGGTTCTTCAGCTCAGACTCCATAAAGGAAAAAGTGCTTATTTTCTTCTTAATTCAGCGAGAAGGAAAGCTCCCACTTCCATCAGCGTGTCTAATGCCTGTTGTAGCCCAGGGATCAAGGCACACTGCCTGTCTGCTGCTAAAGCCTTCAAGATCACAGTGCTGGTTTACTGTGTGGTGTCCATGGTAGAGTCCATTTCTCTGCCTACACTTTGGCCATCTGTAGAGATGCACCGTGCTGCATCTTTTATCCAATAACAGAGACCTCAGCTGGCGGCAGATTTGGAATTTGCCTCCAACCATAAGTGCTGGTTGAACTGGACTCTGAAGCCACAGCTGCTTCATATTCTCCCAATGTGCCAGTGACCAGTTATGATTTGGTGCTAAACGGGGCTAGTAATGAAATTATTCTCCTCTCCTCCCTCTGGCAGAAAAGCCGTGTGCCAGCCACTGGCCAGGCTGCTGCTGCACACACACGCGCGGTCCCAGCACCCTCTTTTTTAGATCTTCCTAACGAAAGACACTTGCTGTTTCCTCATCCTCAGGGAAGGTGTGCCTTCAAAATCACCTCCAGTGTGAAGGAGGAGGGCCAGACTTGAATCTTACAGAGCTGTGTTTTTATCTTTTTGAGTCTGTGCTATTCCTCAGGATATTCCTCAGCAGCATGAGATCAGCATGTAGTCCCATACAGGTTATTTCAGGATGAGAGAACAATTTCCCAGCTACTCATCGTGTGTCTTAGCCATTAAAACAACCCACTGGGCAGCTGATCGGTCTCCTTGACATTTTTACTGTGCTAACTCTTCAAGGGGAAGCTTCCTACGAAAACAGTTCAACAAAGTGAGTTGCACTGTCCCACTGACCATTTTACTGTGTAACAGCTGGTGGATTTTAGCGTTTAATGCAAATGAACCCAGCAAAAAACTTAGCTGCCGAAGTCTGCCTGGAGATGAAAGGCTCGGAAACTAAAAGTCTCCCGTACAGCAAGCGAACGACGCAGAGAGGAGGTTTGCTGGCGTAGGCACGAAGCCGGTGGCAGGGTAAGGTGACGCTGCTGACGCTGTCGTACACCCCGGGTGTACCGATCATGAACTGATCGTACGTAAATCCAAGGGGTTTGTTTCCATGTATGGGCAAGCAATGGTCCTTTATTTTAACTCCTTACTTTGCTGTAAAATATATGAACAATGCCAGGTAAGAGCAATAACATGTTTTCTCCCCTGACTTGGGTCTATTATATGTTTATTATATCTTCTGGGAAACTGGCAGTTCCATGGGCTTGCTAAAAATAGGAACTTGCTTTAAACATATATCAGAAAATATTAGCACAGCGCGAGGGGCTTTCTTCCTCCTATACTTTCAATTGTTAACTAGTACATCCTTCTGAGTATCGTATTTAAGAGCAATATATCACACCTTCATTTTCATCAAGGAAAATCTGCACTTAAGCACCAGGGACTTACAGTACTAATCCATTATCAGAATGCCATGGAACTGATAATGCCCTGGTGTGGTGGCATAATCCATCACTGGAACACATGCACTGTTGAAGTGTTTCTGCAAGGTCCCTTAATAAGCAGAGAGGATTTCTGCCTTCCAAAAGCAAACAAATTTTACATTTTTCAGGAAAACATGGGGTTTTTCCCCGAAATTATAAAAACTTTCAGGGAGATGCAGAATTTATATTACATCACTATTTATTTTATGAGGTAATTTCAGGCTCATTTGAAAACGAGCTGTTCCAAAATCCAGATCTGGCATTAAAGGTAAACATAAATATTTGAAAAACAGATAATTAAAAATGTAGTGGAAAATGTCAGAGCTTCCTATAGTGAAAGATGTGAGAAGCTGTGTTCTCTCCCTGTTTCTCTTACTTCATATATTATTATCCTCATCTGAATGCCTGAGAACATAGATACTTTCAACCTGACGACAGTCTTGCGCAGTGGGGATTGTTAGTCCTATTTTATTCTTTTTCACTTTCTAGGTCAGAAGAAACTCTGGCAGACGCTTTAAAACAGATGCCCCGAAGACTGGAACGTGCTTTGTCTTATCATTCATTCTGGATACATTTATAAAACCGAAAAAACCCCAGCCAAGTCCTGAACCCCAGCTTGGAGAGAAGCTGACTTCGCTTCCCCTTACACTTCCCTGTCGCGGCAGATCCGCGGCACTGCTGGTGCCGGGATGCCCCAGTCTGCTCCCGCTCCACTCACGGTCCCCCAGTACCAGACACGGCTCCCTTCTGGCCAGTTTGCTCTGCCGGAGGAGGCTGCTCCCACCACCCGGACCGGTTTGGGTATCTCTGCGTTGCGCTTCGTGCCTTATTAGTTTTTACACTCCGCCCGCTCCCCCAGGCAGTGAGTCACGCCGGTTCGCGTTCGAGCTTGGTTTTGCTTATGCTAGCTTTACGCAACTGCCATTCGATTGGCTTCGGTGGCATTACTCCTGAGGCTAGCAAGGGATGGAGATAAAGGCGTCGTTGCTTCAGGACGAATGCAGAGGCGGATCCACAGCCTCCTAATAAGGCAGCTGTAGAAATGTCATAAATTAGGCTGACTGTTCTCAAACCGTGTTTATCAAAAATGCTGAGGTGTCCATAAACAGCGCTTGGTGCCTCGACTTCTTAAGGAGAAAGATGCACCCACAGAGGTGTGCTGCTTCCTGGATAACTGCAATTAAACAGCATACCCAGCTGCTCCGAATTCCTACCACTGACGGGGGATTTTAAGACTGCTTAACTGAGTCTAGTACTGAGCTTCTAGCACGCCAGCTATGAAGGATGCCCTCCAGTACGAAGGTTTCTGGCTGCATGCGGGGTTTTCTGAATTGAAATGTCTGCGTTTGTGCTGCGTCCGCATCAGAGGTCACTAAGCTGTGCGGGAACAGGAGTTCCTCGATCCTCCAGCAGTGATGAGCAGATACTAAAATCTTGTATGACAATGGCTTCCTGGGCGTAGAGGCTTCCTGGTTCCTGCACAGAAGGAGAAAAGCAAAGAGACCCAGCAGCCCAAGCGTGTGCCTGTCGGGGGGCTGCAGACGGGTGCCGTGAGCCAGGCTCCCCGCTGCAGGTCTCCGCTCCTGAGGGCTGTGGGGACGGGGGGCCGCAGGCACGGAGATGTGCCTGGCCGTCGAGAGGTGATGTTGGGCTTTTGTAACGAGACGACAGCTCTGGGTCCTCGGGACCGAAAGTCCTGGTTTGCTGAACGTCGTACTGACGTGGTAGAGTTGGTTCCCACTGGGGGTGACCGTAGGAGAGCCCGTGGGAGGCCGAGGGCAGGACGGGGTGAGGGAGGACCCACTCTGCGGCACAGCCTGGACTAGGACTCGGGCGACCTGAGCCTCTGTCCCCATTCACTAGGGCAAATACTCAGCCTTCTTCATGTCACTCTTCCAGATGGGTGATGTTGCAGCACCAGATGGACACCAGTGGTTTACCTCTTCGTCCCCTGCAACACTGGATAGCTTTAGAAATATTCATTGCTTGCACCATAACGTGTAGTGCACTGCCAAAATAATTGTCTGCTGATTTAAAAGCAAAGACGACCCTTTCTTATTCAGTTCTTGTGACAGCCAGAGCTAGGAACTATCACATTACTATTCTGCAAGAAAAAACTGAGGAAATTAGGAAAATATTTGCAATTTCAAAGAAGCCTCAAAAAGACTTCTTGCTTCTTTTATTTTTTTTTATAGGCCTAATAAGTGCTTGCTGCAATAATCAAAAGTGCATTTTATCACTTGTGATATTTTCTCCCGAAAGAGGACAGAAATCATACATTCTCCTTGGCCACCTTTTTATGACAATATTTACTATAGTATATGCATACACCTGAGGGTGTAGAGACTGGCTGGTCTAGCGACAGTACAAGGGAAAGACCTGGGCTTCATTGCTGAGCTCCGAGCAAGCTACTGGCTACCACTGGGACTTTATTTCTCCTCTCTGTAGTTTTTCTTTTTCTCCTCAAAGCCTCACCTAGAGAAAGAAATTAATGATTATTTAATGATGAGTGTCTTTAAACTCAGTGGTTCGTAATTTCATCTCCAGAGCAAAATCATGCCTTATGAAGAACAACTCCAATAAGGACCAATAGACTCAGTGAGCTTCAAACGATGGAGTTAGTTAACCAACCTGTTAACATCTCCTCCAAAGTAGAGTATTTCCTTGAATAGCACACAGCAGGAGAATTCAGCAATCTTTGGGCAATGGCTTCAGACAAATGTGAAACTTGGCTGATTTGCAACCTAACTGAGGAGGTGGGTGCACCCTGGGGAATTCCACACCAGTGACAAACTCTTCCCCTTTTAACCCAAATGCCTAATTTCCATAGATTGCATACTTGTCTTCTATAGCATCAGAAAAATAGGCTTTGTACCACTTCCCTTTCCCACAAACTCTAAGGGTTTTTTTACAATCTTTTCTCCTATGAATACTTTTTCACCTGGGATCTCAACAAATTCAATTTAATTTTTGCTAAGTAAATTTTTTCCTTTGGATCCATCTGTCTTGCACACTGCAGTACAGTGTACAGATAGCTAGACTGGTTTTGTGTCAGCTGTGCCCAGTGCAGCAGTTTAGCCACTGGAACAAACAATGCTGCAAAAATTTAGTCCGCTGAAAGTCTGAGTGAGTATGACTGTGTCATACTGAAGTTTATTTCAGACACACTTTCTCCTGTCATCTGTCTTTCCCTGTGCATTTTGATTTTGCTTTGTCAGATCTCGTTAGCTGTTATTATGGAAATCATATTAATTTATGCTGAAATTTAGGCTCTTGCAGAGCCAGAACTTCCCAGCACCACACATATTATACCACCAGCAATACTAAGAAAATTGCCTGCAAGCATAATACCAAACAGTGTTATCCTATTTGTAAAACCAGATTCAGATAGAGCAGATATAGATAGATTCTGAGCTTTTAGAGGCATGTTAACATTGGGTGAATCCTCTTGTGTGGCCACACAGTACATAAAGCAGTCAATTTATTTTCCTTGGAAAAGCTTTCCTGAACCTACATTGCTTGAGTTAGAGAGTAATGAATGTCCTTAATTTGAAGTTGAAATACCTTTGATCATACAACAAAATGAGATCCTTGAAGATGAAAGACCTCTCTGCTGCTAGATAACTGGCAGAGCCTGTACAAATAACGATCACTTGCACTTAGCTATAGAAAAAGGACTCCAAGCTTGGGGTGAATGAATAATGATATCCATAAAATTCACACAAATGCCTCTAAGGACCTCCGTGATTTCTAGCACGAAGTATCTTTCGAGAAGGAGAAGACAGGTTGGTACAAAGGGTCGGTAGAAAGGACCCCCTGCAAACTGTCCGCTGTCTGTTTGACTTGGTGGCCACTTCGGAGTCACCAGCACACAGCTGAAGAGGGGAGCAGAAAGCCAAAGCGGACACCCACCGGACGGAGGCACCCCGTCACCCTTTTCTGTCTGTCAGAGGGGATTGTTTTCTAGTATTGCTCTTGCGCTCCCTTCAGTATCCCGCCTCTGCCATGGAAATATGTGGATCCACGCACAGTGGCTGAATATACCAAAATATACCAATATAGCATATATAAACACATATACCGTGTGGCATGCAATATGGAGTACTCAGAATACCCCAAATCAGATATGCCTGGGGAGTGGCACAAGGGATTCCCTCCCAGGAGCTGGACACTGATGCTGCTGAAGGCTCTGCCACCCCGGGAAGGCTCAGGCTGGAGACTCTGCACACCAGCTTTTACGTGCTGAAGGATTAAAGGCCGTATTTAATGCGCTATCAATACAAGACGGTTTTGGCATTGGCTTCCCTCTCACCCAAGCATACTTTTTTTAGTAGTGGCAGCCCCATCCCATTAATATAGGCAGTCATGGCAAATGAATCACGAGTCTCTGCAGGAATATATTTATCATTCCTGGTCTTTAATAGTTAAAAATAGATGGGCATGTTTTGTACTCCACAAGCATGAAGCAGGTAGATGATGACTCAATGCAGCTGGGAATTCATCTCACCTAGTTCAATGAGATGTATTATTCATGTGTAGTCAATGAGAAGGATGAGTAGTCAAGCTTGAGAGTCCATTAAAAAAACAAACGCACATTCATGCAAGCTGAATTGGTTGGAGCTACTTTGTGTTTTTCCAGACTGTGGCTACAATGAGTGGCTCTGACTGAAGTCAAAACTCGTGATCCTTCTGAGGAGCCTTTGGGACTGGAAGGCTGGTGACAGTGGGAGACAGAGTCCTTGCACATAACAAAAACTATAAAGAGAGTAAGGCATGACTGCCCATGGCTGCCTGAAGCCATTAAATTTAAATGAAGTGTAAATAAAGTTAAACCTAAAGGATTAAAGAAGGTCAAGAACTGCCAATTCAATATTGGCAACAGGGCAGACGCATTCAGGCGGCGCCAGGTTTTGAAGCTATCTATGAGGATCAGGAGTCACAGGCAATCCATACCAGCGGCAATGACTGTTCTTCTTCTCTCTGGCTTTCAACTGAGATTCATTTTGCACAAGCCTGAACTTTCCTGGCATCTCTGACAAACGTCCACTGGCACAGAGATGCAAACGCTGACTTCTGGGTGACACACTCTTGCAGGCCCCGGCGCAGGAGGCAGCGGCTGCTCGGCTCCTGGAAGGGGCCGTCGGTGGTTGGTGAGGTGCTGGGTCAGGCCTGACGTCTGCATGGAACGGTCAGTGCCAACAGAGCATGAGGTTCCCCTCGCCCGCCTCCAGCTGCCTGAACGTTGGACACCCAGGGCTCAGCCTGGGAAGACCCGAGGAGGTGTCGGGTGCCTGCGTGTACGGCTGTTGGTACCCGCTCGCCTGTGGCATCTGTGTCAATGCCGCAGTCTGGGAGCTGTGTGCCACCCAGGAGGAGATTCAGCTGCCTACACGGAGGTGTCCAATGCCACCTGAGATGCTGTGGTACGTCCTGACTGGCCTCTGGCTGCTGCTCCAGGAGATCACAGGCACCCTGTAGGTCCTGTGCCATACCTGCTGGACTAGCAGAGATGCCCTAGAGTGCCTGAATTAGCTGCTTGCGTGCAGGTAGCTGATCCACTCCCCTCTGTCTACGCTAGTTACTCTGGGCTCCTTCCTCTGGGCTCTGCAGCAGCTTCCAGGACATGCTTTATCCGATCCGAAGACAGGATGGGATGGGTGCCAAGTACAGAGACTGGACTAGCCCATGATGGATCACCTTCTCCGGCTGAATGGCAGTTATCACCCAGTTCACTCTCAGGATACAGAAAGGTGGCATGTTTGGCAGGAGATGCAGAGAAGCACAGCAAGCCTTGAAAAACAGCCAGAGATGACATGTCAGGAAATTTTGAAGCTTTTCTATATCCATGATATACCAAAGGTCAGAGCTGGATCTCACTGCAAGTTAATTCCTGTGTTAACTTTGTGTGGAGGGAGTTTATACTAAGAATAGGTCTGGCAGATGGATGCATGTTGTCATCGGTCTGCTTTAACGCTTAAATTCAGATTATCAGAGGAAAAAAAAAAAATCCTCTCTGGTTTGTACAAAGACCTGAAATATTTTCATAATATTCTGGTGCTCTGTATGTTCTTCTACCAGCAGTTAATAGTTTTCCCTCTTACCCCCTCCTCAGAAAACCACAAATCCTATATAACGCCTGGACCAGGAGTCACCCTGTGTCACAACAGCTGGCCCATATAGCAAACATAATTGGATTCACTTTACACTCCCTTGAGGAGGTAAGAAATTGGTACTAACAGCAGCAGAATTAGCTTTAGCTGAAATGGGACGTTACGTCTCATCAGATAGACTCGAGGCTGTCTCAGATCAGCCGCCTGTTGTGCTGAGTGATGACAGACCCTGCGGAATGCCCCGGAGGCTGGATGCTGTGCTTAGCACACCCTCTGACTAGGACGCCCTTCGGGGACGGGCGGCATGCTTTTCACAGGGGCCCTGCGGCGGCCGCGGAGTGAACGCGAACACCACGGGGGCCAAATGCGAGCTCGTGGCCGCAGACCCCCCACCGCTCCAGCCGCAAACCCGACCCAGCACCTCGCCTTTGTCCAGGCAGTTGGGCAAAGAAAAAGGCATTAACACAACCGTACTGCTGACCACAAACAACAAGGGGGGGGGCTTCATTTTCCAGCGGCTGGAACCCGAGTTGTCCTCACCAGACCGCCTTTCTATGCGATATCTGTACATCACCAAACTGGATGGAGCCCTGCAGCAGGCTGGTTGGGAACTGGAGAACTTCACTGGTGATGTGTGTGAGAAGAGGCTGAGGGAAAGGGGGTTGCGTAGCCTGGAAAGGAGCAGGCTGAGAGGGGGAACTGGCCGCAGTCTTCTGCCTCTTGAAGGGGAAAGATGGTGGTGCACGGTCAAGAGGTAAGAGTCACAGGTTGCAGCAAGAGAAAACCCTGCTCGGGGATAAGGAGAAAAGCGTTTACAATGGCTTAGTGCTGGAACATATTTCACAGAGGGTTGTGTCATCTCCATCCCTGAAGATTTGCGTTCCTCGCTTGGACAAGGCCCTGAGCAGCCTGACGTAACTTTGAAGTTGGCCCTGCTCTAAGCAGGCGGCTGGACTTGTTCACCTTAAGAAGTTCCTTCCAAAATTAATCTTTCTGTAACTTGATGTTTTATTTATGAACACCCACACATTCAGCGAAATGCTTGCATATATTGTAAATGATTTCACTGAGTGTTTGATGATTTAATGCAGAGTGATGTCTTAAATACCCACTTACCTGTATAACCACCCATATCCTCATCATGTGTTTGCCATTCCCAGAGCTATACCAGTTTGCAAATGATCTCTGATCTTTCTGATAAGTTGTAAAAATATATATGGCCGTCTGCAGAGCAGACTTGATTCAGCTGAATAATAGGCTTCGTGTTTGTCTTAGCCTGCCGGCATCAGCAGTACCCAGCACTGCTCCCATAATAGTCAGCCTGGTTGAGCAGCGGCAGCAGAGCCTTCCTGCTGCTCATCAGGTATTTACTTTGTGATCAGCCTGCAGAGACATAAAGCAGGGACACGCAGCTGAAATGGGCTCGGTCAGCTGTTCTGGGTGACTGGATGGGAATGTGCATCATGAGACCTGGCATTCACCTTCAGCCGTGCCTTCGGGTGACCGCAATGCTCAAGTGGTGAAACACTTACAGAAGACTTATCCTTTGACCTTGTTTGTTAGCTGAGATGATAGATTTTGGCATCTCCCTGTCTGTGACTAGTTACTTGTAAATTATCTATTTACTTTGTGTTTTGAGAGGTAGAGAGCAGGATGGGATGACAATTTCACACATCATTTGTATGCTAGTAATGAAATTTCAAGAAGATTGTCTGTTGGCAGATGCTAACAATTAAAAAAATGGAGTAAGATGTTACCGAGAAATATAAAAGAACTATTTCAAAGAAAATGCCTGTAGCTACTTCTGAGGCAACTGCATGGATCCAGGTAAAATGCTTGGTCAATAGAAACAATACACAGCTCAAATGTCTGCTCACCTACTTGAGAATGTGAGGCAAAATACTCTTGAGAGTCATACAGTGATTTAGCAAAAGATTTTTTTTTTGTGAAGTTTAAAATGCTTAGGTGAAACATATTAAAATTCCTAAAAAGAAAGAGGAAAGTAGTAGCCACAGCTTACTGCTTTGCAAAATAGATGAATATAAGAAGCAGAGTTTTATTTTCTTTGCTTTACAATAAAATACAGCTACAGTATTCCAGTACTTAAAGGTGGCTACAAAGCAGATGGAGGTTCTCTCTACACAAGGAGCCACATGGAGAGAAGAGAAGGGGCAACAGGTACAAGTTGCACAGGGGGAGGTTTCACCATGATGTAAGAAATAATTTTTTTTGCAGTGAGAACAATTGTTTACTGGAACAACCTCCCCAGGGACGTGATAGGGTCCCCACCACCAGAGGTTTTCAAGATGCAATTGGACAGGGTGGTAGATAATACCATCTAGGCTTCCTTTCCCATAAAATGTTGGATCAGATGATCTTTCAAGGTCCTTTGCAGCCTGTGCTGTTCTGTGATTTTGCAGTTCTACTAACTCAGAGGAAAGTAAGTCAGCAGCAGTATGTACCTACTGAGGCTAAGGATACTAAAAAAACCACTCTTCATTTGAAGCAAAGTCTAATAAACAAGGCATAATCTGACTTTCTTCTAGTGGGCAATATTCTATTGATCAAACACAAGATGTTTGATCCTCTCTGCTCACTGAATTTAGGAAACTAAAAAGATGAGGATCAGGTGAGCAGCTGTTGAGATGGAAATTGGTAACAGCAAGGCACTTCAGTATAGAACTTCATTTTGATGTAGGTGATGCATTTTCATTGGAATAAAAACTGCTTAAATACATGTATTTCTATTTTCAAAAAGAAAGAACAGTCAATACAGAAAATTAATTCCAGCAAGATAATTTACTTCCAGGGAATAATGGAATTATTGAATTTCTAGTGAAGAGATATAATTAATTTTTCAAGAACTTTTCCTGGACATAGATCATGTTTTGTAGCTTACTGGGAGTCTGATCACTAGCCCTCAACTTTAGATTCACCTTCACATGCCCAAATAACATCTCCAGTGTTTGTCTCTGATCCTTTGGAGGTTCCTCTGATCCTTTGGAGGTTCAATTATTGGCTTTTGCTCAACATGGCTAAAAACCATCCTCTGTCCCCTTCCTCCTAAGTCCTCCTCCACAATTCATTCTCTCAGTTATTATACGAACAGCAGATAGTCCTGTTACCTACTAACTTCGCCAAGCCAAATCTCACCCCAGGCTCTCACTCCCAGCTTTATTTCAGCACTGAGGGCTCTTGTTGCGGAATATATCAGGATCTGCTTGCTGCCGCCCATCCGCACGGCTAACGCCGCTCTCCTTTCTCAGCCTCCGCAATACGCTCCGCTCGCTCTTGCACCCCCAGCCTTGCTCTGTCCGTATGCACGCAGAAACGCTGTTGCAAAAATAATTTTACCCCATGTTTTGACCTTGTTGCCCAACCATTTGTATGTGCCAGGGTGCGGAGGACTGAGGTGGGGCTGAGGCATTGGGCTGGGGGTTGGGACGTGAGGTTGGGCATGGGTTTGGGGCTGCCAGGGGTTGGGACGTGAGGTTGGGCATGGGTTTGGGGCTGCCAGGGGTTGGGACGTGAGGTTGGGCATGGGCTTGGGGCTGCCAGGGGTTGGGACGTGAGGTTGGGCATGGGTTTGGGGCTGCCAGGCTTAGGCAGGACCCAGGCAAGGGCCAGGACCCAATCGCAGCTCTTGCACAGGGGGCCATGACCCAGTTCCTGTAGGTTTTTCTTGGACGTAGGGAACAGCATTTTTGTCCACAAGTTCAAGGTCCCTTCTGGCCTACCTCACTTCTGTATCATCTCTCACTGAGAATTAAGAAGCTGATTTCCATACCTGAGGTTCTATAATTCAGGTATTATATTATTATATTTTCAAATGACACTTTTTCCTTTACCTACACAACTCTCCAGACATGGGATGCTCTCTCTCTACCAAGCCACACCATGTTCTCCTAGAAATCCCTCCTTAATTCTCTGTTGTGTCCTGAACCACACAGAAATGCTTGATGGATTTTAGACTACCAGTGTGCATCACTGTCCGATATGCTGACCGATATTCACTTGTTTTATCTTAGTATTCTCCAGACTGTCTACATTTCTATATTATCACTTGTCCCACGTTATAAGGTCCTTGGGCTAGATCTAAGCTCTTTCCTATCTTTGCTTGTATAGCATTTATCACAGCAGAGTCCTCCTCCGTCATCAGTGTTCTGAAACACTTGGGCTATATAAATAATAATAATGCTTTATTGCAAATGCTAGCAAAGCAGCTCTTCAAATGAAAGCCAGGCATGAAATACAGGCAATTCATTCTCAGTGATCCAGCTCCAACTGTCAGCTTTCCCATCTCAAACAGGTAACGCTCATGCGTGGGATGTATGCTTGTGATTCTTCAAAGCAACGTGACTGTGGGGATTTATACCCCTCTTAGTTCTACTTCTCTTCCAATCTGATGATCATGGAGCAGTAGCTGAAAACATTGATAGCACCTGGGAAGCCCAGCTGAGATTGGGTCAAGTGTCAAATAGATACACGGACTGAAATCTTGATGTCTGCAAGTCAAAAAAAATTGGCTCCGAGTACAGCGAAGCCAAGATTTGACATACAGAAATTCAAGCCAGCAATGTTACGAAAAACTGCAGAAGAGAAGGGACGAATTAGCCAAAGGTGTGACCGAAAAGAAGATTACATCAGCTGCCATTTTGGAACCTAATTAGAAAAACTAAATTTCTCAATACCTTGTGCCAAGGAGTGCCCAGGAGCCATTTGGAGGCTAGAGATTGGAGTTGGGGTAATGGAGGAAAGTGTGTTTAAAATAATAGGTTTATTTGAAGTGTTTAAAAGTTGAGTGAAACCAAAGTCTCCCTTTCCAAATGCTCAGGACCTTGGATGCCTAACTTCCATGGACATCTTGGAGAGTTTGGCGCATAAGCACTTTTGAAAATCTTGTTGGGTGCCTACTGAAAAACTTATCCCTTTGCTAGACAGCCCTCACTGAAAACCGCTATTACAGCACTTTGGAAAAGTTCTCCCTAAATTGCTTTATAGCCTGAAAGATGGGAAAAACACCCAGTGCAGAGGATGACTGTCAGGATTAGTTTGCCCAGCCATGCAGAGGTCAGCATCGCCGATCACCAAAAGATGCATGTGAGAACTGCCAAGGGGTGAGCCCAGCACCAGCACTGACCAGGACCGCATGTTGGTTCGGCACAGATTAGCCTGGAAAACAGATCCTGGTGCTCCTGCACTTGGATGGGACACAGGGCCATTCTCGGCTGCCTTAACCCACTCTGCTAATTTGATGATAATTCTGTCTTGATGATAATACACTCGGTTCTCTTTACTGTTCCTTGTGGCATAAAATCTAGACGCACTCTGCAGCGCAACAGTAGAGTAATGAGAGATCTTTCCTGTTAAAGGTAATTTCTTACTCTCCTGTGTAAGAGAATTACTGTCTTGGGGCTTTCTACTCATTTTATACTCTTTAAATCTAGTATTCATTATAGTATCTAGTTTAAAATAAGAACTAAAAGGTTACATGTTTGATTAAGGAGGTGATGCAGATTTTAGGGGAAAATCAGATTGAAGATCTGGAGGATGCATTAACATTTAAGGTCTTCAGATACTCTGTTGCTGGCTGTGTGGAATTCACTCATGCAAATGTCAGCAAAACACATCATCTCCCTCTGTTATTCATTGCTTGAGAGGGATTCAGTCCTGAGTAAAGGCTAGCTAGAAACTGAAAAAAGCCTCCCATCTCAGACTGAGGCCCTGTAGACCCACGTTCAAGAGAAAGCAACTGGTGGCACCCTTGCCAGAATTTCAAGTGGCAGTGGCCTGGCTCCCAGCCAGCTGGTCTCCTTGCTGGTGGCGGCGTGGGGCTGCCCTCCTTAAAATTGCTGTTTCTTGGTACTGAATGTCAAATACATGTTGCAGGCTTCTTCTTCCAGCTGTGTAAGGAAGCAAAGCCCTCCTTTGCCGGCTGTGCAAGCCCATGAAGAAGGGTACTGATACTCTGACAGACACAGCTTTCTCTGCATTAACGGCAGCAGCTACTGGTGATGCAAAACAAAAGAGAGATGACTGCATTTCCCCTGCCTGGGCTTTCTGAGGTGGGCAGGCACTGGTTTAACTGGCTGCTGTGCCAGCCCCTAATTTTCCTTCTCCAGTAGCCTCAGACTCCAGGCAGAGCTGAGGCACGGAGCAGCCGTCATCTGTGTTCACAGGTACAGACATAAACCCAGCTGAGTACCAAGAAACCATTACTGGATTCCTGCCTGCCTCAACTGCTCGCCCTTGCCGTGCCTGGGGAAGAAAACAGGGCAGAAAATCTGACAAGCGTGTGTATGGGTTTGAACAAAAAGCTAAAGGTATCCCTGTGTTTGCCGGTGCTCTCATTTATCACTTTTCCCTGCGCAGCAGCGGGTGCACCCATAAACCATTCACAGCTGGGCTGTGGGTGCACCTGGTATGGGAGGCTTCCTTCTACTCAGGCAAATCCCAGCTATGTTTTTATTCCACCCCCCCACCCCACCCCGCTTCACTACAAGACATATACCTCTAAGCTGTAACCACTTGGACAGACGTTGGCCTCAGCATTGACCTGATAGAGACCTCAGCTGGAATTGGACTATGTCCAATGACAGCTGGATATTTCTTTTTTATTTATACCTGCTTTTTATCTTGCTTGTTGCTTGTTTTTTGCGCAGCTGAATTATTTCCACTTTCCATCCTCTGGAGAAACATCCATTGACTGCAGTGACATCTTGCTTAAAGGAAGGCGGTGCTGAGCAGAAATTACTGCTGCTGCGGGGAACAGCGTGTTACCGTGCCCAGCTGCTGATTGCAGCCAACAAGTTATTTCAGTGCAGGTTTCTGTTTTTAGACAGTGGGAATCTGTGATTATCAGAGAAGCTGAGCGAGCTGGGTTTGTTAGTCTTAATAAGAGAAGGGGAAGAGGTGCGGGAAGGTCTTATTGCTGTCTTCAACCGTCTAACGGGAGGTTGTAGACAAGACTGAGTTAGACTCTGCTCGGAGGTGGGTGGTGGTGGGATGAGAGGCAATGAGCAAAATTTGCAGCAAGGGAAATTCTGATTTGGTAGGAAGAAGCATTTTGCACCAGAAGGGTTGTCAGACACTGGAGCAGGTTGCCCAGCTAGTTTGCGGGGATCTCCACCTACAGAGACTGTCAAAACTCCACCGGACGAGCCCCTCAGCAACTTGATCTGAGTTTGCCCATTATGAGCAGAGGGTTGGACTACAGCCTTCAGAGTCCCTCCCAACAGAAACCATCCTGTGAATCTCTCCTTACGGTTTTCCAAGTGTTTACTCAGGCAGCAATGATCAGTCCTGCTTTTCAAGATACAAGAGAGAAAAAGATAAGCTCTGCTTCCAATAAAGTTGTACAGGCACAGAAACACCTTGGGTCAGTGTCCAAGATAGCACTGAGGGAATTTTTATACAGGCAAATGCTTTTTGACTTGGCAGGTGTAGTTTCTCAAGATGCCTTCTCAGTGACGTATTTGTCACAGTCACCTCTGGCTTGCAAAATTCACGGTCGCCTCGGACTTGCAAAAGCCTTTTACAATCAGCTGCTGCCGGAGCTGTGAGAGCTTCACCTGGGGATACGCCACTGCCAGGAAAAAACCTCCGTATTTTCCAGCTTCCAAGTCTGAAGTTACTGTGCATGCGTTGAACCACTGCGTGCCTCACTGTGCGCGTCTCAGGGAAGACGTACAGTAACTGGAGGCTAAACCTTTCACCGGGGGCGAAACCAGACCGAGTAACCACGCACTGGCTTTGGGCACGGCAGGTCAAGAAGCGTTACTGCAGCTCAAATGTACGAGTGACAGGCATGTGGTTTGTGAGTCTGAGGCCCAGATTCATACCTTCCTACCTCCTTCTGAGGTGTTCGGTGTCTGTGCCAGGATTCTGTGGAAAGATTATTTTAAAACAAATTTCTTCTATATTTGATATTTGTGTTTTATAACTTGGTAAGAATTTTAGAGCCCTGGAATTTTAAGGTAGACTTTTTAGGTGGTTTAATTTTTTTAGACAATTTCCATACCACCGTCATACTACTACAAGTTGGAGGTTGTAGTCATGGCAGTTTAAGTTGCTTGAAAAGTCATTTTTGCTCTCACAGAGTGGAACGGTTGACCGTGGCCAGCATATGCCATACAGGATAACTGGCTCCATCCTGTTCTTTAAAACAGATCTAAATATTTTATTGGAAGGGTACTAAGCAAAGTGAAATAAAGCAGAGTACTGGACATTTTCATACTTAATTCTAAAGTCCATCTCAACAATTTTCATTTACTTCTCTCCATTTGTATGCTTGCTTTTTTCTTGGCAAGATGTCCAAAGATCAAACTGTAGGTACCTTGCTGTGATCTGACATCCCAAAGAAATCCCCAGTCAATGGATTGCTAGGACAACTTAACTAGAAATTATAATTTTTAATCTCTTCAGGCTAAGGATAAAAACAAACTGACCTCCTGAGAAATTTATTTAATCATTTCTCTGTGAGGGCAGGGAGGCTCAGTGGGGCTTCCCCCCAGGAAAGGGGTGCCAGGTTAGGGAAGCGATACGGAGAGGGGATCCCAGAAAGCGCTGCAGGGAAGGGGGCGTCTGAAATGGTGGGCTGAGGGGGAGTGGGGTGTCTGCCATGGGGGGCCAAATGTCACCCTGCAGCTCCACTTGTGCACATCGGGCGTTGATAAACCTGTATATCTAGGTTGGCTCGATCCAGTTCTGCACCTGAAAAAAGTACAAAGCAGGTTTTCAGTGGCACATGATGCTCAACATCTAAATATGTGCATGTCATAACGTGGCATGTCATGGGAACAGGATTGCCTCGTGACCAAACAGCACGAGCTAACAGCACGCCATGGAGTGCAAGTGTGAAACATACAGTACTTTAAAGGGTTACCTCTGGAGTCAGAAACTTATACAAATAGGATCACTATTACACTTTTTTTTTTTTTTAATTTCCTTCAGACAGTGGAAAAAATATCATATGAGGTGACAGCATCCACTAGATTGTGACTGCTGTCTCCCCTCTTCTCTCCCCAAATCTTGTGGAAAAAAACCCAACACCAAAACAGAGAATTCAGGCAGAAGGGCTTTCTCATCAACCAAAGTCTTTTGTCTATAACATGCTTTCCGTGTTATAGATATTATTTTCCTCTGTCATCTTTGAAACAGTAGGAAAACAGGTGACATATAATGTGTCTTAGGAACGTGGCAAGTTAATGAATTCAGAGAACTTCAAGATTCTAAGTGTCTGACTGTTTTTAATTTTAAGTCAAATGCTGCTAGGAAATTTTTGGCTTCAGGATTTTGCATTTTACTTTGAACAGATCGTGAAAAGTAATCTTCAGACACTGCAGTAACCTTACATTGTAGTAATGGGCTTAAGGTGAGGCAAGAAGATGGAAGATGTATATAACATAAGCTGCAGAGCTCATACAGTCCAAGCCTCTAAAGGTTTATCAGTGGCAGAAATAACTTTGCAAACCCAGGAGGGGTGTCTGCAAATGAATACATCAACACTGCGTACCAGAGAGTGCACTGGGTAATCTGAAAGTCACAAGTGGTTTCTGAAATTCTGTGCATTCACAAGCTACACCTCATTAATATTTATATTGGAGTCTGATAAGACCTGCAAATATTTAGGGTTTAATTAGGAAATATTTTAATTAAGGAAATGTGTTTTTAAGTGCTATTTTGAGTTCAACTGGCATAGGCTGGACAAAGGTTGATGTTTCTAATTATTCAGGCTGAATAAGCACACTGATTCACAGAGAATTTCAGGAGAGGAGTGCCGCATAAACCTAGCTGATTGCTCACGGGTACCACAGTGGATGAATGTCACCCAAAAATGACATCTGAAATTTTTTTCAAGCTCAGAATTTGCACTTAATCATTGTATTAAAGTCCCAATACCAACTACGCCTGAGGAACAGGTATCTGGAATTGCCTCTTGCGTGGCACCAGCTCATCAGGGGAGGTCCGTAACGCGGCTTTGCAAGGTAAAGTCTACCCGAAGTGCTGCTTCCAAGAGCAGCCCCCAGCCCAGCGGCCCCGTCGAGGGTGGCGGGTCGCTGGCAGCCCCACTGCCGCAGCTGCCACGGTCACGGCCGTCACCCACGTCCCTGCGTGCGGCAGTCCTCCTAACGCCGAAAGTACCGGCGCCGCCCTTTCCGCGGTAACGGCTGGGAGCGCCGGTAGGAAACAGGCTCGCGGGAGGTGACCGAGAACAGGAATGGCTTTGGCCTTTGGTGTTGGAGAAATCTGACAGGGAGAAAAACCATGTGGATGAGTTCTTATGTGTCTAATTCTACACCGTAGGACATGGATTTTCCCTTCGCCTCTACACACTTGTCCCAAAATACCCAGGTCTATAAGGCAGATCCATAACTAGACAAAAGTAGTGGATTTCTATTTCATTTTCTGATCCCTGGTTAAAGTAATGGAGATTAGGGCATAAATATCTTCTGTGGATCCTGTCTGGATCCTCTCAGATGTATTCAACGTGTGTTAGAAAGGACATTAGAAAAGAAGAATGTACTTGTTCCTTCCAGTTAATTCCCTTGGTAACGATGTACCCAAAATTACATTTACTGCTTTCTATTAGAAAACTTATCCCTTTTCTTCATTTTTAGTCACAACAGAAAGCCCATAAAGAATGGTAATATCTGCAATTTTCCAAAGAGGCTAAACCAGAAGCAATTAGGACTTTGTAAGATGCCTACTAGCTGCAAACCAGCATATTATTGTTGTATTATATTCTACGGCTCCTATTTGAAATGTGTTAGAACATCCACTCGGCTGAATAAATTAAGCATAAGAACATAAATCTCACAGATTTCTGTGTAGTATGAACTTCCCTGTCTAGAAATAAAGGTTAGATGCATGCCGTGAAATAAAATACTTCCACAAGTAGGAGCAGCTCTTTCAATGAAGTCCACCTCTCAGAGTAAGAAGTGCTGAAGATTGCTACTGATTCTTTTTTAAGGTAAAGGCAGCATAAGATAGAATTTAAATTGGCATTAAGGAATAAACAATTGTGATTTAATAGCAATATTATAATTTAACAGAGATGAACATGTCCCTAAAATAGTGGGAGAAATGACAAATATTTGCTTGGAGGATCTCCCAAGCACTTTGTTTATAAAAGTCAAATGGAAAAGAGTAGTGTCCCGAATTGTAGTTAGAATAAGCATACAAAGACGTGCCGGTGGTAGGGAGCAATGTTATCAGCATGAGGATGCCCCACCAGCGTTATCAGCCAGACAACGGCCACCAGGTAGAAGGTGTGGCAGGAGTGGTAAGTTGGAAACACCGTGTGTTGTCAGTGATGCTGCTGCCATTTATGTTCTTGCAATGAGGATCTCCTCTTTTAATAACTGGAGTCCTCACTCTCTGTTTAAAGATAAGGAAAGGAAGCTTCCAACAAAGCAATTATGAGCACTCATAGGCTCAGAAAGTTCAGCCAAATGTTTGTTGTGAAACATCGCCTGCAACACAAGAGCAGAAAGCTTCTGAACTATAGCTTAAAAGTACTCGAGGCCCACAGCACACTGAGGTGAGAGGTACAAATTTCCTTGTTTTCCGTGATGTTGCGACCAGCTCCTCAATCTCCGGTCCCTCAAACTGTGAAGGGAATGAACAGCCACAGACAGGAGACTAAAACCAGACCTGTCAGCCAGGCGCATCCTACTCAGTACCCTGGAAGAGTAGGTTTTGCAACTTTTTTCCATTGCCGGGTCCTGAAACACAGTTTCATGGAGGTATGGAATCCCATGTAGAAGGTATGAGCACGTTGCTTGACCAGTCCTTCTCAGGACACCCAGACCACAGCAAGACACACAAGGACAAGGAAATTCTTATCAGCCTGCTCCACATCCCAGCCCAGGCACCACAGCCTGACCTCCCTGCTACAGGGTAAGCAGAGAGGATGCCCACTCTTTCTCCAGAAAAACACGGAACAAGATGTTTTCTCCCTTTCGAAAAAGAAGCAGGGACTCCCCTTCCCACGGAGCAGTGAGGTGGCAGGTTTTATTTGGAAACCCTTTCTCGGCTGCGCAACAAGCCGCCCACAGCCTGTGACTTGCTCGCGCAGCAGCTGAGGTGTTACTGCTCATCAGCAAGGCCTTACCTTCCAAATCAGATCCCATCATGAGCTTTGGCACCATACCGCGTGTGTGGTAAGGAGCAGATAGCCATAAATGATTAGACAAGCTCTGTACATCCCACTGGCAAGTTACCGTTGGGAAAAGCTCTTCTAGTAGAGATGTGTATTGAAGATAGGGACCCATAAAGGAGACATACAGTTACTTCTTGTTCCGTAAATCACTGCAATAAAATTTAGAGATTGGCAAATGTGCCGTATGTGTGTGTGCTAAGAAACAAAGAAAAGTTTAGTTTTCTGTGTTCTGCACCTTTACATTTTCTGGGTCTGAAACCATTTCTGATAGCCATCATTCCACCATCTGACTGCGCTAATCTTTAGCATGTAGAGAAAACAAACAGTGCTCTGTCTTGGAGACTTGACTTTTGCCTTTGATCTTTTGTTGCTTTTCCTTCATCTGGAATAAGTTGTTTGGGCATAGATGGGTGCTTTTTTTAGCATGCAAAAATATATTGGCAAGAATGAACACTCTTGCTGGAAAGTGAGTGTATTTTGCTTACATGTTGGCAATGATAAGGATGTGAAAGAAACATGTGAGACAGAGAAAGAACTCGTAAATAGTACACATTAATCCCTTGAAATGCTGAGGCTATGTTTTAGAGGTCATGCCAATATATTCACCTTCACTGTGGCACAAGACTGCTCATTAACCACGCTATTACACAAACTACAGTAGTAGTAAATTCTATTAATGCCCACTCTCGTTTATTTATGTGACTTAAACTCTCATTCCCCTACCTGAGACTCACAGGTGTCTCCGAAGTACTGTGTATATATTCAGCAGCCCTATTTAGAGTTTGCATGTTTAATGCATGGAATTGCCCATGTCCTGTCTCGTTTGTTTTATTAAGAAGACATAAAGTGAGAGCAGTCAGAATGCCCACCTAGAAAACGTGAGATCTGGGGCCCAGCCCTGGCTAAGATAAATATTTAGTATGCAATAGTCACATTTAATATTCATGTCTTAATCATTTAATCTTTAAAGAGAGAGGGACTGTAAACCAGGTCTCCCATGTGAGTCCTGTAGCAGCCAGGCTTCAGGGTCTGTACATTCCTTCTCTCTGACCCGTACAACAGCTAACCACTTCCACAGCAGCAGATTAGCTTTAACAGGGTAAATTTTGGACTAGCTCATCGTGAATGCCTGGCCCCTTGGGTTGGATCCATACTGACAAGCTAAACAGGGCCAGGCAGTCAGTCTTCCAAGGACGTTTTCCACGGGCAGTTTGGATGTAGCACCCCTGCCTTTGGAAAGGTTGGAGACTGTAGCTGTGACCTCAGGAGCTGTGGTTCTGGACAGGTTTTGGAGAATTTTATTCATTAGTAAAGTCACAGCCATGGCACCCTGGGCTTGCTTATGGATGAGGGTGAGGTTCTGATCCTGCTCGTTTTCTTCCAGACACCCTGCTGCATCCCTCACATCCTGGGTTAACGTTGACATGACAGACATCTTCTTGCCTTTCAGCCATGTTCTCTGAACAGGGGCTGCACAACGCGCAGGTTCCTGGTGGGTCGCAAAGCCGCGAGTCCCCCTAGTTGGGCCTTGAGCCCTGGGAAGCCACATCCCTCCCTGCGGCGTTTCTCGTTTCAGCTGGCTTTCTCATTCGTCCCGTTAGCCGCCGGCTGAGACAAATCCTGCTCGCAGGATCCCAGCGACACCCGCGGTTCGGGCGGGAGCTCTGGACACCCGGTGCGGGGCTGAGGGCTCCTGAGGTACTGAAATAGGCAGTGCCGGGCCCTGCGGTGCTGAGTGCTGCCACCCGCAACGGCTCCGGTAGACCGAGCGTAAGGGAGGGCTGTGAACGCACTGCATCGACATAAAAAAGTATGAAATACGTGTAGCCGTGACGGAGCTGCTTCTTGGTTTTCTTATTAAGAACCACACGGGCACGTGGCACGACAGAGTCCAGTCTGCACTTGGGGTGTGATACTAACCTACAATTTCTTTCTACTTCACCTTTTATTGCATCATCTGCTGTATATCATTCCGCACGACGTCGTGATGAGGCAAGACTTTCTGATTTTGATGGACCACCCCCTTGCAGGGAGCAACTCTCTAGACTTTAAACAGAGCAGTTCTGGCCTATCAGCTAGGCAGATAACAACACACAGAGCACAGGCAGAAGAAAAACCCCTCACCTTATTCAAAATGGAGCCAAAGAAATAGTCTCACAGATGCACGCTGCAAGCTTCAGTGGTGCTTAAAGCTCTGAGTTCACTGGTACAATGCTAAGGTGGCTGGCTGGATCTTTGACATCTCATTATCTTAACATAATGTCACATTACTCTAGTGCACAATCTGTTGTTAAGATAACTCTTCAGGATGTGAGCTGCCTTTTTTTTTTTTTTAATAGTAATGCTGCAGTTGCAGATGCTACTGGTATATTAAAACACCACAGGGTCACAAAAACCACTCATACAAACAAACATAATCTAAACGTATATCAAGCACTAGCAAAATTGAAAATTGGTACAAAATTATCTGGTTTTGGACAACTAACCAGGTAGTGCTATGTAACAGACTGACTGTGAGTATCATCAAGAGGAAAAGTTGACTTATTCCAATTAGCACTACAGGAGAAAAACAGAAAGCAGAACCAGAAGTAGCATTTTTAAAGGGAACTAGCAGTCTCCTGGTATATACTTAATGCTGTGCAAACTCTGTCTTAAAAATCTTGTTATAAAAGTTTCCTATCTATCGTGGGAAATTAGGATTTATACTTTATTTATAATCATGATTTATGATTCATATTGTCAAATATTAAAGAAATAAGAGGGTTTCTGAACTCTTAATCTTTTTAGCCATTAGATTGGCAAGTTTTTCTAATACAGACTATTGACTGATGTTGTTTGTCTATTTGATGATTAACTCCTGAAATCAATTTGGAGCTAACTTACTGCAAATTGGTTTTGAAAGTAGATCAAAGAAGGATTTTAAAATGACTTTCTTCTATTTTCTGTCATGCTTGTCCAGTAATCTGAATACAGAGGATTTCAGAAGACCAGGGTGATCTGAAGTAGATCATTGGTAAGATACTACACAATGTTCGCAACTAATAGAAATAAATTGATCCTGCATCTCATTTGGACTCTGAGGAGAAGATCTGTTCTCGTTACAGATTCTACAGTTAAGAACAAGACAGAGACCACATTTCACAGTAAGAAAGTGTGATGCATCTAATTTGTGGGATTTTCTTCTGCTTCTAAAGAGTGGGAATTAAAAAAAAGTAGTGATAATTGTGATTGAAGATGCAGTAGGTACTACTAATAACATTACACGATCTGAGAAGAGTAGGGGTTTTCCAGACAAAAGTGCATTTAGGATAATGCACTGGCTGTAATTATACAGACCCTTTTCCTAACGCAGTGCTCTTGCCAACACTGTAACTTCATTATGCACTGACGCGTTTAACGAATGCACCTATTACGCACAGAAACCATCCCTTTGATACTGAGCCCCACGGAATTCCTTTGAAAACCTACCTCTGAGTGGCTTGAATAATCCCAAAAGGAAGTGGGGGCTCAGGCCCCGGAGTGCTCAGCAGGAGGCCTCGGTCTCGATTTTGAGGCACGGGCCGTTGCAGGCCGGGAGCGTGGCGGAGGGTGATAAACCTGCGTTTGCATTTCGGATGACAGTTTTCTATAAAAGGAACACCTATAAATAGTTTATGGAGGGTTAATTAACGTTACCAGCATGTTACGGACATAACTAGATAGATACATGCACCCCGACAGAAGGCAGTAGTGGGGGTGAGCTATTGTTTTAGACAGCCTGTTCACCTGATGGACCTCCTCCGGCTGGATTTATTAAATTGTCTCTTAACAATGCAGATAGATGTAAGCTAAATCGATATACTCCAGGTGACTACAGCGTTCCCTGCAGAGGTCTGGGTGTACATCGGGATCACCTCAGCATGAGTTGGGAGTAAGAGGGGTGCCGGGGCCGCTGCTGTAAAAGCGGAGGGCAAGTGCAGGTGTCTTACTGGAGAAATGGGCTGTAAGAGCCCGGCTGCAAGAACGCAAATGTCTTCCAGTGCCCTTATCTGCCGCGAGGCTGTGGAGGAGCGCTGGCTTCTGGTCTCTGGACTGGCGCAGTGTTTTAGCTAGTAAAAATTCACGGGCAATCCATGGAGCTACGAGGGGGACTTCGGTCAACCCCTGCGCCACTACGGTATGGGCGCGTTGGTGATGTGAGGGCGGCACAGGAGGGCAGAGGGGGTGTGTGCTCACCCCAGAACAGTCTCTGGCTGCCTCCTCCTTCCCAGATAAGAGATACAGATCTGACCTGCCCGAGGGTGAGGATGAAACTGAATCCAGTTTTTCTGGTGTACGCGAGGACGCCTTACCTCACAGGTCGTTTGTAAAAGGCAAGCGCTGCCTCTCGTCAAAAAGCAGAGCAAAGTCTTACTCAATTTTCGTTTGCTTTGGGAGACATTTTGAGTCAGGGCTTGCTGTTTTCATCTCTGTACCTCCGCGCCAGAGAAGACTGGCGTTTCAAAGTATTTTCAGCCATATCTTAAAGGCGAGCAACACGCAGCCCTCCCTGCCCACTGGGCTGCTCTGGATCTCCACCCTGCAGCGTCAGGTCACCAGTAGTGATGCTTGACATGAAATCACCTCTCTATATTAAATCCGGTTCCCTTGGTCTCACCGTGTACTTATTTCCTACATGTTACAGGGTCGGCCTGCGGGCTGCAGAGAAAGTGGAGACATGTGGGGGGGTGGTGAGGGAAGGGGAACGCGGGCAGAGGAAAACCGGCTGTGCTGGCCCCGATCACCATTACGCTCCCAGAACGCAGCAGCTCCTGGTTCTCTGGCTTTCCAGCAAAGCTGAGGTGAACACATTTAGCAACCCTTTTTCTAACTGAACGGAGCGCAACTGGAAAAGTATACTTCTAAATGAATAAGACAATTTTACTCCTTCACAGCAGTTTTTTTCTGGATATTGCTAAAAGTGGTCCTGTGATGTCTACCTACATAATTAACCTCTTGCTCACTTCAGTTTTCCTTTTGTAAGCCCGCATCTGCTGCTGATACACATGGCTGGGATTAATCCCATTAAAAATGTTATGCTAATTGGAATCTGACATTGACCTTTGGTTTTCACATAGGCTGTGGCTTGCAGGAATCTTTTTCACTTACTACGTTATAATTCTTCTGCTTAGCGATGGCTGCGCTGTTCCTTTCAACAAACCAGCTGAAAAGTTGTCTCTCCTTTCTATGGGACACACTTCGGCTGCCTGCTCTGAGGGGGAGTCCAGTCATTCTTTTCTGAGGATTACAGAGAGGTTAGAGACAAGATTTTCCTGAGTCCATGTTTGCTGCGTGCTACTCTGTTGGAGACAAATGCAAAGAGAACAAATCCAAATCACAAAAGCACCTGGTGCCATCCCACTCCCAGACCTGTCGTGTGAGCCTTCCCTCCATCTCTTACCACTGGAGCATCTCTATGGCTTATGTGAATGGACTTCTTCCTGGAAAAAACTTAAAGCTCCATCTACAGTACATGTTTGGATTTACAATGCAAATTTACAGTAGGGATCGTAGAAAAAGGCCCACTGGCAGAGGAAAAATGCACAGGCTGAGGGGAATAAAAGAGGGGGTTTTATTATTACTATTTCTTTGCTTCAGAAATAAAAAGGAGGTGCCAATATTTCAAAATTAGAATCAACAGACAATCTAGCACTTGGCACACTGTAAAAAAAACATGTGGTGTCAAAGCACAAGAAATAAAATGGCAGACACTATTCAGAGAAGTGAGTAAGTCACTGTGGAATATCTCTGTAAAGTATAAATGTAGTCCACAAAGCAAGAGTGACTGCTGCTTAAAAAAAGCAGCAGGAATTTTTATCGTTCTTATTATACTACATTCTGCTTCACCAGGCACTATCCTAGTTTGTTTTTATTACACATTGTCTGTGTGTGGGAGTTTATACATGTGGAGAGCTTGTGGTGTTCGACCAGACTCAACTGAGTGATGCAAGATACCTTGCTAGTATAAATGAAAAAAGGAATTGTCACAGGGAAAGTCTGGTTTGGGGGGGAAACAGGGAAGGAGGGAAATGTATTTTGAAGAAAACAAATCAATCAACCAAAATTTAAGAAACAGTTGCTAGGATCCAGATTTTGATCTCATCATCAAGAATGTGAGTTAGGAATAAGAACAGTGGTTTAAGTAATAAATCCTGGTGACATTAAAGAGTTTCTGCAGATTTTTATTCCACCACTACTGAGATCACAAATTGACCCCTCTATCTCATTAAAGTGTTAAAATCTTTAGAAGCAGGAGAGGCCTCGGTTCTCGTCACAATCTCGCACAGTAAGTGTCCTGCCCAGCCACAGTGTGCTAATTAAGGAAGAGAGCCCCTGTGACAGAATTTTCAAACAAGTTGTGTCAAGTCGATCACAGGCCACGCAGCGCTTGTTCTCTAGCAAAGGAATGCCTATTCAGTTTCGCCAGTGTATGCAATTGTTCTGTAAGTACAGCAACTGCCTTGTCTTCAAAGAACAATAAATAACTTGCACCATTTGATGGTTAGGCAAAACATGGCAAACTTTAATTATTTTGTGATTATCTAAAAACTAACTACCCTTGAGACAGCTTAAAGGTTTCTCTGAGCAGACTGACTGCTCGGCAATAGAGCCAATATAGTCGGTGCAGAGGCCATCATGTAGGAAAACCTATACTTTAGAGGACATCATGTTTCAAGATTCCCCCTGCATTTAAAATCTGGCTAAGAACTCCCTTGCAGGTAATGAGCCATTCTGCACATGTTCATTGCTATTCTAATTCTTGGGTTTGTTTCATTTTTAGTGGCTAACAAAACAATTTGGCTATCCTCTCTCATTACTGGTGTGAGCCTTAAGAAATTCCAGAATTATCCAGCTCACATCAGCATAAACATACAGAACTCAACCTTCAACATCCAAAAGTTTATGGCAAGTAATTCAGCTGGCGTCAAGTGGTATTACTTCATTGAATTGATTAATCAGGAATTTGTCCACATAGACATGATTTCCATAAATATTTGGATTGTTAGACCTTATATTTCCTTATTTACTAGTATTAATATTTTGTAACAAATAATTTTACTACTTGTTCAATCTTTTATTGTATTTAAATCTCAGTGTGTTTTATGGAAGGGCTTATTAAAAACACAGGTGCGAATTTCACGCTCAATAGAAGAAGTGGTTTAAGATGTCTCCTGTTTTGATTCCAAGGAGTTAAATTAAAGGCTCTGAATAAAATTTGCAAAGGTGCCTAGATGGCTCAGGAATTTACACCTCACTTACTTAAAAAAAATATAATTATTTGGATGTTTGGAATGCACCCTGTGGCATTCAGGTAGGCACTTTTTGAAAATTTTACCTTAGGTCATTCTGACTAAGATTCTGCTGACAGACCTGTGTGGTATTTACTGTCTAGGGAAAAAGGTGTGTGTGACACGATTGAAAATAGTGTCAAAAATACCGAAGAGCCAAACAAAGACAAAAGTCAGACTTGCACCATCTCTGTGAAACAAGACCGCTATTTCCTAGCCAGCCGAAATGTGGAGGGTGGAGTGTTCAGAAAGTGGAAAAATCAAAAAAAGAAAGCTTTTCATGGGGGAGATTTTCTCTCACAAAATGGTCTGTGCAGTGAAACAGCAGAACATTCACTGGGTCAGCCCAGCAGCACCACCTTGTGTATGTGTGCTCACTTTACTCCATGTGTTTATTCCCTGTAAAGACCCAGCAATGTTTGCAGGTTTTGCTGTACATAAGGCTGTAGCAGCATATTATATCTTGCATGTAGAAAATGAAGCACATGTCAGTGCTAGAGGAGCTGACGTACTTCTTACAGCCAGTAAGCCTTACGTGCACCCAGTATTGGTACGTGCATTTTTCCGTCTCCAGGACTGTATTAGTGGTAGGCTACTGTGGGGCTCAGGAAAGTTTTCACAGGGGTAGGATGAGCATCTCTGTGATATGCTTACAATAAAAGCTGAAAATACTTTTGTTGAGAATCTGTGGTCATCATAAAGTAAGTTTGATCCATAAATAATTTCTGAACCACTGTATGAAACGTGTTCAAAATTCAGTGAGGCTGGAGCAATTTACCCCATGAGTACAGAACTGGGTATCCTTGAAGGTTAGAAGGTGTTTCTAGATCAAGGCTTAAAACTTTAAGTACTATGCTCCTTTTCTTTTTCTGTTTTCAGTACTCGTCTAGCCCAGCTTGCACTCTCTACCTTTAGAGTTAGATTAAAGATGCCAGCTGCAGACTGAGGCCATACCTTAAAGCCCTGTGAAAACCGTGCTTTCAGAATTAAGCAACCCAAAAATAGAAGGGCCTGAAAGGGACAAGGCTGCGAACACAAAGTGCGACGGGAACTCTCACACATTCAAACTGAGAAACATCTTTGTTCCTATTTCTGCAATGTGAAATATCTCTGGGTAATATGTGCTCAGTTACTCATTATCAAGGTGTTTCTCCCCTCAGGAGGATTCCAGGGTCAGGATTTTGACTTGACAGGGACATCCCTGAGTCAGCTGCAAAAGGCAAGAGATATAAAATATTCCTGAGCTTGATATCTCTTATCGTCTGCATCTGGGTGAATTCTGAGCAGTCTCGGGCCTCTAAGTCACTCTGCAAAAGCCTTATTTGCTTTGGAGGACAGTAGGGTAACAGAGATGCTTAATGTAACTAAATTGTCTAAAATATTTTGCCAAACATAAATATATACGTTGTAAATGTTGCACTTCACTTCGGCACACAGAGTTCGTAGTACTGAATATGCCCCGCACATCTGCCTGTGTCGCTTGGACTAGAGGTAACTCTGGGAAAAAAACTGCTTAAACTGTGTTCAGAATCATGAAAGTACAAAAGGCATAAAAGTAAGCCCTGCTGCTCACAGATCTTCTCTGTGGGAATATTTTGGGTGATGTAAGTACAAGAAAACATATTTAAAAGATGCGTTGTTAAAGTAGGCACACAGACAGTAAGTGGCTGATTTTCTGCCATGATGTAGTTCTCTACAAATCAGGGTAACATAGCACTGGTTCCATCACACTCATGTATTCTGAATACTCTGCTAGATTTTCAACAGTGCTGCCTGCTGCTAAATCAGTATTTGCTGTCGGGTAATACACTTTCTTCTTCACACTCAGACTAGAAACAGAAAATGTCTCCCTGCATGAGTGTTTTGTTCAGATACTCTACATAAACAAAACTCTGCTTATTCTGGTGGTGCTTTCACAAGGCATCCCTAGAGCTCAGAGCTCTCAAGGGAATTTTCACACAACAGCTGGCTTGTGGCAGTAAATTCCATCCCTACTTTGCAGGTGTGGAAACGGAGGTCCTGCAGAAACCACCCCAGCACCCAGACCAGAAGGCAGGTTGTGCGTCTCCCAGCGCTACCACACCCCAGTGATAATTCTTGCCTGATTTCTGCGTCGAGAAAGTCCATTTTGTTTCGAGCCAAAGGCCTCCACTCTTCCACCAGACATCTGCAGCCTGTATTCAAGTGCTTCACGGCGTGCTAACGTCGCTGTGCCGTGCTCTCTCCCCTGCTGCCGCCGCACCTTGAGGAACGTCTGCGAGTCGGTTTAACCTGGAGCGGGGGCACCGGGAGTTCTGCCAGCACGCTCAAGCCGATTAGACCCAGAAACTCTTCTAAGACAGCCCTTTTTGTCTTGCCTGTTATTGAATAAACTGAATAGTGGTACCTCTGCAAGGAAAATACAGCTGCTTGCTATCACGGAAAGTGGTGAAATTAAATCTACATTAGTCACTGGAGAGGTGGGCACTTGTGTCTGAAATCAAATACTAGTCATTTCTAGTGAGAGGCAGGTGGTTACCACGAATTTACAAAAGATGTCTCCTTTCATGTCAATACAGCTTGCCTTTCTTCTTTCCTGAGCTGCACTGTTGGCTAGAGCTGAAAATGGGCAGTTGTCGGCGACAGATTTAAATTACTATTCTTGCTGTATTGACACTAAAGACTTTTGACATGGTGATAGATTAAATCATCAGTGCTGTTTCTTTGATCAAAAATAAACTCAACAGCAAGAAAGCCTGTGCGTCCTTGTTTCTGTGTTACCACTCGAGGCCCAGCTCACACTGGTTACTCATGCCCGTTTAAACACTGAAAATCACACCCTCCTCAGCCGAAGGCATGTCTGCCGGTGTCCCCATCCAACGTCGGGGAAGGTTTCGCTACGATCCCAAGAGCGAGATTAAGACGCAAACGAGGTCAGATGCCGTATACCCAAACCAGCTTTTTATTATCAAAAGTGTCAGAAGTAGAAAGTGGCGGCAATAGGATAGAATGGAAGAAAAGGTAGAAGCGAAGCAGGCAGTCGGGATAGGATTGCCAG
>JAVJGG010000058.1:18743583-18783696 GCA_035590195.1 Aviceda cuculoides
GGGGGTTGCATCTGCCATTCCAGGGGGGGCTCCTGCCTTCCTTGGCAGACACCTGTCTTTCAAACCAAGACAGCAATGTACAATGTGCAAGTAAATCGCAAACTGAGGTGCGCATGTGAAGGCTACCAGCTCAGACATCACCTGCAAGGACTTCCACAGCACTCCAGCACTTCCCATTTTTTTTTTATTGTTTAACTCACTAAGTCGTGCTGTAATTCACTTCAAGAACAATGGGAAAAGGGCTACGTGCCTGAGTTCTCTCTTATTTTTATGTCTCCTGGAAATGTCTAGAAAGCAATGAAATTGATGCTTTAATATGTGTGAAAATTTATGAAAACAACAGGATTTCATTTCCAAATATAATTGCTGAATTGATTTGCGTATGCAGAAAACTGCTCTGATTTTCTTAGTGGCAATAATAAAGTAGTGTCTGCAGTAATTTAGCAGGTGTTCACAGCTATTCCAAGTGGAAGTAAAAGGTTACCACTTTGATTTAAAAGGTTCATTCAAACTCTTCTTTCACTTTGCAGAAGTCTAATGGAAGATGAAAGGTTCAAGGTAACGAGAACAAAGCCCTTTTCATTCCAGGATATAATTTCTTTCCAGAGAGTCTGAAGTTTTTTTCATGTCTTTAGGACATTCTGATAAGGCTTTTTTTTTTTTTTTCATTTTTCCTTTTTCCTTCATATCTGAATTTGCCTATCTTGAAAATTAAGTTTACATTTATGGCTGTAGTATTTTTCAACTGTATTATAGCCAAATCTTATTTTTGTTCCAGAGAGACAAAATACATTAACTGCAGCATGAAACAGTTGTATCCCATTCTTCAATTCCCATTTTTAACTAATTCTAAAGCAGAGCTATGCCAGATTGATAAATATAGGTGAATGAAGCTGTTAAACTCCACATTTCTTGCTAGATTAAGACATACTTTTCCTGCATTCTTTATAACGTGAATCTGAGGGCACGATTTATGGTAATACAATGAGTCATATTGAAGGCGAATGAGAGGGGAAGCTAGTTACTGACACCTTTCCACACTTGTTTGGGGTTTCTCTCTGAAGAACAGTTAAAATCCTAGTGGTGAAAGCTGTGTGAAATGCTTCTGGCAAGCCTCACCTTTCAGTTAAAGATTTTGTGACTTTTGTAAATTTTAGCCCATGGTTATCAAAGCAGAGAGGACTCCTCACACAGGTGATTGATAGGCAGGAAATCTCCTTCCAACAACCTTCTCCCTCATCACAGAAGAAACATAAGCTATTTTATCTCCATTTCCATGCCTGTAGGATAGAAAGGGGGAATACTGTGATATGAGGTAGAAACTATAAAAGGAGAAGAGCAATTACTAAAAAATCCTTGGAGGTGTGGGTTTCTATAGAGAAGGAAAGATTGTGGTTAAGAACACAGCCAGTCCTTAAGATTCCCCAAATTGGTTCCTGGGCCTGCTAAAGGCTTCTTGTACGGCACAGGAAGAGACTCTAAGGTCCAGACCATATTTAGTTTCCTAATTTCTCATTTGTTATGAAGACCTGGATTTCAAAGGAGCTTTTGGAAGGGGCATTTACTCTTTGTGCTAATTATCTATATCTACCATACTGGGAGCAGCTAATTGTGCCTGCTTCCACAGGAATGTTGTGCAGTTAATAGCTTGCATTTCTGTGAAGTGCTTAGATATGACAAGGAGAGTTATTACAGGTAGGCAAAGAGAGAAAACACTGGAGTCACTTCAGTCCGTCGGGTTCTAAATATGTCCCAGAGATCTTATTGTTGTGTACATTAAAGCTTTATAAGTAAAGTCTCCCTTTGTTTGCTGAGCACAGTATATGTGACAGAGTTGGGAGTTCATGAAGTCCACTCTTCAAACACACAGTTGGCTCTACTGAGTCTCTAATAATTTGCCTTCTGAAATCTGCTGGGGATTTCTCATTTTAAGAGTTAAATTGATTCAATCAAGTTAAAAGCAATCATATATTTACTTCTGTTCCAAACCAAGTTATTCCTCCTCCATTTTCTATCAGCTAAGACAATGGACTGCAGTTGTATTTTGGCATTTCGCAGGGAATCAAACCCTGCTCTGCCTTCTGTTCTGTCAGCATTTCAGGAATAAATAGTGGAGAAAAGGGCACACCAGGTGGTCACCATGGAGAGAACCACAAAAAGGGACTAAGAAGGCACCATGTTTGTGGTCTGAAAAGGGCACAGACATGAGATTTCTGGGACAGCAGGCACAACAAGGGAGTAAATAGTAACATGGGGCAAGAGACGGGAATTCAGGACAGGAGCAGGATGCTCGGGTCCTTCAGATGGCCGAAGATCCTGGGTAGAAGAACTCGGTTGTTACATAAGAAATGGGATTTGAAGGGGAAATCTATTTCTTCTCATGGGTGAAATGACTCCTACCAACAGTAGTAGAAGCTGGGCATAACGGTTTCATTCACAACGCCCTGGAGTCACAGATACCTTCTCTTCGAGTTACAAGTAAGACCAGAGAACTGGTAGAGATTCAGTTGTTAGAGGCATTGTTTCTGATGGAAAATTTAGCGAAATGTTCTTTGCTACACAACTTGGCTAGATTAATTTTAGAAGAACAGTGCGCACCTGAAAAGGCTTTCAAAGCTGTAAGGCTTCACCTTTTTGCGTGGACCTGTAATTCTCAAAATTAATTTGCAATTCTGTTGGTTCATGTGGGACTTAACAGATTTGCAGTTCCTCACATCGCAGCGCTGTTGGCCTCTCTGAGGACTGCAAAGGTTTCTTCAATAATAAAGAATATAATTACAGGAAAAAGAGGGATTTCTCGAATTAGTGGGGTTGCTTACTGTTTTCTCCCCAGGCCTCTTTGCTTCAAAAATACCATTTAACATAATAACACAAGATCAGACACAGCCCTGAAACTGTCCTGCCAGTTTCAGCTTTTAGCCAGGTTAGTAGATTGCAGAGTCACAGGCTGATTTTCGTTATGTCTTTAGCTGAGCAGTAGATACAGTCCGTGTTTCTCAACTTCAGGCCACGCACATGATTGTGCTGAAACTTTTAAGATGATGTAGTTCTATCGGCATTTTGAGACTAACACTTTCCTTGCGCTTTATTAAATCCTGTGATGTTACTGAGCCAAGGCTTGTCTTTATTCACAGAAATGGTATCTTTGCAGTGGAAATTTATTTGAACCTTTTAAATCACCTCCACATTCAGTGGAAATTCGTCCCCCAAACTATCGAAGTAGTCTTCAAGTGTTGTGTTTTATTTTTTGGAACCTTTTTTTGCACCATGCACAGTTTCGTTCCAGCAGGCAGCTTTCTGGAGCGTTACTTATCTTCCCAGAAACATCACTTTTGTCTATAACAAAACAGATTTGTTGTAGAGAGGATGTATTGCTACACTGAAATATAGGGCACAGAGCAAATGATCTTTCTTCTGATATGTCTCTTTATATAACCAGTGTTGTCATGACAACTGCAGAGCAGAGCTGCCTCTTCAGCAGCAGAGGCATGACTAAGGGCCTTTGTCTTACTGATGAACATGTCTGCAGTTCTCAGTCTCTCAGCAACAGAAAACACAAATACCGTCCCACTCAATCCATTCCTACTCACAGAACTTTCTATGTAAACGGCACATTACTTATAAACAGGGCAAACTTTTGATTCTGCCAGCACTTTGCGCTTCACAGCCAAAGCAGCTTTGGGGAGCACAGGCAGGCGTGGAACAGGGATGGAGGGAGGAGCAGAGGAGCTGCCCGCAGCCTTCTCCCTTGCGGGATACAGCAGGTACCCCAAGGCACGGCACAGGCGGGTGAGGGAACCTGCCGTTCCTTTAGATACTCACGGAGTCTGCTCCAATTTTCAGACGATACCTTGCAGCGAGAACGTGAATAAAACAACAGGTGCGTCAAGTTACAGAAATAAAAGCCTAGAGATCTAGATTATTTCCTCATTTCAAGGAACGAACTTAGGCCTGGTGCCCACGTACCTTGTGTCTCAGTTGTGTCACTTAAGGCTAGGGGCAGTATACCTTCCTCACTCTCACAGCTACCAAGATCAGTTTTTTATTGGTGTCTGTGAGATGTTCCTCCCACGAAAAGAAGCACAGAGTGAAATCAGGATTAGCCAGTGACTGACAGGGAACAGGGAATGAGCTCATGCTGCATTTAACTGAGCTACTGTGATGTCCTGCTTTAGTGGACAGGGGTTCAAGGTAGAGTGGTTTGACATAGGGCTGGGACAAACGGTGTGTTTATAAGCTCATGAGTTAGTTACGCTTTCAGATTTCTGGTGGACTCACATTAGAAGCTATGCCTCTGGCTGAACTCGACAGGGTCTCACAAATTCCCTTGGACATCTCAGCCTACATCAGGATAAGCAGCATATACACTGGATACAATTTAAAAGGTTAGGTTAGGCAACGCCTGGGTCAGAGACAAAACAGGGAATAGCTGAATATCACTACACACCGCCAAGAAAATAACACTAAATACCTCAAAATGAGACCAGTAATCTTTGGGCGCTTTGTCTAATCTAGCTTTAGCTATGTAAAAAATCACAGAAGCATGAAAGCATAGATAATACAGTTGCATAACTACTTTTTCTTGGTATTTTGTAATTGTCCAGTGTTGCAGTGCAATATCCAGCTCTGTCCTCACTGCCAAGAAACTGAGCTTGAAATAGGGGAATAGCCTTCTATAACATTCACTGTGTGGGGAACAGAACTTAAATAGCCAAAGCATATTAAGGCCATCTCCGGGGCCTTACAGGGTTTCTTGACACTGGGTTTCCATCCAACAGAGCTCTGTTAGTCTCTGGTGCATGGCCTGTAGCAGGAGGATGCAATGCTCTGGGTCCCTGTGTAGTACAGGCAAAAACACATGCTCAGAACAGGATTCCAGTCAACTATCCCACAGAGCCATTTTCCGTTTCACAGTTTCCTGCTAGCATGTTCAATATTGCAATATGACACTGATGATTACTACCATATAATCTTTTTGGATAGCAGTCTAGAAACTTTTAAAACATGTAGTCACTGCTGACCCTCAACTGTCATCGCATGTGACTTCTCTGTAGTTGTGTTAATTCGTACATTCTACTGTTTCACGTTGCCTTGCTGTTGGTTTGCAGGCAGTTTGCTATGGCTGTGTGGACTACTAACTTGGGAATTGCTGCACTGTATTTCATGTGAGTATTGACTAACTCGGCTTTTGATTTTAGCAAGCATGTGTGCCTGCATCTGAGATGGTCATATTAGTCTCCTTTAACAACAGAGAGAAATAGGCACCTCTTGCTTTCCACAGGCTGTAAAGGGTGCCAAGGGTGACTGGCTGTGCATGTCAGTGCCACCTACATGAGGTTAACTCCATCCATGGCATCACACTAGTGCAAAGAATAGGATCTAGGAAATAGCTGCAAGGGTAGAAGCAGCAAAGTACTACATGTCACCCAAACTCTGTATGTGTTCACCACTTGACAAAAAAGAACCGGTTGCATTTTCACATTTGCCACTTAAAAAAAAAAAAAAAAAAAAGAATCTCTGCCAAAGTAGGTATTTTATTCTGTATCATTTGGAATGGGTTCTGCATTTTCCTAATGCTTCCTCTGCACTTTTTCTGACTGGAAAGCATTAGCTTAAGTAATTACGTGAAGTGCATAGCTGGGGTAGGTGTGCCAGGAACCGGAACATTTCTGGGCTTGTCTGGCTACGAGGCTCACGCCTTGTCCCACAAGGACCAGCTCTCATGAAAATGCTTAAGGATGACACCTGAAGCACCAAAATCAGGAGCAGAGGTGCCTCTGTTCTAAGCAGAGTTGTAGTTTCCCCCAGTTTACACAGATTTAATGAATCCTGAACCTTGTGTGAACTCTGCAGGGAAAGGTGCCAATGACAGCTTTGAGGATCCCACGGCACCTAAGAATATTACATCTGGCAGGATGGAATAGCTTTGAGATCATTTATATTGCCATGTTGATTTATTTACCTGTCATAAACACTGAAATGAAATATTTCTAAGTTTAGATCTTTAAAAAAATCCTCCAGCATCCCTCTTAGAAATGCATGCAAATGCAGATGCATATTTCAGATATGCTATTTGATCACACTGCAAAGAAATATAACGTCATTTGTCCACTTCAGGAAAGTAGTGGGGAAACTTTTGAAAAGCCCCAGATTATGGGTATGCATGTCAGATGTGTGGTCTTCTACAAAACAAGAACTACCTGACTGCTTTCCACTTTTCTGACTGGCCTGGCAAGGCCTCTGACGGGAGATAAAATGCGGAACGCTGTCCGAGGAGTCACTGGCTAGCTTTTTACTCAGGCCACATTTTCTTAAGCAGTCCTCCGCATTTTGTGCCTCACTTTGAGTTGTTCCTGTTTGTTGATCAACCACCACCACCCTTGATACTTTATTGATATGCTAGTGGGGAAACCGCACATCAGACACACTCTGAACCCAGATGGATCCGGGTGGCTACAGCTGGACAGCACAGGAGTGGCCACCCTGCGGTGTTGAAACGTAATTAAAATTGTTCCTGTCCCGCTCTCTCTTTCCAGCTGCGAGGCGAGGAGCTGTTCAGGAGCACGGGGCAGGGGATCACGCTGTGCCAGGACGCTGCGAATGCTCCATTTGCCTCCACGCCGCTTCTCATGCCGGAAGGCAGCTTCGGCAAGGCACGTGCCAGCAGGGCACCGAAAGGCTCATGCAGCTGCTTTCCGTCGGTGTTATGCTGTAATAAGGGCCGATGTGGACTCCCTGACCTAGCCTGCCGGTTTGATTTTGCCCCCTCACACGCTAAAATGGTCGCACACTACTGCCTGTGGCCTGCAAACTGCACAGCCAGGCCAGGCCCTCCCTGGCACCCAGCAGGGAAACCCCCCAAGAAGGTTTTTTTTTTTTTCCACTTGCAACACCAATTTGCAGAAAAAAGTTGCCGAGGGTAGGCAGGACCCCACTTTCCGCCCCAGCAGCCCACCGGCCGGGCAGTGGCAGCATGCCCAGTCACCACAGAAATGGCTGCTGCGCCGAGGCCCACCGGCCTTTACCTCCCCCTTTCCCCTCCTCGCAGCCCTGCCCTTCAGGGGGCTTGAAATGCAAAATACAGCTGTTAGAAGGGATCTGTCTGGAGAAAACAGTACCGTACACGGTCAAGGAGGGGCTCGAGGGAGAAGCTGTAATTGATTTCTTACTTAACCTGGCCTAATTACAGTGATTATCTGGATACTGGGGAACACTGTGAAGGGCAGTGGGGAGAGGGCGCCTGGTGGTTGCACAGGCTGAGGCAGGACCGCCAGCACACCTGATGACAGAAGAAATTTTAACTGTGTTTCCATCGAAGCAGCACTCTATAAAGCAGTGCTTTGTAAGGCTCACTGCCACATCTATGTGCCATATCTACATGGCTGTATCATTTACTGCCATATTTATATGGTCAGATCATGTCAGGAACTAGAATTTATTCTCCCCCCCCCCCCAGTTTAGGAAATATGTTTCCATTTATATACAGTATTTTCTTTGAACTGGTCAGAAGATACAAGGTAATCTTGCTGTCAGTGTAAATTTATGCAGGGACACTGCTCTGCACAAAGTACAGAAAAGGCGTTGTCAAATGCTGGGGCTCCTCTTCCTCTTCATTTCTGAGATATGGAGGGCTCCAGCTATCTCGATTTACATGTCGAATTGGCTTCAAATTGCTGGTTCATTTTTATAGCATGCTGGACAACTGAGCTCTCTGTGTGCAAGGCAGAGAGAGAGAAAAGTTTCTGCCAAAGCAGCAACTATAATTAGAGATTTTCCCTATTCTATGTAGCTCCTTGACGACAAATATCTAAAGCTATGGGCACATGATTTCATGTGTAATTTAGATTGCAAGTATTGCTTGTGCAGTGTGATCACATGGAAAAAACATTTTTCCAAGGTGCCAACCTTGCCAATATGCAATTAGCAGAACAGTTTAGGTATGCAGGTTTGAAAGTGGAACCAGTCAGGCTAAAATCTGCTCTTACACACCATATTATCTCCTTCCTCTCCTAACCTCCTCGTTTTTAATAAGAACCCCATTGGCATGGGAAACCAGTGATGGGAGCAAAATTTGGAACAAGGCTGGAATTTGTCATGGGGTTTAATGGAAAACAGTGGGCCCATATAAAAGAGGGGTTCAAGAAGCACCCACTTCTGCAATCTTTCCTCTGCCTGAACTGGCTGAGTTTTCTCTGTAAACTTATGAACAAGTAGTTCGAAATGCTCTGGCACCTACTGATAAATGACACTGCTGCTTCTCATCAGATGAGCCTTAGGAGGTCAGTTACATGTTGGGAGCTTAGTTGAGGAGTGTTTTCTGCCTTAATGGAAAACAGCTGCAGAGGCAAACCTGCCAAAGCTGATATGATAGCAGCAAATCTGCACTATATAGGGTAATTATTGACTTCTGGAGGAAGCCAACAAATAGAAAACCCCTTCCTTAAATGCCCCCAGGGCCTCAAAGAAAATTATGTAAGCAGATGACTGGACTTTCCAATCCCACTTCCTCTAGCACGAGCCCAGTAGGGAGAAGACAAAATGGTTTCTCGGGTGTGAGGCTATGGGATATGTGGGAATATTTATCTACACTGCAGAAATACATGCCAGGTGTAAACTCTCCCACTGAGCTGCACACTGAGTAAGGCAGCTCTGTTACTGAAGCATTAACCTCAAGCAGAGGAACAGCAGGAAATACACGGGGAGGTGATGTGATCAAAACTTAATCAGCTACAGCTATCGCCCAGTGATCATCTGCCTGCTGTCTGTCAGTACGTTTGTGGCAGCTGCAGCAGCTCAGGAGGATCCTGGTAGTGGGAATCACTCCAGTTAGTTTGGCCAGTGTGCCTGGGTGGAAGTCGTTGTTTGGCAGTGGGAGATGTGGAGAGCTGGAGGCAGTGGGGAAGACGAGCCGGAGCAGCAAACTATGCCTGTGAGCAACTCAGAGACACTGTTGGAGGGAACAGTAGGGTGAAAGAAGACGAAAGACTCTCCCCTTCCTTTATTAGAAGACTTTTACAACTTTCACCGGGTGAGGCAGACTGTCTTACTCAATAGCCATCCCTTGGCTAAAGATAGGTATCGGGGCTTTCTTTTCTTAAAAGCGATATCCTGACTCGATGAACATCGTCACGCCATGTCTCATTCGGTCGCGTCCTCCTCTCCGGAGAGCAGCGGCTCTCCCTCTGCTCCCTGGCCTGCCGTGAGCAGCTGCACAGGGTGAGCGCGGGAGGCCGAGCCCCGCAGTGCACCCGCAGCAGGGGTGGAACTCGCTTTGCTCTCGGCCTCGCACCTCAGGGTGGCTCTGTAAGCACCAAAAAGCTGAATTTAAAGGACTTTTCTTATTTCGTTCTTCTTTAAGCGTGGAGTAACTGTGTAACTGGAGAAACTGTCAATAAGAAACTTTTCTCGCTGTCTGCCAAGAGAAACATCAGTGGGAGCCGATTTTCTTCCCTGTGAGGATTGTTAGTGCTGTCCACCCAAACTTGCCACACCAGCAGCAATACACTAAAAACATGCAGAATCTCTTCTAGTGTTGTAAGAGTCACAGTGATCCTGTGACAAAAATCAATTGTACATAGTGCCTGCCACTGCGAAGTGTAGGATAGCACAATGGAAAATCACTGCCAGTACCAAAGGCTAACACAAGCCCTGACTGGAAACAACTGACTTGTAATTTTAAGGGCTAAAGCTAAAATATTATTCTGCAGTAATTCCTCAGCATATATCACGAAGTATAGTCAAGTACAGACAATTATGGCCTCAGTATAGGCTGTTTAGAAGAATCAGAAGCATAATACAGAACCACAGTAAGATTTGTTCCGGTGAACAGATCCATGATAAACTTGCAAATCCATTCATAACACCCAGAGTTTGAAATAAGAAAATTCAGATAAATCAGTACTTCTGATCTCCTGCTCCATTTGCCTGATAGCTCTTACAAATTGTTAGTAGCTTCCCTTGTCTGGTTACAATATCTCATACACTCTGTAATCTATATTAACCTATAGGCTCCTTAGTGCAAAAGAGTAACCTCCAGAAAGATGCTGAGTCCGGAAGCATGCTTATTTTTGTACATTGTCTTGTAGCTCCTGTTTCAAATTCATAAGGTATCATCTGAAAGAGAACTCAGCTTGCTTCCTGTTATACAAATGTCTGCAGACCTATTGCCATAGAATTTGGTCCCCTTAATTTAATTTGAAATAGTAGCATCCTCTGCAACTGGCAGGCATACCTAGAGGTGGATGATTTTTTTTACAATGGTTTTGTAAACGAGTTTTTGAAAACAGATTGGATTCAGTTAATGAAGGTTCTTAAACTAATTTTGAGCAAAGGGATAAATATTTTAGTTTGTTGGATGGATTGATCACCTCCTCTTGACAAGTGTGTCCTGTTTTTCTGCTTGCTGTTAGTTTTTGATGTGCAGCTGCAGACATTCAGGCCAGTTAGGCTGGTGCCCCAGAGGAAGAAAAATCAGCAATGCAATCAAGTATATTCCGAGTGTAATTTTGTTTTATTGCTCACATACTCCAGTCCTGGAACAAAGGTGGTTCAACAGATGTTTCCAGAATCCAGCTCTGTCTCAAAAATGACTGCAGGACAGAGATCGAACTGTCTTCGTCTTCATTATCCTGGAACAGTCACAGTCTATATACAGGATGGCTCTTGATGGAGACGACCTGTCTTCCCAATAACCTTCCTGGATTCATTTTTTTCTGTAAATTTAGGAGAAATTTAGGTTAATTGGATCTTCAAATATGCTTAAATATGAAAATTATTTTTCTGCTTCAGAGGCACTTTTACAATTCATTTTAATCAGGATACATACTATTATTCGATGTTTCAGGTAAAAAGTTAAAACCCCACTTTTGAAAACAAACTCCATCAAACCCAAGCCCTCAGTACTCCGCAGTGCATGCAGGACTTCACATCAGTTTATTAAAGAGGCAGTAAATATTCAGAGCTCTGTCATGATTTGGCTGATGTCATTATCTCTGTCTGAAAGTGATGGAGAGACTGTGACTGGGTATCATTCAAGCTTCAAATATGTCACCTAATTTTAAGGAAAGAAGTAGCACCTCATTTAACTGCCTCGGTGAGCAGTAGCTGGCATGACAGCCAGACCCCGCTCAGAGATGGTGGAACCTGAATCTCTTCTACATGTGCTTCACGTCGACATCTTTACAGCTGATCTCAAGGCAAGAGTAAGGAGCAGAGAATATAAGCAGCCTCCTGCCACACAGCAGGGAAACTTAACTGCTATGGAAACGAGAGCAGCTTAGCGAAAGGAGAGTTTACTGGATAGGTTTCTGCAATTTGCTTGACATTTTACAGACGTATGGGGAAAAGAATAAGTTAAAAACCACTGAAGCATTACCACATCTTCTTCTCCATGCATCTGTTGACAGCCTAGTTAGGAATGGGCTGCGCACGATAAAATGACCTTGACGCTGGGTTCTTGGTCTTGTTTTGTGGAGCAGCGGTGTTGTGTCAGGCATTGTCCAGGCCTGGGTCCCAGCCTCAGTTATCTTACAGACCAAATAAGCTTTGCCTGACATTTACTAAATAAAATAAAATAAAATAAAATAATTAGTGCTTTAAGGAAAAAAATGGTAAGCTTTGTTACTGCATTTAACATTTGACTGTGCTTTGGCTTCATCTGGGAGTGTCAGTTTGAAGAAAGCACTATTTCTGCCTTTTCTCCACAGGTAAAATTGAGAAGCACCAGCCGTCTGGAAAGAAACTTTATTTTCATGATTTCCAGAGCAGAGCTGTAGAAGTGCTTGGATAACCTTGAGAGAAACAATGACTCTCCTGCATGCTAGTGTGAAGCACATTTCCGAACTCTGAAGTCTGTCACCAGCATTCGGCAGGCTGGATTATTTGTGGACCTGTTATTAAATTATTCACCTCTCTGCACCACAGCTGCTGCCATCCCTTTACAGTGATGTAAAGTGAAAATGTGCTGTCATGTTTGTCATAACAAAATAGATTTATAAAAAAAATAATGCCAGCTGTCAGGAAAGACTCAAATACTTGTGCTCATGCTCATCATGAGTGATCCAGTTTTCTGCCCTTCTTGTTTATAGACAATTCTGAAAGAGACCTGGCCTAAGGAAACCTGACCTTCTGGCTAAAGTCAGTCTTTATGAATAATCTCCTACACCTGTTCAGGCACTCTAATGGCCAGGTAAACCATGTACTCTTCATTTAGATCTTGCTTCTGGTCCTTTCTGGGGCAGACGGCAATGGGTTTGTTAGTGTGGTTTTGAGTTCCCTCTAACTCCTTCTGCTTATTAACTTTTCTTAGCTCTACTGCTGCATGGGCAGTACTTTGTGCTTGAGCTTTATGGGATCAAGCCCCAGGAGCAACTGTGCTTAAAATGTTGTTTAAATCTGAGCCAGTTTGCTAGAATATGAATGACACTGAGAAGCTGCTACTTAGCAAGTTCCTAAGACATCATGGCTTTAAATATCAAGGACATGAAGACAAACGTAACTTGCAGTTGTCAACAGGCCCTGGAGAAACTTGACAATACTGTCCTTGTCCCGTTAATGAACCATTCTTCACTCTCCTTCCCATTATTACAGAATGAATAATTGAGGGCAACAGGTAATTCTTACCAGATCTTGCCTGCTGTGAGTTTCAAATTAATAAGCTAAGGGAAGCTGTTCTTAGCTGCGTTGTAGTGGGACTTGTGGATGTAAACCTTGTGGCTGGTTAATCAACTTGCTATGCATCATACTCCTCCCACCTCTACTATTAGGGCTAGGCTTAACAGGGCTTCTCTGTGCAGAGTATGACCTTTACATCCTCTCTCAAGCACGGACAAAGAAATGAGCAAACCAAGAAGGTCCAGTGAGATTACAGGCCCATGTGAGATTTACATCTCATGTACCACTGCACACACCTTAGTAGAGTGGCATGGCATAACATGTTCTCTATCACTATGCTCACTTTTCTTCTCAGTATCTCTAGGGGGTACCCAGTGACTATTTTCTTACCATTACTAGATTTTCTTCTGTAAATTTATATGCCTCCTGCATAACAGGACATTTTCAGTGTTTGTTTTCTGTGTTAAAGTCTGAAGAATTATTGCTATGTAATCTTGATTGAAATGTAGGCTTATATCCTGCTAGTATTTAGGCAATGATACAAATAAAATTAGTAATACTATGCACATATAAAATGTCAGGACCATAATTCTCATTTGTCTTTTTTATGCAGTGTGTTTCATACTTAAAATTTAACAGAGCTCTGAATTTAAAAGTACAGGATGAGATTTTCAAAAATGCATGGCAGAGGATGAAAGAATTCAGAGGTGTTTCGCTCAGTATGTTGAAGTGCAGGTTTGCCACGAGTCTCAAATAGAGGCATTCCATTTTACTGCTCTGTGGACAAACCAGAACCCTCTTTAGTTAAGTGAAATACAAATCTCCTAACTTTAGCCGCCTAAAGCAGTTTGAGAGCTTATCAAATTAGGCACATAGCATGCACTAAAGGCACCAAGCAGTTAGTCAAGAAAATGCAGTAATCCATAAAGAAATATAGGGACCCGTAAAAGGTGATTCATATCACCTTAACATTAGGAGTGGGAGACTACTGCATATAGGATGAATCATCTTTTGCAAAGCTCTGTTATGGAGAGCTGAGAAGTTCAGACTTTACCCAGCTCTTATTAGGTGAAACGAAACACCGTCCATCCAGAGCTGGTTCCTGGCTCATCCCCTTCTCAAGTAAAGGATAAACTCCAGCTGTATGCCCCTCCGGGATCACCCCGAGCTAACAGTGCTTGCTAGCAGAAGGGAAAGTGGGGGCAGAGCTGCCCCGCTCCTTATTCTTGGCCAGGTACTAGCACTGATTCTAAGTTAAATCCCTGGACTGACAGTGGACAGAAACTTGATGTCGTGATTTGGCCTATTGTTGCTAATGCTTCTGGGCAATTAGGTCTTTAAAACAGAAATGTAAATTATCCCACCGCATCTTCACGGCATTTTGGGGGGGTTGAATTTTTATTCCTTGCCCATACAAGCTTACACCTAGTCAAGACTAATCTCATTTTGTTGTTTTCTGCCCAGTGTTTTAGGTTCTGGTTTCCTTTATATTTTTCTTAACACAGCTGGTACTGTACTCCTCTTATTTGAAGTTAGTTCTATTAACAGTTTGCTCTCTTTTGCAGATTAGTAAGAAACGAAATACATCTTTGGGATACTCCTATGGTTGCTTCCTTCAACTTGATGTTTGATCATACATGGTTACTCTGTATGGACTTCAAGAAAGTTTTCCATGAATGTGGTAAGTCTTCATGTGGTAACTGGAAAATAAGTCTTCAAATAAGATGTCGAAAGCCTATTTATCAAATTAAAATCTAGATAAATCATACTGACTGTTACGCATATTCACTCTGTTCTTTTGACTAATCATATATGACCTAATTCAGCCTATCATACTTAATTGTGGAGTAATAAAGTCCCAATGCGTATTCAAGAACCAGTTAATTTAATTTGTAGCTGTTGAAAAATCAATTCCGCTCAGTAAAATTGCAGATCAAGTTGATTACAAGGTTGCAGAGGCAATGGCTATATGTCGTGATGGTTCCAGCAGTTAGTTACAAAGTCAGCGTGCCTAAAGTGACGTGAATGTAACAGAGCTATACACACCTCAGACAGAATGCCTCCCAAAGAAATGAAAGCTGTTAGTTGGAATCTTCTGTCTTTAGGACATCTGCGCATGGCACTGCTATGTGTTGAAGACATTTATTTCAACACGAAAGCTCTTTGTTTGTTTCTGGTGTGGTTAAATACGTTAAGGGATAGGAGCTGGTTCTGAGCCAGTCCACTCACCAAGACTAGAAGGCGAGAGTTCTTTTTGCAGTGATTTGCAGGAGTGGAAAATGAATCTTTCCCTGACCCAAAACCCAGACACGTCTAAAATATGGAATTCAGACTTCTGATCCCTCCTCAAAGAACCTCTGCACCATTGAAGTCTAGAAAGAAAATGCCCGTTTTCATTAATTTTTATTTTTGACTGGGTGGCAAAGGATTCAGAAGTAAAGGAAGCAGAGAAGACAAAGAACGCCGTTCCTTTCTTAACTGGAAGGCAAGTGTTATTGCAGAATTAATGTACACAGCTCCCATCCTAGTACCTGTGGCTGAAGCGTCTGGGAGGTGTGCTGGCGGGAATTTGTGACCTGAGCTGTAATGCTTCAATGTAAATGCCATAGGGCTATCCATCAACCTGTCTTGCTCTTAGAGAGGCTGCAAAAACCCAAGTTCTGTTACAGTGCAGACAGAGCTGCAGAAAGAGAGAGACTTGCCTTGACAGGTCAGCCATGGGGACGGTGGCTTCATCAGCCATCACAGCCAAGGAGCACATTGCAGCAGGTATATTGGCAATAACTTTTACAAGTCGACAGCAGCTGCCATCAGTTCAAATGGGAATTCAAAAAAAAAAAAAAAAAGGAAGCTAGCAGCACAGAAAGCATAGACCATCTTTTCAGACTTTTGCAGGTGTACAAAGATTCGTGTTTTGCAGGTGCATGAGCTCCGAAGGATGTCTTTATGTATAGGCAGATACTTAGCTTACAGGGAGAACATATTAGGGTACGAAATTGGCAAAGTATAAATATTCCTACACTTTGTATCTATACTAATGATCAAGCAATGTCCTTGTTGCTGTACAAAAGAAAAACCAAACAAAAGAAAAAAGGCAGTTCTTTTTCCAACTATCATACCCAGCTTTACAGCACAGCAGCCCAAACAAAATAGTGTGAAGGAAGCGATGGGTTTGTCTCACAGCACCTGGTACCCTACCGTCACTGGCTGTGAATAGAACAAAGTCCAAAATAACCTACCTCACCTCACTGAGCAATTAGCTGATCTTTACAGCAACGGAAGATAACTGACCAGCTCCCCCAGGCTAGTTACCAGACTAGCTAAAGTGCCTTGGCTCCCGTCAAAAACCCATGTTTGTAGAGCTGTACACTTAAAGCTCAGTAACACAGGACGTTCAGCAACGTTTGGTGGGTGGAAAAATAGAGTTCTTTCAGGAATATGAATGAATCTGTATTTATTAGGTATAAACACGCCTGCATTCAATTGCTGGAGGCCTACTGTCTTTTGCCTAACAAGATGTTCTTTCATAGTGGTATGAACATCACTAGCAGCAGTATTTTTGATACTGAAAAACAAAGCAATAGATTAGCTTTTTATAAAGCTATAAGCACATCTAGTTATGAAACTACTTATGAATAGAAGACTCGACCTTTCCATTTATTAAGAGTTAATTTCAGTGCTAGCAATTTCATCCATGTGAAAATTATATTAGAAATACAATAAAGATTTGGTTGTGGGGTTTTTTTAATGATAAAATGAACCCTGCACACCAGGGCTGCATGTAGAATATAGGGTCTAGTGCCCTGCTTCTCCTTAGCATTCATCCGCTTTGTAAGAACCCTCAGTTGCATGCAAGATATGATTTAGGACTACAGTTTCTTTACAAAACCAGAGATACATAATGGAGATGAAAATGAAACAGGTCCCTTTGTCACTGCCAGTTTAAATTAGCCTGTTACTCCTGGTGTGATTAAAGCAGAATAGGCAACACAGGGTAATACAAAATAAAAAGCCAACACGTGTTTCATAAAATCATTAATCATTTTACTACACATCATAGATATTCCTCTGTGTAACTGCAAGGGAAGGTTCTGATCCAGACATGATTTTTGGTAAAAATCTTCAGTAGAGACCCATCCAATATAATACTACTACAAGGACACTTAGAATTTAATAATACTGTAACAATAATTATAGTAATACTTATCCCCTTGAGGCTCAGTTTAAGCATCCACTTCAGCGTTTTCTGGGTTTCACTATTTGACAAAGCGATCTAACAGCAGGCTTATGCAGTGGGTTTAGAATCCGACAGCGGAGAATGACAGCAGCAAAATTCAGGCATATTCCCTGGTTAAACAGGCAGATTTAAAAACTACTTTGGAATAGCTCATCTCACCTCAGAGGAGAACTTTCACATATTAAAATTTAATTCCGTCCCCGTCAAAGGCAAAGGCACCTAGCTAATTTAAGTGGGAGAGGCATTAGGGCCTGCCTGCGTAACCTTTAACTGTCAAATGAGAAGTCTCTGAGCTGAGCTAAACGCTGTCGAAGTTGCTTAGAGTAAGAGCTGCCTTTCACCCACGGCGAGCGTAACGGGGACGTTCAGCCGCTCTGCGCAGCCAGGCAGCAGGAATGGCAGGAAAGCTGTCGCAGGCACCGGCTTGCAGGCTGCAAGGGCTGGGAGCAAGAGGAATCACTTGGTAGTGGAGGGGGCAAGACAAAGGCAGGCACGTCAGAACTGGTTGCTGAAACTGTGATGGCCTGCCGTCTGCGATGGAGAGCAGGAGGGCGCCTGGCTCGGGGCGAAATGACAGCAAAACGTACAAGATGCGTTAACAGAAGCGTTAGCAGTGGGGGCTGAGAAAGAGCCGAGGGATAATTTCCGTGGGAGGCTGGGAGCAGAGAACTTGTCGTCTGATTGCTGCTGTGGCTAGAGAAAACGGGTCCCAGTACTTTTTTTGCAGGTAAACATCTTTGATCGCCTCAGCAATGCCTAAATCCACTGTCAGCCTTTCTTCCTCATGGGAAGAGCTCCCCACTGAGCTTCAGCCTATTAACTGAGGTCAGAAAGGACACAGAACAGCTAAAAAGGCTTTTTAGAAACTGTGCTGTTGCAGGAACCAAACCAACAGCTCTGATACCCAATGTTTTTAAGATAACTCACTTTAATTTATCAACCTATCCTTTACCCTACTATCTTTCTATGCAGTCGATTAGTGCATTTTCCTGGAGGATTTGGTTTAGTGTGTTTGCATACAAAACAATGAGCTTGTTGCATCTCTGTCTGGAACAGCCAGGGCACAGTCTGTTTTGTTTTGTTGCAGAGTGAAACCTCATGGGTTCATGTCTGACAGAAAAAACAATCATTCTCCTAGAGCTTCCTACTGCTTTTGCTTCTCTAGAGGCTTCTGGCTTCCTCCACTCCCATCCTCGGCTGCTCCTATCTGACATGCCGTGCACTGGCAGGCATCTCATTTGGCAATGTGCTCTGACTGGAGATTCATTTAATCCATCTCTCTATTTTTACATTGTATTTAAGTTGGTAGTGGAATGGCATCATTCAACAGCAAAAATGGATGTATTTCTGAAGTAACCTAGACATCCTTGCAAAGGCAGAGTGCTCTATTAGGATAATAGAACTATAAATACAACAAGATAATGAGATATTCTGGCTTCACAATGTATCAGATTAATTGTGTGAGCTTCACTTAAGGAACACAAGCCAAAATAAAAGGAGTCCAAAAGAAAAGCAATATATATCAATGTATGGCTGAAATGGTCTTAAAGTCTATTTTGGCAAAAGAAGTGAAGATATTTTCCAAGCTGAACTAAGAGGAATGTCAAGAAGGTGAATGAGTGATCTGAGAATGAATGAAGGAATGCAGATGAACAATGCAAGACTAATCCATTAATTCTCATCCTGTTTCTCTGGTTAGATTCATCCTCTGCAGTGAAAGCCATAAATTCAGCATTGTGACTGACTAAAAAGGGCACTGCTTTTAAACCTAAGGTGCTCATCAGGAGTATTGAATACATAAAGTTTTTTCACACGTAAAGACCAAGTTGCCAGGTTATATATGCTGAGTTATAGCAAAAATTATCTTCTTCCTTCCTTAAGCAATTTAAGGCTTGATGCATTAGGCCTTTCATTATATGGATCACTGAAAGGAACAATTATTAAAAATGTAAATCCTGTGCTTTTGAAATATGACCTCTGCTTTCTTTGATTACCCACTGAAGCCCATACTGTGTCTTGAAGCACTAACAAAACTTGTCTTTCACTGTCAAGTTAATTGCAGTAGTGGTACGCTATATTACTGCTAAATCCCAGACCTGGTGTATCTCATTGTTTCTAGGAGAAACATAATCCAGGCAGAGTCTAACTTTTCCCTGAGAGTCCAGCTGAGGAGGTTTCAGCTCCTCCCTGCCCCAGGTGGTGTGTGTAGAAGACAGGCACATGTTCCAGCTACCCCCAGCTCCCCACAAGCGTAACTACGGATAGTAAGTTTAAGGGTTTTTTTATGATACCAACCTTTTCTACCTAAAAAGATCTCTCCTCTGCAGAAGTGCCGTGTCTTTCAGTGGGACAGTTTGCAGTTTGGTTTGTTTCTGAGGCTAAATTAGAACATCAAAATCTGATGCTAAACATGAGTAACTTGTTTAGCCATCTGTACTCCTTTCACATAATTAAGATCCTCAGTGTCTCTGGGGAACTGTTTTCTCCACTCGTTTCCTCCATCAAGCCCGTTACAGTGCAAGTGCCTTCCTATTACAAGCTTTCTGTGAGTCTACAGCCACGTAAAGACAGGGTGGAGAGGTTTGTCTCAACAACTGCTGATGTTTGCAACGCGGAGAACTGCTGCGAATGTGGCCACAATCTCAAGACCCTGGTTCCTCACATCCTGAAGCAGATGTCACGTCTGTCAGATGGATCACCCCTAAAAGACTCTACTCCTCTCTGCTCGCCATAGAGGAGCCTGACAATGACTTGCCCAGATGTAAAAGACTCGTCTGTAGCTGCCTGAAGTTTTTTGAGATGACTTCCAGCATCTCTTTCACTCAATGGACACTGCTAAACAAGAAAGATTATAGTGGACCTACACCTTAATAGGAATGGTGTTCACCTCATTTTACTGTACTTTTTAAAGTGTAGCCTAGCATGAGAGTATGAATTTCTATTCACATAATAGAAATAACTCAGCCTTACAGATATACTGTGTGGATAGAGAGTTTAATGATTAGTGATGTTTGCATCAGGAGACACCAAGATCCTGGCTGGCTATGCTCTTGTCAGCATCAGAGCTAGAAGCGTGAGTGGTGCAGTGATAAGATGCCTACCAGTGAAGAATCATGCATGTGAATTTAAGTTAATACCGTCTGCAGAAATCACCTGCACATCTGTAGCTGGGAAATGAAGGGAAACAGAAGGAGGTATATCAGAAGAGAGTTATATGTACTGTTGATTATCTCTTTTAAATAAATCCAAAGAAAAATACCAGTCCTTGCTCTTTGACATCTTTCACATGTCTGTTTGATCTGTGAATACTAAATGGCGCTGTTCCTAATTACCATAGGAGAGGGAAAGAATTGGAAAAAGTTGTCTTTTATCTCAATTAAAGGTGTCATATATGCCAGTGTAACAGGTGATCAATGCTAATACACGTTTAAGGGATACTGCTATCATCAAGCCTATAGCAGCCCATGAAAGGGCATGCACGTGACTGGAATTTATATTATGCTGTTCTTCAAAGCTTTTCTGATACCAGGGAACTCTTTTTCACCAGCTCTAATCAATACTTCAAATTCTGACAATAAAATCAGTCCCTGGCCTGAATAGCATACTGAATGAGGGAATCTGCAGTGTGCTAGCATGGAAAAACAGAAATCTACCCTTCTTAATACTAAGTCTTCCTTTTTCTTACATTATTGCTATAAATTACCTCAGATAAAGACTGCTACTATTATCAAACCCAATGCCTCCTCTCAGGATATATTCTGTCACTCTCATAAAAGCACCTATGTACTTCTTCATCCTGTAGCTCTTAGAACTTCATCTGATATAGAAGCAATCAAGAGAATAGAGTAAATGTGGCCAAATGTAAATACTATGCTTAGTAGCAGAGTTTGCTGCACTGTTATCTTGGGTGCCAAGAGGAATGCGTTGCCATGAAAACAAATATTCATGTAAGCTGTCCTTGCTGTACCACCCTGCTGTTCAGAAACCTACCCAACAGTTAGATGCTGCCGCTGCTGTGTTTCTCCTCCAGCCTTCCTCGTGGTGCAGTGGTGTCCCAGCCCCTTTCTGCCTCTGACGAAAGGTCTGGGTATTTATATACATTCTGAATGCAAGCCTAGCTGATTGTGGCAGTGTGCTTTTTTCCCACCAGAAACGCACATACTTATTAACCCTGCCGATGGCTTTCCTTAGGAGTAACAGCACTTACTGACTCATGGGAGTTGCCGCCCTGGGAAGCTCTTGGCTGGCTGTGCTGGGACACTGTCCCCATACGCCTCCCACAGAAAGTCATCCTCCTGGCAGGGCCTCACCTGATAAACCTGGGAGGAATGTGTGGAAACGAGCACTTCTGGAGGAGGAGGAGAGCCTCAAAGAGCATGGAGCCTCACAGAGGCGGCAGCCGTATTGCAAGGCAAAGGGAAGGACACAGTGCTGAGAAGCGGCTCCATAGGAGAGTTGAGGAGAAGGAATCGGATCACCCCTAGTTGTCTGTCTCCTATCAGCAGGACCAAAGATGTGATTTCTTCCAAAGAACAGAAGTGGCTGAGCTCAGGCACTTGGTTGTTAACAGCATGTGAACAGCAATCATGTCTCCTTCAGTCTCTACCAGACTTACGGCAAGCCCCCGGGGGATGACGAGGCGTACAGACAAGGGTGAGCAGTTAGCTGGGAGAACACCACACAATTTGTCCTGTGAAAAGGACGGGTACTTTTCACTTCTTATTTCTGATAGGTTTTGGACATCCAGGGTTTCGTAGCTGCTGGTTTTCATATTTTGTCTCCCTTGGGGCGGTAAGCGCGGCTGGGCAGGTATCGATTGCTTTCTCCCAGTGAGTCCCACCACCCCAGGGAGGGTCACATGAGGCAGCATTATCAGGCTTTCCCAGGACCTAAAGAGGAGCCTGGAATAATGCAAAGAGCTCTTGAGGAGGCAGCCACGGAATGTCTGAATTTAGTTTTCTTTCCCCTTCCCACTGGGCTGCAATACTATCTGGCATGTATACACCTACCATCTGCACTCTGCTGTATGGAAAGTCATGCTACAACCTCAGGGATTTTTTCTGAGCCTCCCTAATACTCTTCTGTTCCCCACCTCCCCTTGACATGAAGGTTTGCTGAGCGGCCCTGGAGAGTAAGCCTTAAAATATTCCCTAGATACCAGAGCCAGAGACACCTCCATGTGTGTGCTAGTCCTTTAAGATCTACAGGTTTTGTCTCAGTTAAAGTCAACAAAGCAAAATTGAAGACCTAACTTTATGTTTATGCCACTCCCAGTGCTAGAAGACTTCCTTCTCGAGTCACTTCTTGTGTGCTTCCATTGTACAAATGCCATACACCAGTAACCGAGTGCTGATCATTGGCATCCGAGGTACCTAAGTATACTCAAACACCTTTCATCTTACTAAAAAATAGATTTGACACACTGCTATTAACGACCGTGTGCCCCTGCATTGTCCTTTTTGCTGCTTCTCTTCAAGAGGTGATGCCAATGTTAAAATTAAAAATGAACAAATATCATGCAGATTGTGCAATCCTTCTGGCAAACTGCCAGTCTTGGGGATCCAAGTGAGAAATTGGCCTGGGAGACATTTCAGTATGGATCTTACAGGATGTCTGCAGCTATTTTAATGAGGCTGATATTTTAAATAACCATTTGGAAAGAAAGAAACAGTGGATGCTATCATCATCTTTACATAGCTCTTGCTCGTCATAAAATCTCTGAAATTAAAACAGTCTTGTCAGAAAGCTGTTATGAGGTCTTTAATGCTCTTGACTCTTTAATGGTGCTTCTTCCATTAGAGGGAGGGTTAAGGATGAACTTGTCATGGATTCTTCAGAGACTATATAATGAGAGCAACTAAAATATTCTGGTTCTTGGGAGGTTACCAGGTTCCAGCTGCTGTGTGTGGTTAATTTTTTGTTTAATCCTAATATTTTTTTTTATTTTAGTCCTAATATAAGCCTTATATTTTATTTGTTTAAAAGATGAGACAGTATATCACAGTACTAAGCTGGTATGAGCTACATTTCCTTCCCGCTTTGCCTGTGTTTATGTTTTATAGACATACTTACTGGAGTCCCTGCTTAGCATTAAGTGATTTACTGTCTCCTCTATGACTTTGAAATGACAAATTTAAGAGTTTAAAGCTGTTTAATAACCAGTCCACTGCTTTTGTGTGAGTACGCCCTATAGGGACTGGAGAGAGCCTCTGGACAGAGCTGAAATCCACAGGGTGATAGGAAGACATTGCCCTAAAATGCCACCTGACAGATGAGCACATACATCGTAGCTGCCCATACTCACCTTCTTATCTTCTCCAGCCCTGATTTAGGATACGCAGTTAAAATGCCTCCCTGACATGCAGAGTTGGCTGCTCAGCTGAGGGATAGGGCAGGATCCAGCCCCAGGTTTGGACACTGAACTGGCACTCTGTGCCTTATCCCAGCTTACAGGTGTCCCTGCTGCCTCTGGGGAGATGCAGGGGACGGGGCAGGTGCCCAGCTGACCTCACTGCCTGCGAGAGGGGCTGAAACACCAGGTTCACGTACGGACACCGAAATTCGGGTGTCAGAACGAAGCTAGCCTGAGGTAACCTGCTGTACCCCACTGCTGGTACCTGGGTGGTACCCCGGAGCTCTTCCCTCCCAGTTATAGCTCTGCCGTTCTCTTCTCGGATTCAAGTCACAGCAGCTGCTAGTGGGGTTAAATTCAAAGCTGACAGGCAGAAGATGGTATAAAATGATGCAATTGGGATGGCAGGTTCTTTGATGGAGGTTTGTATTTTGGCAAAATAGATTCCTTTTGGTCCAGCTCTGAATGTAACCCAAGTTGTGCGTTTGCTTCACCTATCCCTTCCCTTATAAATCTGTAGATGAACCGTGATTATCCTTACTCTTTCACCGGTGTAAATGATGGGCAGCTCCAGGGAAAACAGTGAAGTTATGATGGTATAAAATAGCATAAGTGAGAGAGAGAAAAAAAAAAATGATCTGCAGTATGTACTCTTTTATGTTCTTTAATCTGGACTTTTAGATGTAGCTGGAAAAGCAAGAGGTAGTTGCTTTAAAGACCTGCAGTAATTTAAAGTTCTATACCTAAGAGATTTGATTCAGGCTTAAACTTAAAGTGTTCTGTAATTAGGGTGAATTACTGAGGTTTAAACTAAGGGACAATTGAATATAGAAAAAAAATCTCCTTGCTACCTTTTGAATTGAAACCAGAGGCAAAAGCTCTTCTTTTTAAAGTGTGCATAGCTTGATCTATAGCTTTCAGCTGGGCAGACTCCTGGGAAAATGAGTACCTTCCTCTCTGAAGTACAGTGGAATTCATCCAAAGGACAAGATCCCTCAGCTGATACAAATCAACATAAAGCCTCTGAATATCACCACCTACAGATCTAACTCACAATACCATACCTATAAATACTGTTGTGAATTAGCTTTTAGATAACCTGACTCCTGTGTTACATTCACAGTTTATGCTTATTAATTCATTAGGATGACACCAATTAACATAAGACTTTACAGAAATCCTTTTTTTTTCTGAAAGAAGTTGATGTTATCAGGTATGAATGACGCCCTTTGCCCGCCACCGAAATGCAAGTTATCTGTGGAAGCCAGAGCAGCCACTGAATGCCTCCTCCGTGGATTCCGAAGTGAGGAGCGATGCCTTCTTCAGCTGCATGTACAGGAGCGTGGGAGGTCTAGGGGGGCAGGGCATGAATTACCCAAACTACAGTTAGACCGTGACACAGTCCAATAACCCCCCTGTGCTGTGGAACACGACAGAAGTTAAAGCGGCCACAAATCTCAGGAAACTTAGTTATGTGAAAAATGAGTCCAACAACAAGGCTTGACCTATGGGGCTGGATTCTCCCAGGGCTCAACATTTGTCTTACCAGCATTACAGCGAGGTGACTCAGACATGCTCTGCTATAGCTTGGGCTCTTAACATCGTCTGTAACACTTACGGGGGGTTTCGTAAGGAAACCAGGACACACGAGCAGCCACATTGTCTTGTTCTCAATCAAAGTGCAACTGAACTTCTGAACTGAGAACAAGTTTTTGTGATAGAGTCTTTCCTCCTAGGTTTTTAAAAAAAAAAAATAGTCAAAAGCACAGCCTATAAGAGTGTGATCCCTTTTCGTTTAAATATCTGATTTGCAGAAGTTTCATTAACACTAGAGATAACTTAGTATAAAAAAAAGGACTGCTTAAGGTACCAGTTTGTCCTTTATTAACTTCATTTTCTTTATAGCCACTTTCAATTAAAAAATAATTCTAATTTTCTTTCTACTTTATTATGAAAAATGATTTTGTGTAATACAATGAGATATATAAAAAGAGCTTGCCTCTTCATTTCTGTGGGCATCTTTAGAGAGTGCTGAATATTTAAAAGATCTTATAAATAGAAGCAGGATCCATATGGCAAGATAATAAATATTAATAAAAGTATGGATTCTCTGATTCATTTTTACAGTTGCAGCACTATAGGAAACAAATATACCCCTCCTCCATTCAAGTGCTGGATAACACATTGACCTGCCTGCCAGTTCAATCTAGGCACCTTGCATAAGAATATTTTTTTCTCATTGCATTTCATAGACAGCAATGTCTTTTAGCCTTTTACTTTTTGAATATTAAGCTGTAAAGTTTTTGATCCCTTGGTTGGACGTAACTGTATGTGTAATGTACAACTTGGAAGGGGTATCCTTTGCAGATTGCTTGGAGAGTGTACTGCATTAAAATGTGTAAATTTTGTACTGACAGAAAAAAAGCAACTCCACGTTGAGCACCAGGTGGGCCGCGTGAAATTAATGATTTCTCACTCAGTTCATTTCCCAGCGGAAACACGTCTACTATACACAAACTGCAGCTCGGCATTAATTGCCACACTTGTTTAAAATCTCAGTTCCGCAAATAGGTACTTTCTTTAAACATGCGCTCGAGTTTCCATTAAGGCAGCTGGCGAACTGGGCCAGGGAGGCTCCTGCGGGGGGGTCGGCCGCCCCTGCCAGCGGGGGCTTTAGTCTAAACCTCACGGTAAGAAGAACAGTCCCCTTCAGATGGGACGCCCGTAGGTGAGCGCGGGGTGCAGAGCGCGCTCCTCCGGCCGACGCCGCCTGCCCGCCCGTGGGCTGCGGAGGGGTGCTGACCACCTGCACACCCTGACGTCTCCGGTTAAAGAGGAGGAATCAAGTACTTGCTCTTTTTGCTAGTTTTGCTTCCGAAAAGTCGGTCCAGAATTAGTACTGGGGCCCACAGGTTTGACTCGGCAGAAACTGAGTCACGGGGAAAGGTTCCCTACTCATCTCAAACAGTTTTTCCTTGTAAAGGCTCCGATTACAGCAAAGGAGAAGGACGAGTCATAATTGCTGTCCTGCAACAGGGTCCTGGGACAGTGCTTTGGAATCATCATCTCCTCTCCTTAGACCTGCCTTCATCTCAGATTTTACGTACTTTACTAATTTTCCACTACTCTCCAACCTGCATTTGGCAAGTTCATTAGGCTGCCTCATTCTTACTGGCTGTTCATGCCATTCATTTACGTTTACATCAAACCTATATCCATCCTTATTGTTTTATTGTCATGTTTGTGTTGTTATTACAATCTAATGTTGCTTTTGATTATTAGTGAGAAAACAGGCATTTTAATTTAGTAGATCATTATGCCTTTGCTTTTCTAATGGAAAACCACAGTATAACTGCTTCTGAGTAACCTCGTTATTACATACATTTCATGCTCATAATTCTTTTGCTGATACTAAGCAAATATTTCAGCCTAAATTTTCCCTGCATACATTTTGGCAACAGTACTGAGCCCTGAGGATGCATAGCCCTCCTTATTAACCTTTAAGGACTAGGGAATAATTATGTTTAACTTTTGCTGTAATTCAATTGCTGTTAACTGGATGCTTGTTACCACCTTCTCAATCAGCCCAAGATATAATCAGTAAGATGGATTTCCAATGCATTATACAATCGAAACAGGCATAAAAAATTAATTAGGGAATGTTGCCATAAAGTCTTTTTGGCTATTACATGCACACTCTGAAGTGACGTAGTTAAAATACTTCTTAGTTGAAAAGATGTCTGAAGATGAATAAGCAGCCTGTTTGAAAAGAAATGGCATTCCAGGTATCACTTTTCATTGCTCCTTTTTGGGAAATTTTGTCACTAACATCAGCTAATTTTCTAGCATTCCTCTCACTGTCATGGGCTAGGGGGATAAAATTAGTTGCAATATATCATTTGTACGCACTGATTCAGACTTAGCTCCTGTCTCTTTCAAACTGAAGGAAAGCTATATGCTTTGATCATACCTCTGGAAGATGATGCTCATCTTCTCTCTTCCCTTTCTTTTCCCATTATTTTCAGCATGGGAAGTATAACGTCATGGAAAACAAGCCTTCACAGTCCCCTTCTGGCCATTTTCCTAATATGGGAGAAAAAAGATACCCTTTAAAAATCTATTTTTGAAAGTGAAATAGAAAAGAGACACGTGAATATATATATATGCATTCATATTTCCACCCTTAAGAGTGAAACTTCTACAGAATCCCTATAATTTTCCTTTATGCTTGTTAAGGCTTTTATCTCACTTCTGTGTGGATGAATAGCACCTTATTTTGAAAGAGTCTATTAGAGTGAGTAAAAAAGACTTTGGCAGATATCCAGGATCGACCCTTGTCCTTTTCTCTTTAGCTTCCCTACAGGGGAATGGCTCTCAACAGCAAGCTAAAGCTACTGATGGATGGCAGGAAAAGGGCAGAAATGTTTCAGTGTCTTTTTTTCTCCACTCTTCACCAGGAAATGTGGCTGTAACTGGATTACTAACTGAACTCACACCAACATCGAATGGACAAGAACTCAGGTTAGAATACAAAAGTTTAGGAAAGACAGTGTAGCACATATTTTTCAGCCCAGCTGGGCCTGATGAATATCGTAAGATATTTAAAGAATAGGCTGAAATAATTTCAGAACAATCAGAGGTTGTTTTTGAGGAAGCCTGCTGAGGACAGGTGACATTTCAGAAGGCAGAAGATGAACGATTACAGCACCATCTTCCAACAGGAGACACAGAAATTGCTGGGGAGCTAGAAGATGCTGTGTTCAACTTCAGAGCCAGGAAAACTGTTGGAATGAATTACTCAACAAACAACTGCAGGTGCTGGGAAAATAGCAAGAGTTTAAGAACGACCCAAGATGAATTTCTAAATAAAATATCATATCAAACTATTTATTTCCTTCCTTGATAGGGTAACAAGTCTAAAGAAAAGTGAGAAATCAGTAATGTGACGTTACTAGACTCCAGCAAGCTTATATTGACCGTTTTGCTTGACTTTCTTGCAAGCTAAGAAACACAGTCTAGGTGAAGCTAACATAAGAGGTTTCAAAACTGTTTGTATAACATACTTAGGGAATAGATACCAACAGGTCACTGTGGCACTAAACAGAAGTATTGGGCAGGGCTTTACAGAGTTCTTGTGAACGATTCATTGTTTTCACTAATTATGTAGAAGAAGAAAACATTAGTGATGAAATAGAAAACACTCTTCTTAAACTTTAAGAGTACTCTAAACTGATCTTATATTGAAGAACAGGATGAGAATTTAAAATAATGTTGATCAGTTGGAGTTATGGCCCCAAAATGCTGGGTGAAATCCAGCTCTGACTTAGGCAGGAATAATCGGCCGTGCAAAGAGAGGGTAGGAGAGAGGCACCCTGCAGAAAAGAAGCTGCTCTTCCAGTAAATCAGAAGCTGAATATGAGCTGACAGTGCTCCATACATCCTAAAAGGTAAGATTTCTCATGGAGAGTACATCTGAGCATACAGTGTGCAAAGCACACAGAAGTAATCCTGTAACTCTGCTTAGCACTGGGTACACATCAGACAAAACGCTTTGGGGACTCAGGTTTCAGAAGAGACATAATTGAGAGAAAAGCAACAAATACAACCTCAGGTCTACAACTTAGGATGTCTGAGGGCAGAGAGGAGAAATGGAGGTTGTGAGTGGGAAGTAGGCTGAAGAGAGACACAAAGTCAGTCTTTCTGTATGAAAAAGCTGCTGCAGAGAGGAATCCAGTGAACTGGTTTCCATGTCCCATGTGGATGGAACAAAAAGTCAGGAACTTCAAGTACAGGATGAGAGATTTTCTTTAGACTACAGGGAAAGCTAATTTACAGAAAGGAGATTGATCTGGAACAGATTTCCTGGAAATATGTGGGATTTTCCTCATTGGAAGGTTCCAAGACAATGCTAGATATACCTTTGTCAAGACTGACATTTGCTTTCAGATCTGTTTCTATAATATTCTGTAACATCTGTGGCATCCATTATGCAAAAAAAAAAAAAAAAAAAAAAAAGAAACACACAGGCCAAAAGCCACAAATTCTGTTCATACTTTCATTTTAACCTCCCTTTCACTGGGAGTCACCCTTTGCTCTCTCCTGCTGTCCACAGTGTTAGAGGTGTGATAATAAAACAAAATGCAATTTATTAATTAGCTGAACAGCATTTTGAGCTGATATAATAGAAGTGGTAATTGGCATGTTTAATGAGAATTCATGAAATAGGCTAGGTTAATGAGACACAGATTGTTGTGGGAATGCCAAAGTGATCAGGAGCCACACTTATCCTGGAAGATGCAGCATGAATCTCGTACTCGTCTCCGCCCCTCTTTGCAGAGCTTAGGCCTGTCCTGCTCCATCCTGCATCCCTGCATCCTTTCACCATCCTGCATTCCTGTCCTGCTCCATCCTGCATCCTTGCCTTGCACCATCCTGCATCCCTGTCCTGCTCTGTCCTGCATCCCTGCATCCCTGCTCCATCCTGCATCCTGCCCTGCTCCATCCTGCATCCCTGCCCTGCTCCGTCCTGCATCCCTGCCCAGCTCCATCCCTTCCCGCACCATCCGTGGGGCTGAGGCGTGGATCCTGCACAGCTTCTCCCCTCCAGCTGTCCGTTACCTGCAGCTGCGCAGAGGGAAGGACACCAAAGGGGCTACACTTTTTCTCTTCCACCTGGCTGGTGGCTTTCTAGGTGAGCTGCCCGAGATGAGGCCGGTGTCCCCGTGTCTCCCCATCCTGAGGTGTCTGCCACGGGAAGAAGTACCACAAGGACACTCTCAAGAGTGTCTGGGGAACTCAGGACCACTCAAAGGGATGGGAAGAGGGAGACTCACAGTCTCGTGAAACCCTGCTGAGCCTCTGGCCAAAAGTTCAGTAAGATGTTGAGTGGTATTCTGAGTGGTATTTTGATATATTTTTCGGTTTAGTAGAGTGACAGAAAATTTAAACTGAATTTAGACTTTTAAAGTTACCACAGAATGCAGCAAGCTACATGACTGTCTGTTTTTTACCCATCCCTAAATGATATTCACACAGATAAAAATAATGCTTTTTAAACTAATAGCTGGGTACACAAGAGTTGATTTTCATATCCATGCTATGAAAAACACCCACAAATTAATTCCTGATGAAATAACATGTCGTATGGACGAGCACCTATTAGTCCTGAGTTATCAGTTTATCAGCTCGTAGTTGCCCAGCAAGCCAGGTGTTGAGCAGAAGGGCTAACAACCTTCCTTTCTCAGCTGGAAAGGAGCAGCCAAGAAGCTCCCCAAGTCCGTGTTTAAACCCCCCCCGCCATCGCTACGGAAGGGCCGGTGCCGGTCTGACGGCAGCTCTGCGCAGCCCGCTCCACAGCTCCTCCAGGCTTTGTCCCAGAGACCTGAATAAGAACGAGCGTGGCCAGGCCACTACTGCAAACTTGCACCTCCATTCCCCACCAAGAAAACTGGGAAGAGGACACCTTCCTGGGATGCTAGAGGTACTATGAGGCTAAAAACCACTTAGCGATCCTGACAGGTCCATAGAGCTTTATGGCAAGGCCATAACTTTGTACGTAGCAACGCATACTCACTGCCGCATCGGTATAACGGACTGAGCTGTGTTACGAGGCTTTTGAATTACTGTTTTAGTTGAGCTCACATTTATAAGAAAAGAGACACAAGCAAAGCTGGAAGAGTTCTTTCCCTTTGCCAGTGACTTGTTCTTGCCCATACTTTGTGCTCCAGTTTTCCTGTTTCAATTATGCAGCATCATGCATTATACAATGCTCCTCAACACATGGGGTCAGCCTATAAATGGAGAGCATTAATTCGGTGTGTCAGATAATGGGCTCTTCCTCCTGCAGAGTGGTGGCTTCAGAAATGGTCTCATCAGAAGTATCATCAGACGTGTGAAGCATTTGTTATGAGGCAATAATGATGGTGTCTCTATTTGCCGGCTGTTCCGTGGCAATACATGTAAAGGTGAAGCATCACTTTCCAGGGAGAACTCTTATTGCACTCGGCCACATGTATTAAATTTTAAAAATTCAGCTACCACAGCTAGCTCCAAACGGTAAATATCTGGATGCAAGCAGAATACATTAAATAACAAATAAGTGCAACTCATATAGTTTACCATACCAGAACGGCTTTATTTACAATCCAGTTCCATGATAAAGGAAAAATGTGCTCGTGTATGTGTGTTTGCAGTGGCAGCATGGATTAGGGGGACACAACATAAAATATATTTTTGTGCAAGGGAAGTATCAATGCTTTCAACTAAACTGAACACAGCAGCTTTACTTTGACCTTTTCATGCGATCAATGATGTTTTCTGCTAAGCTCAGCAGTTACGTAAAAATGTGAAAGCTTGGTACAAACCAAGAAAATTATCTTAGAGGTCAGGTATGCAGATTTTTTTCTGAGATATAAATATCTCTGGTGTTTCAGCATCGTACCTAGTAGATGGCAGTGTCATGTCATTATACTTTATGTCTATCTGTCAGTCTTAAATCAACAATCTCAATTGAAAAAAAACCCTTGAGAGATGGAAATTTTACATCTATGGGAAAGATTAAATCTGTGACAAAATCCCAAAGCAACATGAGATGTATTTTTTATCAGAAAAATCTCATGCCCTGCGTCCATGGTTTTGCTTTCACTCAAGTCCTCTCACACAAGACTGGCGTACATACACGCTACTGAAAGTTGTTGCTTGGGGTATGTGCCATAGCTGTGCATAGATTAATGTGTCTTAGCAGGTTGAAAATTGACTAGACCATGAAAAAAGAACAGCCAAAGCTGTCTAATAAATTGGGCAAGAATTACTCTTGGTTTCTCCATTTAATTTGATAACAGATGTGCATTATACACTGTCACTGCAGAAAAATAAGAGACTTTGTTTTGTAATGGATTATTGAGTGGATTTGCAGTGACGGTAAGGCAATAAATTAAAAAGTAGATCAGCCACTTTTCAATTAGATTTATATGCTCTACTCACCACCTTTGTGTATGAAGGGAAGAAAGCGAGGCTATTTCACAGGGAGGGCTTTTTACAGCATTTAGTCCAGGGCAACCCGTTGGTTGCTTCGGTCGCAGCTGAGACCCAAGCACAGTTCTCTGGCTGTATAAAACGTGTGTCTACAAAACACACGAGGCCGGCAGGTCTTCTGATAATCCTTCGCATGGAAACTGTTAGACAAATTCATCCTACATGTAAGTTCATGAAGCCAGTGGATAATTTTCCCCCGGAGCATTGACGGCAAGGTGTCAGTCTTTGGGGCAGTCGGCACAGCTGCACCGCGGAGGGGAGGGGGGGAACACTCTTCGCCCTCACGGACACCCAGCTGTCCAAAGGATGGGAACAAATGAAGCGTAAAGGCCAATTTGGGTCTTTCTAACACACACCGAGTCTCTCTCTTAAAAACATCGGTCAATCAGACTGACATTTCCACTTAACCTTGTGAAACAGAATGGATTTTTTCCTCATTGACATTTAAGCAGGGACATCATGTGTGCACTCTTCTGTAACTGCGGCACGGCTGTCATATAAGCCACTGAAAGACTGAAATCCCTGTTTCCAAACTATTTCTGTTTTTAGATGGTGAGATTTCCTTCACGCTAGAGGGAGCCCTTGTAGTCCATTCTGGCACATCTATGGCTCCTGATGTAGGGTGCAAATAAACAGGCTTATTGCAGGCTAGAAGCCAGCTGTTGGCAGGCTCTGGGTCAGCTCTGGACCCCTCATAAAAGAATGGGAGAATGGCTGAGTTTATAGAAACAATTTATTGAAATATTTGGGACAACCTCAGTCTGTATAATTCCATGAAAGTAAAAAAAAAAAAAAAAGTTTTGTTTAAAACATGAAGAGAACAAGCCAACATCTTATGCCTGGAAGGGGCACCACATTCAAGCAAGATAAGCAAGGTAATAAACACCCATAAGATCACCCAAATACAAGCATGCAATGGCCTCGCCCAACAGATGTGAAATTGTGCCATGACTTTAAAATTCTTTTTCTCTGCAGCTAGTTCTAATATTTTTGAAGCACAGTTTTTTGCAAAGAACTGGTGGTTTGTGTTGTAGAGCAGAACCCTGAGTTTAACTGTAAAATGACAGAAAGTGTCTGAAGAAACATTTTTCCTTCTTCCCATGTTTTACTGCTATGCTACTTTTTATTGAAAATGAACAGGCCCAGAATCTCCTAGAAATGTCTTGCTTGGTCCTGCAGAAAACTGCTTTTCCTTTTTTTCTTTCTATGCAGTTGTCTCCTAACTGTGACACAGCAAGTAAATGGTGTAAGATATATGGGGCAGGTGCCCACACAACATCCAGGCAAGAGTTGAGGAGGACAAAAGCTTTGAAAAGCAACTTTTTGCTTGGTTAGGGGAAGAGAGGTGTCAACAGTCTAGCACAGCAACTGAGCGGAATTGGAGTTCTTTATCCCCACGGCTTTGCTGTCCATCCAGTGCTGCTGCACCGCTAAGGAGACGTGGCGGGGAGGTGTGCTGTATTTTGGGAGCATGCGTCCCACTGCTGCCTCCTAACAACTCACTGCTGGTCAGCTAAGCTGTCAGCAGACTGGAAGAAGGCAGAGTGGTGAAAGAGGCACGGCGACGGTTTGCGTGATACAGAAAGCCCCTGCTGCCCCAGATGGTGCTTAAGGATGGCTACCAAGGTCCTTCAAGCATATATCGTCTGTTCGAGCGTAGTACCACAGTGGAAGAAACCATCAGGCTCATACTGATACGGGAACTGGCAAAAATGGGAAGAGTTTTCCCAAAGCATTCAAGACCTGCTGTTAGTTGCCTATTTCTTTGTGCTATTTTTATCATTGTTGCTTTGATTTGTTTTTCTGTGAAAAAGCAGAACTTACCAAACTGGGTGGGAAGGAGGAGGTAGGGAATGGGGACACTGGAGTACACTGTGTGGGAACTGGGAATAGATAACTTGTTTTTTCTGCTTTCAGCCATGGTCCTTACCTTGCTCGGATGTTTTCTATTTCTCCTTTTCATCACATGTAAGTCAGCTGGTCAAATATTTTGATGCATTTCTTTACAAAGAGATTTTAACTATGTGAAAAATGTCATCTATTCGATGTATGATGTGTAAGTCCCATTGGGTTACAAAGGAAATTATAAAAGAAGCACCTTTCCCATATATATTTAATAGGCTTATAGAAGGTGTCCTTCAAATGTAAAGCTTCTGTCCTTAAAGTCTTATTCTCCAAGCAGTGATAAAAACTGAGATAAATGAAGCTATATTTGGGGGATTTTTTTCAGATGCAGGCCTTTAAAAGTGTTTGGATAATGGATGAGCAGTTTTAGGAGGACTACTCATAGGCAGACCTTGAATTACAAAAGAATTGGTTGTAGTGATTTTGAAAAGAAACTTGAAAGGAACTAGGTGATTGTATGGAAATAGGCTTCATCTAGCTATGATGCATGCAATATTCAAGAAGTGCATGTAGGAATTTTTATTAGACTGGCTTCTTTCTGCTGTGAAGAGGTCCAGCTGTGTGAGCTAAAGGGGAAAGGGTACGTTAATCTTCCCAGCTTTTATAACCAAGTGACCCATGGCTGCCACAGCATCAGCTAAAGCCCCCTGTCTGTGAAAGAGGGGATATCAAATGAAGTACATGTAATTTCAAGGGATTATTAATTACACTTAAACTAGGGCTTGAGTGATCAACAATGTCTACGTAAACTTCTGTTTAGATGACTAAATGTCTTTGAGGTTATAAAACCCTCATATTATGTATTTTCAAGATCAAAGCATCAATGTGTTAAGCCGAAAAAGGTAGTGCCCTGCGAGGGAACTGAACAAGATGCTGAGGATTGTTAAGAGCCCTTTCCTTTCACAGCAAGCTCTTACTACTCAATTGAAAATAAGTAGTGGTGGGAAAACAAATCTCCATGCCGGCTTGCATTTCTTTGTCTGAACATTGCCCACTTCTTCAGAAAAACCTCGAAGCTTTAGTACCTTATAATCATCAGCCTGGTGGATGAGTCTTAGTCTAGAAGCACATCTGGACACAAAGGAGGTCAAGCTCTGCTCCGGAAAGGGAACGGACCATGTCTGAAGTCTCAGTCCTAGACCGAGGGTTTTCCAAGAGGGCTCTCAAGACTGCTATTACGGTTAGATTCCCCGTCTAAACTGGTGAAGGCCCCGGGCTTCACCAGCGGGACGGGCTGGCCAGGGCCACTCCCCCCCGCAGCGAGGGGGCTGCCGGCCGGGCCCCGCTGCGGAGGGGCAGAGCGAGCAGCTGGAGAGGCTCCCAAAGCCCCTCGCTAGGAGCAAGGCAGCCACCCTCCCGGCTCGAGAGGAGAGCGAGGGTGCGTTGAGGCGCTGTGCTGGCGTGAGGGTGCTTCTCCAACTCAAGGTCTTTGTATCTGGACAAGCCCCTCTGATACTGGGACATCTCTGCTGTGGTGAACAGCCTGAGTCCCAAAGAACGACTGCGGAGGGAAGTGAAGGTGCCTGGTCGTCCTTCAGAGAAAGGGGCGCACCTCTCACCTCCTCTTGCCTTGTTACTGGGCAAAACCTGTGATTCTTCTCTGAGCAGTCTCCAGCCCTTTGAACCCTTCCTACCTGGATGTGTGAATTTCAAACTTGGTGTGAATCCCTTTCATTTTTATCTAAAACCTTCGCTCTCTACAAATACCACATACTATTTCAGAAACAACAGCAAAATACTAAAGCTGAGCGAGCTTTAATATGATTTTTCTTTTAATCCCTGACAATTTTTTCTTATTTTCTAACAGGCATGACCAATCTTATAAAATCTCAGTATTTCAAGCATATTTGATGCAGGGATAAGAGCAAACTATTCCAAAAATTGCCTTGTTGTTTTAAAGACATTGAGTTAATTAGAGAGATATTCTTGTTAGTGGTGGTTCATTAAAAGATCCTTGATGCAACTGAAATGTTAATTTTAGCAGAAATGATCTAAGGGACTCAAATTATTAATTGAGGCATGTTTAATAGTTTTTTAATTAGATGCTTTATTAGCAGGAATAATACCAAAACTACAGTGACTTCCACTAGATTTTTAAGAGTTTGACTACACAAGGTTGGATTCCCTGATCGCATTACTACTGCCATTTTATTGCCATTCCCAGGCTGCCTTCATTTGTGCTCAAAGCGCAGTAACTACTTTTCAAAGTGCATTTGTTCCGCAGCCTGTGATAAGCAGGGCAAGGTGCTCTGTAAAAAATATTGGGGAGTGAATCAGGAATGGAGATGAGAAAGCCAGTAGGTGCAGAGGCAAGGCACTGTTAATCAAATTTTACAAAGGGTATATGTGGTTCACGGACACAGGAGAAGCTGAGAAGGCTCAGTCTGCTCAGTCTTAAAAAGAAAAGGCTCAGGGGACATCTCTCAGCTGTCTACAAATCACTGATGGGAGGGTGTTAAAAAGATGGTCAAACTCTTCATAGAGGTGAACATTAATGGATACAAGCTGGAATGAGGGAAAAACCCGGAATAGGAGCCTAGAGATGTTATGGGATTTCCATCCTTGGAGATACTCAGATGCAACCTGGCGTGTCCCTGAGGAGCTTGTCCTCCCTCAACCCACTTTGGGTGAGGGACTGGACCAGGTGGCCTACAGAGGTCCCTCCCAACCCGTTTTGTCCTGTGATGCCGTGATTTACACTACAGAACTGGTAATGACTGCACAGGGAGAGCAGCCCAACAGGTTTCTCCAGTACTTCAAGCCACACCAGTAACTGAAGAGATGAATGGTAAATTTACCTCCCAAAGGGCAGACTTACTTTCAGGGACAAACAAGAGAGGTCCCAGCCATAAAGATCTAGTACATGCCTTCTTGGGCATCCCACGTTACACAGTATCCTAATTACATGCTCAAAGGTATGTGTTCATTCACCTGTTACAGTCCCTGCCCATCTCTGCTGGTGTTTAAACATCTGACTCCTAAATGTGAAGACAATAGGCTGACATGGTTGTCACTGAAAAATCCTGAAAAAAAAAACCCAGAAAAATGCAGCAATCTTTTTTTTACTCATGAATTCAGGAGCAATGATGCTGTTTGAGTTCCTGTGGCCTTGGAAAAAGCTGGCAAGGGCTAAGCAAGCACTCCTGTAATGCAGCATTGAATGTAACATGCGCAGCAATGAGGTTTGATTGTATTGCAAACATATTCTTGGGAGTTTATGCCTCCTCTGCTGCTCAGTTGGAAAAATTCAATCCATTTAAGCCAGGAATTCTGTATCTGTCCTTAAGAATCTTCTCATTTTCAGCTTTCTTTAGAAATTCACATTAAAACAGACGTTTATTAAAAAAAAAAAAAAAAAAAGTTGATTCATTAGTGTTGTATCACTCAGGTGAAGTTAGGGTTGTCCCACATCACTAATTTTCCAGTATATTACCACCACCTTCTGTTTCAGGACAGGGCCGAACCTGTCACTGCCTATGACTGTGTTAAGGGTAGGAAGGGGCAAAGAATAGGTCTAATGTTTATCTTCAGTGGATGATTTGAATAGATTCAGAGGCTAGAGAGAGAGTATGGCAACTCACTCTCTTATAACACTCAACAGGATACAAGATTGAAAGACAGGAAACTGCCCCAGAGGAAAGATTTGTATCCCAGTGGATTATTTTTCCCCCATCTGAAAAACCGTGGTCTAATTAAGTAACAGATGCGGGTGGTTTCATTCAGACGGTGCCCAGCATTTGCAATTAGCAAAGGAGAAATGATGTTCAATTCTAAATTAAAATGAGCATTGGGATGGGGGCTGGTTTGTTTTCCTTTTTTTCTGTAGCGGTGTGCATTTTGGGGATCTCCGCTCTCGACTGTCTGACGGGAAAGCTTTCTCAGACAAGGGGAGGGAGCTGCCCTGAGGGGCGGCGGCGGGGGAGGACGCAGGCCCTGGGCGATGAATTCGGATGGGGCCTCTCAGGCGGTTCTGGCAGTTTTCTGTGCTTTGGCACAAGCCGTTGACGGGTTGAGGTGGGCAAAGCCTTCTGGAAAGCACAAAGGCCGGCGCTCGTGCCGAATGCGCAGGATCTGCCCTCTTCACAGAGACCGAGGTGGGGTAGCGTAACCGGGCCTCCCCCCCCAGCCTGCCCTTGGCCAACAGGACGGGCTCCGCGCGTGGCAAGACCTACATTTTCAAGACAGACCTGCGGTGCTTGGCCCCAAAATTGGAGGGTGGGGGCCTCCAGGGAGATGTGTCCTGCTGCGGCCTGGCCCCCGAGCTGTGCCGGCGGGGATGCTCCGGGCTGGCAAACTGAGCATCTACCCCCCGAGCGGGGTAACCGTGGCAAACGAACACCCTCTTCTGTCACCCTACCTGAGCCCACAGCGGGAGTCTCTGCCCAGCATCCCCCGTAACCCAGACCAGCACAGGTACGTGAGGTAGAGGTACTTGTTCCCCCGGTCCCCAAATCCCCCGCTCACCTGTGGAGAGAAGCTCGGCTCCTGTGCTCTCCCCCTCGGAGCGCGCCGTATCTTCTCCGGTTGCAGCCTTACCTGAACACACTCCCTGAAACGGCACGATAACAAAACCAACATGGGGATTAGCTGGTTAAATCCCGCTAAGCCTCGGGTAATGGTGCACGTGGGAATCAGACAACATATACTTTTTACTTTCATTTATCACTCCCGGTGTGTCTTGTGTGGCAGTCCCAGTATTACATTTTGCTTTTATCTGCAGGAATATTTTTGCAACAGCCAACCTTGGGCATTGGGCTGAAACTAGCAGCTGAGGAAATTATTTGCGCGTTAAGAAAAAGGCTATTTCTACACCACTAGTTAGTAAAGGAATTGATTCAGTCAGTCGGGGAAAAGTTTTCGTACACTGGCATCAGAAGGCAAGGCTGCAGACTCGTCTGGTATTTTTCCACTAAGACTTCTGAACTCGTAGAATTCCATTTGCTGATCATTTTACCAGAAAATTATCACTTCTGAAGGAAAGTTATTTACTCCGACTGCTGTGTTAGCAGCTGTAGCACAGGCCAGGTGTGCACAAGAGCTATGAAAGAGTGCCATCTCCTGGGCCTGGGGCTGCTCCGGGAAATCTGCTTCTGCCCATCCTGGCAGGCACTGAAGGCAGCTGTGCAAAAGCTATTGTGCAATTAGTGGATAATGCTGATTCTGGGAGTGGAAGGAGGGCAATTTGTTAATGTCACCATTTAGTAGCCTGTTAGCTGGGCAGATAAGCTCTGAGACTGTCTAATTTAGGAAAAAAAAAAAATAAAATAAAGAACCACTGTGTTAATACCGCATAAGCCTGAAGAATCACAGCAATTATAATGCTCATACAGCTGCCGCGTTAGCGAGATATGTTGAACTGCAGGTGCGGGGACCAGTTTTCACATAACCCAAGAGCCCACAAGCGTTATGAAATGCCTGCAGCAGCAACACTGACCCAGCTGCAGGGAAGCCGGGTGTCTGCAGCTTTCTCTGGGGCTTTTGGGTTTGGGGCTTTTGGGTTTGGGGCTCTTTGGAAGACAGCTCTCCTCATCTGTACTAGTTGGTGACCCCCTCCCTCCCTGCATGGCTCAGATGCCCCTTTTCTGAAAGTGGAAAGACCCAGAGATCCACTTACCCTCCTGTTAAGACTCCCCAGGTGACAAAGCCAAGCTGGGGAGGAGGAGGGTCCCGAGGAAATCTGTGGTTTTGTGATTTGCAGGTGTGGTGGGTTGAGCCTGACTGGACGTCGGGTGCCCACCAAAGCTGCCCTGTCACTCCCCTCCTCAGCTGGACAGGGGAGAGGAAATATAATGAAAAGCTCGTGGGTTGAGATAAGGACAGGGAGAGATCGCTCAGCAATTACCATCACAGGCAAAACAGACTCGACTTGGGGAAATTAGTTTCATTTATTACCAATCCAATCAGAGTAGGGTAATGAGAAATAAACCCAAATCTTAAAACACCTTCCCCCCCACCCCTCCCTTCTTCCCAGGCT
>JAVJGG010000058.1:18785192-18806302 GCA_035590195.1 Aviceda cuculoides
CTGCTCGCTGGTGGGGTCAGTGAGGAGCAGACCAGCCCTTGGCTCTGTGCAAGCCCTGCTCAGCAGGAACTAAAACATCCCTGGGTTACCAACAGTGGTTTGGTCACAGATCCAAAACATAGCACCCTATCAGCTACTATGAAGAAAATTAACTTTATCCCAGCGAAAACCAGTTACATTGGATTAAACTCAGCTTTCTCTTTACTCTTCTTTATCCAACTTTGCAGTAGAGTGAGTATTGCAGGGGATTGCAGTTTTGCCTTCTTCTGTCTTTGAATTTTCCAAGACTTTCCCCTCACAAATGATGAAAGATCTTAATTTATTTGCTCTTTTTTTCTATTGCTCTTTGCTCATTTTCTCAGATTTTTCCTGTGCTTTTAAGATGCATGAAGAAGAAAATAAACTGATAGACCTGCATGTGCAATGGGATTGATAGCAACCTGGGAAGACTATTCTGTGTTTCTAAAATTATTCTGTCTCTTCATTAAGAAATTGAATAGCAGTTCATTTATCACTGCACTTGGCATTCAGGCCATGCACATAATGAAAACTTCCTGAGGATTCTTTACATTCTGCACTCTCGCAGCCTTGTGCTCTACCCTGCAGGTCCCAGAGGCTACACCAAAACAAATCATGGAGTATTTTATTCTTAGAAGATATAAAACTGGTGTAGATAAAATAGTATTAAAGTATAGTCTTTTTTAATACATGGCAATGGCTAATAATAAGAATATAAACAAACACCTGTTCATCAGTATATATTGGATATACATTTCAAGTACAGTCTGATTGAAATTTGCCAGGACAGATGTAAAATGTCTTTGCATGTTCAATACTGAAAGCAGCCTCCAAAAATCTGAGTATTTAGGAGTACATCTTCTTCCCGTCAAACCAGCTGGCAAGATCCTCCATTTCAACAGGATGGTACTTCAATTTATTCCTGAACTATACCGAGAAGTCAATAGCATTTACTATCCAGTCCAATCAATACCTTACAGTCAATGTTTGGTTCCTAGAAAAGTTATTTAGGCTTCTCAGTCTAAGACCTGTCAAACACTGTCCACTCTTGCAGTACTATGTTACGTGCACATGCTCCCACCTTTTTATTCTTCTGGGAACGTTGCAAGTGATTTGACTGGGTGAAATAATACAGAAAGTAAGCTAACTAATACTGATGAAACACATCAGAGTTACATTCCTAAATGCCTATATAGACTTGTCCTATGGTGTTTTATACTGTGCCATCTCTCTCTTAATTCATCACTAAAATACACCACTCTGTTGAGCTATTAGTCAGTTTTATTGGTGGCTTCGTAGAGGTTTGGAACAAAAATATTAAGACTGGTGTGCATGCAGTACGAGTGAAAAGCTTTGTGTTTAAGCAGTGGAAGAAGCAGCAGAACAAGGATTTTTAAAAAGGTCTGTAATGATAACGAAGGACGCCATGCTTGGCACACTACTCCCAGCAGTAAAACGGGGGCACGCGTCGTTATACCAAGCCCAGAAGATCAGCATTAAGAGAAGACCCCAGCCCGGCCGACTGCCCAGCAGACCCTGCATCCTAACAAGGGGAAGGCGGCACCGGCATGGCGATGGATCACATACAACACGTCACCTATGTCCTTTCCCGTTAGCCTAGCAGGAGGACAGACATATTTTCCAAACAAGGAAAAACAGAGAACGGGCAGCAACCCTGCCTAAGGTTTACTGTCCTGAAGCCGGCACCACGCTCGGGGCAGGGACCGCTCCGTCAGATCCCATGATCCCTAAGGGGTGTCAGAGGTCTGTCCAAAATGTCGTTTGCTGTCACCAGTCAAGAGGAACCCCAGAGGCGGACTGGTGAGGACCTGACCTCTGAGAGCAGCCCGCTCGCGCACACGCGTCGCGGTGCTTGCGGGGACGGGTGCGGGGGAGCGCGTGGAGTTGGCGAACGCTGTGAGGGGAGGGGTGCGGGTGCATAAATCAGCCTCATTACGGATCTTGTAAAGAAATATCACCTTCCCTTCTAGACCATCTCACACCCAGGTTTTTCACACAGTTCTCCCTGCAGTTTATAACTTCTTTGGTACTGGTGTTACTGGTTACTAAGTACACCGGGTGGTGAAGAGTAAGCCCTTGACTGAAGGTGCTAATCAGAGCACCTGAAGAAATACTCTGCATTTGTCGGCTTTTTGAGTGCTGGTGGCTTGGGAACGAGTGCCTGTATGGACTCAGCTGGGGGCGGGAGCCTTCCACAGCATCTCCTGGGGTGGCAGAGTGGGAGAGCTGTAGGTCTTGTGTCTCCAGGGGCTGTCGTGGTGGAGGAACCTGTGACAGAACAGCAAAGACCACAGGACCAGTCAAGGGGTGATGCTAGAGCAAACACCAAGAAACACGGAGGAAAAGAGAGGAGAGGAAGTTGTGTATATGTGCTAGAGGACACAAACAATAAGAGGTAAGGAGGTGAAGGGGGTGAGGAATCCAAGGATACAAGCAAACGTATCACACGAAGAAAGTTAAAAATACAAAGGCTACTAGAAGAAAGAGAAAAATAACCTTGCATACTCTGGGATAGAAAGTCAGAGCAACTGAGAAAAAGAAAGAGTAAGGAGACTATGTGAAAACAAAAGTAGCAAATGACAAAAAAAAAAGTGCAGTTTGTGGCCCTTTTATGAAGCCTATCCAATTCACAGGAGGCTAGGTAAAGGGAAATAGAAAATAACGTCTCACCCTGTGTAGGTCATAGGCTGCTTGGAGTATGTCGAGTTTTTTATGCAGTTATTGTTCCTGAATTATGAGGCTGAGTTGATAGCTTTTGAACTGAGAAAAGTAGGAGAAAAATAAAAAGTCTGACTGATTTATTCTTTAAAATCTATGACAATTCTGTGAGGGAGGGGGAGAATCTTGATCTCGGCGGGGTCTGAGTTTACAAATCTGTGGTTTTCCCCTCAGCTGGTGCAGTGAAACAGAGCAAGATTAATCCTTCGTCTAAACTGGCGCAGGCAGAAAGCAAAGCAAGTGCGGGCATCCAACAGCACTTCTTGCTCCCAGAGATGCTCCCAGGGAGCTCAGAAGGGGTCACCATGGCATCAGCATCCTCCTGCTATGGGGAAGTCACGCTGGAGGCTTTCCAGAACGTCGTAGTGTGAAGTTCCATCACCTACAAAAACCCCCACGAGACTGGGAGAGAGCCGGGTCCTGCCCTCCTGCCGGGTTTCTGAAGTGTCTGGGTTTCTGTACGGTTAGTCCTGGGTCTCCAGGCTGTGTCCTGTTGAGCTGGCGGCTGGTGAGATATCTGGCAGGAGGTAGGGTGTAGGTCCCACAGACCAGCAGATGGTCTGAGAGCATTGAGGTTCCCAGTCATCATCGGCCTTCCAGTTACCTTGCCACGTAGCCGGGCACCCGGGCACTTCAGCTTTGCTATTCAGGGATCAAGTCTGTTTCAAAAGTAAACATGTTCTCAGACTTAACTTCTATATACTCCTAACAGAACATTGCTAAAAACAAAAAAAAATAAAATAAAAGTGTTTTCTAGTTCAGAACAAAGTGTCAACAAAAGGTCTGCCTTTTAACCAGCTCCAGCTAGAGATGTCAGGCAGGGTAACCGTGTTCACGTGCTTGTGGTGCCTGACTGAAAGACTTTGTTATTGCCATATTCCAAACCTATTCAAGTAAAGGAGGGGGGGAAGCGTTAGTTCTTATTAATTTTTCATCAGGTAGGTACACTATAGGGCAGTCTTGTACTCTGTCCCCACAGAGTTGTTCTATTCATTCCTCCCTGTGATTCATTCACACTCCATACGAAGATCAATATGATGGAGGTATCAGCTACTTTGTCTAAAGCCGAGTTGCTTCCTTTGAACACAAAACTCATTTTTTTCATGGCGGGCTTGAGGAATACTTGGGAAAGCTGATCCAAGTTAGCAGTGAGTGTAAAATTAAATTGGAATTTAAGCTGGCTGAGTGTAATCAGGCATTATCATACTGGGGTGATGCCCTCACTCCCCACTATGGAAATGAAGCAATTACTGCAAAGAAGCAAATCTCCAGAGCTTGAGGACTGCAGAGCTAAACTTCATTAAAAACCAGTTGAGACTTTTTCAGAACTAAGGGGGTACGTCTCCCCCTGCCCAAAGTGATGCCACACAGTGTGCCTCAGCGAACGAGAAGCAAAATTGCTGCACTCCTGCAGCAGTTCACCTGTGCCAATGGATGCTGTTTCTCAGTGAAGCTAATCATCCGGGACAGAGCTCCATATTGATATGATTACACATCTGCCAGTGCCCAAGTAAGCCTGGATACCCTCAGGTACCACTGTATTGCCTACCATACTGACAGACCTAAAGTAGAATTAATTTAGTTTAGTATCATACATTTTGAAAGTGACTTAACTAAGTCCATTGGGATAACTTCCATCCTGAAAGAAGAATATTTGCATAGGGATTTACTGAAATGGAACTAAATTTGCATGAACTTTTGAAAGAAAAACTTTCCTAGGTGATCTCTGCTTAACAAAAAAAACCCCCAAAAAAACCAAAACCCCAACTCTCCTTTTCTCTGGAGTGGGGAAAGATGGGAAAATACATTGGAGTGGATTTAAAATGTACAGCTGCTACCTGCCCGTCTGCCTCTAACTCCCCACTACCTCCAAAGCTGGAGAAAAGAACTGAGAAACTGTCTCAGATGAAAAAGAAAAAAAAAATTCCAGTGCAACGAAGGGGTAAAATGTTCAGGACTTTCAGGTTTTGCAGCTCACACCTCTGACAAAAACGTACCTTGTATTATTCAGCTTACACTTTCTCTATATTGCTTCCCTTTGGGACAAAGGATTCAGTAAGTGTTGAGGGGTGAGGAAGGGAGGAGGCAGGGATTTATAGGCATGTCCAAAAGAGCAGCTTTTGACCCCTTCAGAGGGCTGGAGGTGTTCCTTCCAATCCTCCTCCTCCGTTAAGTAACTATCCTAGGCACGGAGCTTGGGAGATTTAAACCAAACTCAGAGGTCTGTGAGGTGGAGGAGGGGTAAGGGGAAGGCACTCAGGGCTCGGGCTGCCCCCCGGAAGGCTGGAGAGATTCTACAAACGCTCACCCACAACTTTCACAGCTAGAATGTGCTAAAGAAACCATGGGGGAGAGATAGTGAAGTACCTTGCACTGAGGCAAGATTCTCAAACTTGCACAAAAGCAGCTTCATATGCAATTTTTTTTTTTTCCTCCAAAATAGTTTGCCTTTCAGTTTTGGCAAATAAATCTTGGCTTTTTCTTTTCCATTAAGACTTCCTGTGTCGTTGAGAGGAGGGTGAGAGAGAAGGCAAGAAGAATCAGTGTGAAACTAGTGAAGGCGGAACACGTTGTCTCCCTGTGGGTGGCGAATAAAAATAAAGATGCTCTCCTGGTAGGAGCTGGAGGCCATTTGCTGCCAGTCTACAAAGAACTGGGGTGGCGGGTTGGTGCTGCTGAGTACTGACCTGTGGGAGAAAAGTTCCCTCCAGCCACCGCAAACTAGCACTTATCCTGCGAGGAGCAGATAACAGAAGAAATGCAGTGCTCCAATAACCCCTGAAATGATACCAGTTACAATCCCTTTTGCCCTTTTAATGTAGTCAATGGAACAAATTGTTTGGAATTGTGAAGATAAAAACCTTCAGGCTAGATTGAGTTCTCCATGAAAGTTTACAATACAATTTACAGCTAACTTCAGCTGCAAAATGCAAACAGCTCTTTCCTTTTGCGTCACTTCTTCCCCCTCCTCTCACTGCCAGTGTGCCTGTCTTTAGGATACGCTGGTGGATGTCTGGAGAGAGTTTGTCTAGGTGCATGTATACCTTCAGGCTAAAGGATACCCGTGAGGACCTGGGCAGAGATCCAAATAGTGCAACAATAATCAGTGATTTATGGGTGAGTGGTGTAAAACTCAATAAAGATGCAGAATCAGGTGACGTAACTGGTGTGCACATTGAATGAGCAAGGGGGATTAAAAGGCTTAATATGCTGAAAGGTGAAGCTAGGAGATGGAAATATGCATGACTGAATCTTTTCCAGTAAGGTGTTCGAGAAATCCCGTTACTGTTTGATATAGATCAACAAAAGGAAGCTGGATTGCTTTTGTTAAGGTGTATGCCTCCAAAAAAGGTTAAGTTTAAAACTAAAAGTGTGTGGTCTGCAATGTTTGTGAAGCATTTTGCCAGAATGTCTTCTTGTCAGAAAACATTTTGATTTTGCAAATAAGTTAACCTTTTCATAAAAAAGCTAGAAAATGAAACTAACCTTTCATTGAGAAGCTTGTTGAGACCCAGTTGACAGGAGGAGAGAGTCCCGCTCAGTAGATTCGTAATCAGAGGGAAGACCTATGTGCTGATACAGGGAAATGCTGTGTGCAAGAGCCCTTACCTCTAGTTCTTTTTGGTGGAGAAACTCTCTGTTTCTTTTGTATGCACTGAACTTTGTCTGAAAGGTAAAGAATCCCACAGGCCCTGAAATGAAATTGAATCACAAGCAGTAGTTTTTATTTTTATGAGCTGCAGTTCCTTAACAGAGGTTAAAAGACAATTAAAATTCTTGCGCCTGTCTTGGATCATATTAATTGAAGGAGTAGAAACCTGTTGCATGTAGATTCAAAGGTTTCCATCCCTTTTCTCAAAGCTCAGGGTTTGTTCCTCTCTTTTTACTGCAGCAAGGCTAGCCCTTGGCTGGTTCCAGGGTACCACACATTCCTCTCTCTTCTCCTTCTAAAACCTGTAACTGTATTGAATAGCACCATCAAGAGCGACATGCAGGGCATGGCAGTCCCTTGCTGTATAAACATGCCTCGTTCACCCATCACTACATTCCATCTCCTGAATCATTCAGCCGAGGAGCATAATATCAACGAACTCCTTCACCCATGAAAAGCTCTGCCTGTATGCACTGTGTTTGCTCTGCACCATAATCATATACAACTTCCACTATCAACCAACATTTTCATAACCCAGTAAAAGCATTTTGGATTTGCTTTGACAGTGTCCTCTGGCCATAATGACATGTTGTCAGCCTTGGCAGCTCCGCTGGCTGGGCAAACGAGGTATCGGGTCAGGAGTCTGGGAGCACTCCTCGTGCTTCCTACACCGGGGGGACACCGTTAGTGGTGCAGCATGGACATGGAAGCCGGAATAACCTGTCACTTGACAAGCATGTCCTCTAGCAGCAAGGTCCCTCCTGTCCAAGTGTGTCAATTAGTTGCTGATTGCTGAATCTGGTTGTGGAAAAATGGCTGAGCCCTCAGATGCAGGCAGAGTTTCCATTTGCTGGCTTCTGTTGGCCAACAAAGTGCACCCAACAAAGTGCACCCAACAAAGTGCGCCCAACAAAAATGACCTTCGGAGGTGGGAGTGTCGTGGGGACACCAAGAGACTTGCCATGATTAGTCCCTTCTCTGCCCTCCTACTGCCTCCCCTTGAAAACCATCTCCTATATACGTACGAGCTGTATCTCCATGCTTTTCACCGTATCTGTACATAGGTTTCGCTGTCTATCGATCTGCTCAGTGTGTTTCTGAGACGCGGGAGACTTAGACTGAAGTCTTTGTTGTGAATCCCCTAATTTGTTGATTCATTCTCCCGGAGCTCAGGGGAAACGAATGTAGCCTTTCTCCTTCAGTAGACCAAAAGATAATATTTAACATGAGATAATGCAGGAAATGGCATATAAGAACCATTAGTCAAGAGTATGAGTAGTTTAACAGTTTTCTTTTACCTTCTAGAGGAAGCATACATCAGCCTAGCTATACTTACACTAAGTGGTGATTACAGGATGAATATATTAATAGAGGCATGAGACTACGATGAGACAGGGTTGTTTATGAGCAATAGATTAAAAGAAATGTTTGGAATGCCAAAGAGTCAATAAGAATATTTTTTACCCTTTTAGACTAAAAAGAAATGGCTCGTTCATATCCAGTTACCTTATAAAAATGTTTCTCATTGATCGAGATAATGAAAGAGAGGACCACCATCCATTTTCATCCCTCTCTACTTGAACCTGTTTTCCTGTAGAGGTTCTCATCTGCAGATGTCATCACCCATATTAAAAGCTGAGCTTAAGTAAGAGGCATAAGATTTCTGCCTAAATATATATTTTCTTCTTTTTAATGTCTTCAAAATGTTTGGTATCCCTGATTTTATGTATCTACTTTTCTCCTTTTAGAATTGTTTTCATTTCCATTCCTTAGGCACATCATTATTTTTGAACATTTTCTGTATATTGTTGTAGCAGCTGAATTTGCCAAATCATACCAGCAATTATTTTTTTTTCCTGACATAAAAGCCTAACCTCTGTGGGATGAGCCAATTCCTCACTAGTATTTGAGGGTCAGCACAGAACAAATAAGCTCCAAAAACCTTGAAATGTAGTGGGTGACAAAATAATTTCCATTCTAGCACCAGTTGTAATTACTGATAATTTAATCTTCATTTTTTTCCCTACACACATAAAAGTCTTTGAAGTCCAAGCAAGATACCAGTAATCTGGAAAGCAAATTTGTAATTCTGCCACATGTGTTCTTCCAGGTGGGGCTGACAGAGTTAATCTAGTTATGAACATATTTATCGATGCTTTTTTATTCCTTCCAATGAACTTTAACCACTATTTGGAACACTTATTATGTGTTATGACTCTAAGTTTATTTCATATCTTAAATGGGAATACAACCAAGTAGTTTAAAAAATTCCTTTCTAAGGTTATACTTTCTGCTTTAACACACAAGCTCTAAAAACTGCTCAGAGCTGAATTAAAAGAAGTATGACCAGAGAAGTGAAGAAAAATCAGAACAGAAAGCTATAAACTGATTTTTAAAACTCCATTGCGAAGCCAGTCCAGGAAAAGCCAGAGGGGCCTCATGTTATTTGACAGTGATAAGAGGAATGGAGTATATTGAGAACAAGACATTGTATAGTAGAAGTTGGAGAGGCAGCTTGAGAGATAGGAAACTCATTTAATCTCCAACAACAATGTGCAGTGTTTATATAATATAAGGATGCTTGTTTTTCCAATAAGTTCTTTTATTAGCAGTATATCATGTCACATGAATCCCAGGTCATTAAATTATCACGCCCCTTCATTGTGCAATAGCTCAGATCTTTCCCAATTTCTTCTCATGTGGTTTTAAGTCAACATTCATGACAGCTGCAAAAGAAGCTTTAGCTAAGATGAGAAGAGGATGCCACTGGTGTCTGCACACACAGGTGCCCATGCACACAGGTGCACACTTACCACTTTGGCACGTATTTATAGCAGCCCTGGCTTTTAATTAAGAGGGGAGGACTCTTGAGAGAGTGGGTCACAATCTGCCCGTCACATCAGTTTATTGACCTGATTGTCAGCACAGCAGATATTAGCCATAAGTACCAGGAAGGCAGAACGTGATTCCTCCTACAGTCTGTGCTGAATTGTCAATGGGATGCCACATAACAATATAAGAACCATTTTCAGCTGCCTCCCAGGGTGAAATTACACTATAGAAGAAGTGTGGTCTGAGCAAGGGCTGGGTCACAAAGACCCACCATTAACTCAGTAACCCTCGAAAACTGCCAGCACAAGATGGACTTCTGATCAACCTGTGACCCTGGCAGTGTCATTGTCTGAACACATAAATTCTCCAGAAAGCATAAAAGTTAAAGGGGTCTCTGAAGAAATTGGTTCTCGACAGGGGGCACGTACCTTCTCCAGACCATTGAATGTGATAAATGAGAGAATCCCAAGTAACAGACAGAGAAAAGTTGCATATATCCTTCAGTTTTATTGTACAACTATAATGGAGTAATAGATGTGCAATTGTAAACAAGTACTTAACCACTTACTTTGCTGGAGTAAGTAGGCCTAGTAATAAAAAGTCTGATTGAGATTAAGAATAAGGGTTTCAAAATGATTTAGAGCGCCTTAGGCTCAGTGCTCTGGGGAAGCGAGTATCTGTTTCCATAAAACCGCCGGAGTTTTCACCGTGTCCCTTCCCAGCAAACCCCAGTCATCGGTCAGGGACGAGGGGCGTCGGGTGTCAGATCAGGGAGACAAATCTCTCTCCTCTCCTTGGAGGAGATGGCTTACAATTCCGGTTGCACGTATGTCCTGACACAGGTGTTGCAACGCAATCTATGGGGAAAACTAAGAGGGTTTAAGAAAAACTAGCTCCAACCTTCCACTGTGACTTGTGGAAACCAAAGTTTCTTAGGAAAGTGTCACTTTTTGCTGACTTCTAGTTTCATAGGAGAACAATGAAAAAGGAGAATTGAAGCTGTCAAAATAAGAGTCTCAGTTTTGGTTTTAAATGGTTTTTCCTTTCAAAGTTGCTACAGATTAATTGTAGCAAAAATTTAAATTTTAAACTTTAACTGATTTGAAACTACCACAAAATATTTTTTTATCTAATGGAAATACATTTTTACTGATGAGGATGATTTTTTTTTTAAGTTATCATTCCAATTTTAGATGGAAGAAAGCCTTCTCTGGCAGTAGCAAGGAATGAGAGCAGCAGAGTTCTGCCACATTTGGTTTCCCGGGGGAAGGACGGACAGCGCACTGAAGTTTTTTTATTTGAGTGCAGATCCGAATTCAAGGCTTCAGTGGGTCTCCTGTGCAGATCTCGTGATCTCCCATGTAGATCAACTTCAGCTGCTGTTCCAGGGCGCTCGTCAGTGCCCTGGACTTCAGCGGTGACGGACGGAGCACACGTGCTCTACTCCAGCGTGGAGGTTGGTCACCGATGCGCAGGAGGACAAACTGGACCCATCTACAGCCTTTTCTTCCAGCTGTGAATTCAGCTGTTGCCAAGAGAGCCCTCAGTAATTCTTGAGGTATTTTAGCTTTCATGAAACATACAAAGCCTTTCTAAAAAGTCCTCTTAATATAAGTAACATACTAATGTAGTTAATGGGAGTTTGATGCAGTCATCTAAAAGTCATGGTGTTAAAATATCTGCAAGCTGTTATCACATCTGAAGGAATATCACACTATAAATTAGAATGAGATTAATATCATAGTAAAATCATTTAAATAACAGGTTCGATGACTGGTATTTTCTTCCATCTTAATCCAGAAGCCTATAAAAACTGTATGTTCTTTAGTATGTAATGAAATTTTACTGCATCAAAACACTTTCTAATCAACTTGGGCTTTGTGATTTTTCTACTTGATATGCTTTCCAGTGCTTTAGTACAGAGCAGTCCTTTAAAATAACCTGAAACAATGCAAACTTCCAACTTATGTTTTATTTAGGAAATTTGTTTCTATTTTTTGCCCTCCCCATTCCTCACTCACCTGCATTCACAAAGTAGAAGAGTTTACTTACTTAAGGCCTGAGAAAGGGGTTGGAAGGGCATTTTATTACATTTACTTGAGACTCTTCTGAATTAATGGTCATACTTGTGCAGGCTTACTTATATTAATGTTTGGTCTAGGGTACCTTGATTAAAATAATTTTGAAAGGACAACTTGATTTACCCACTGATAATAATTCAACCTGGAAGTGCCTTGGCTGATTCATTTCTGAAATATTACAGCATCCTTGGATTAAAGTTAAGGCCTCAGGATATACTGGACAAGGAAGGCCAATAGCTGTAAGCATTGGAAAGAAACATTTCAAAATTCTCATCATGATTTTGTTGGGGGTTTTTTTTTTTCAGGCTAAATGACTATTTCCAACAGAAAAGAGCAAAAGATTAATTTGAGCAAATGTTGGGTTTCACCTCCCCTTTTTTCCTTTTGCACAAGCGTGAATTGTGTGACGTGGTTGAAGACAAACCAGCTGCACCAGAGCAAAGCCGTTCTGTTCTGTGCAAAGGACCTCTCAGAGCGGAGCACACTCTTCTTGTGGCGTCAGCTACTACTTCCATAGTACTGGTGTTCTTCTCCAGATGGCTCCTGTGGGAAGCTCCATGTGTCTGTGTTAGACGACGGGACATATGGCTGCTGCAGACAATGGCTAGACTGGAATATACTTGGCAATAAGAGAACTACGTTTAAAAACGCAGGGGACTTCCCCTGGGGTGTGGTCCCAGAAAAATCTTGGAAGTGCGGTGGAGACTAGGAGAGACTGCAGATGAGATTGGCATTCAGGGAAATGCAGAGAGGGAATGGTGCGTGGCTTTTCTTACATCTACAAGCCATACTGAGAGTGACTAATGGGAAACTGCTGACCTTCTACATATATCCTCTTCTGCTCTTCATTTTCCCTAGAGAATAGGCAGCTAATTACTCCAAATGACTTGGGAATAGAGCCACAGAAGGCTTTTAGTACTTAAATCTTGCCTAAATCCAAAGCCGTGATCCTTTAAAACCTGTCTCATCTGGTGCTGAAAGCCTGGAAGCGCATATACACATTTAGTGCAGCATCCATATGCACCCAAGCTAGATTAACGTATTCCAAGCAGAAATAACGTTTTCAAGCCTTGAAAGCCCGGATCCCCCTTTCTTGGCCCGGATCCCCCTCTCTTGGCCCACGCTTGCATCCTCCTGTCACCCACAAGCTAGATGCCTCCCTGTGCCGGTGGAGGGGCTCAGTCTGCCAGAAATCCCTACACCACGTCGGCTCAGGACCAGCACAGCACCGTCACCGTCAAGTGGCAGGGCCAGCGTGCAGGAACTGTGCTCTCCTGGCTCAGCCTATATCTTCCCCCTCCGAACCCAGCTGTCCAGCTACTAGATCATATACCTGCTAAGGTGTAAGATCTGTATAAGATCATATACCTTCCTGAACAGGGACGAGTTTCAACAGGCGTATCTCCCTTCACGTCCAAAGCACATCTCAGATTGCAGAGTAGCCTGTAGCTTTATGATTAGGACACTCTCGTTGGAGGGAAGAAAAAAAACCCTAAAAACCACCAACAAAACCAAACCAACCAAACCAAAAAAATCCAATACCCTGATTAACTGGAATACCCTTAAATTAACAACCTGAATACCCATTTTCTTCTTACCTTGGAGATAAAGATTAAGTCTTGATGATTCAACTGAGTTCTTATGGCAAATTTGGATAAGCATTTATCTGTGGAGAAGGGAGGAGTGGAGGGGGGGGTTCAATGTGAAACTGCCAGGCAGAGGCTTGTGGCCAAGAGGTGGGTTCCTACATCCCACAGTAGGTTGGGATTTAAGACCTATTTTGGTTCTCTATATTTCTGAGTGGCAGTATTAAATATCTCATTGTTCAACATATTAGTTCCTGACTATCTTGCTCTGAGACCCCTCGTTTTTCCACTCTTCTGCTTTATGGAGTAGTAGACCCCATTCTGGTGGTTGGGCATCTAAAAAGTCAGGTAGCAAAGCACGCTGCCCTGAGACACTCTCATTTTTGCATGTTTTTCACTTCTGGTATTTTCATAAGATGGAAACTGAGATGGAGACATAAGCTGCATTCACCCATGACCTTGGATGCAACTTGATTCAAGGTTATCTAATAAAACGTAATCTCTAATGAACACAGACTCACAAAGCATTAGCCTGCTGTGATTGTTTAAATAGACGAGGAAAAGATAGAAAAGGAATTTTCTGAATCTAAACAAAGGCAGGGAAAAAAACCAGGAAGGTTATCCTTTGTGTTGTGGTTCAATAAAAAGAAAAATCTATCTTTAAAATGACTACACAAAAATAGAAAACTCGGTTTCAAATTCAGTGCATGTCACCAGGTACTTTCGAAGACATTCTATGGCTTCATGTGCCAAAGAAACCATCGTGGCAGACTACAAAATGGATGACGTGGGAGGGGAAAGGGGGGGGAAGGCACTATATGGTGGCATCTGCTAAATTGTCCATGGATAAAGTTACCTGCTGTCTAGCTAGAGACATTCAAGCCTTTTAAACAAAAAAGCCTGGGAGCAGCTTCTTCTCATAGTGAACACAAGGCGGCTCTTACCCTGGAGAAAGCCTTTGCCAAAATCTTCCGCAGCCTTATTTTCATCCTCTGCCAAGTGCCGGCAGCGCACTCTCCAGCACGAAGAGGAGCACCAGCACGTGCTGGAGCAGGGCGTATGCGGCAGAAGGAGGACACGGCTGTGCCTGCACAGCCGCCCTGGGTGGAGATTCCCGGGCTGACCCCAGCCTGGCAGAAGCAGGCCACTCGGGTTGAGGGTGAAAAGGGACACGCAGGAGACAGTTACAAGGTCCTTTACAAGGTATTGTCCACTTTTTCCTGTTTTCCAGCATGTAAGTAGAATATTCTTGTCTTGTTGGACTTATCTTGACAGCAAATAATCTACACTGTTCTTTCTTACAATATAATACCCTTAAACAAACCTCTTCTGCGCACATACACAGAGGTCTACAAGAAAACTTTTCTTGGAGATCTTCACCAGCCAATAAGCACGAGGGACACCACAGACTGTATAAATAACATAACTCCCAGGAAAAAAAAGCCTAAACACAGAAGTTATTATGCTAGATTCCCAAGTTTCAGACGACTTATTTGGTGCAAACACCCATGCCACCCCCGCATCTGCCTGAAGTGTCAGGAAAACCACGTTTGTTCTATGTTTCCAGGTTAACTTCCCTGAACTGGCAAGGGGGTTTCACACATCCCCCCGGCCGATGGCGTCTTGCCTGGGGTGTCATGGTGTGTGTCACAAGGCACTCATCGCCTGGGAAACTGAAAAAAACCCCACATTTTATTCTTTAAGCAAGAATTACACAAGATGTACCTACTTCCACCTGACGTGCTTCGGTGATGGGGAAGAGAAGACCAAAGCAGACCAAAAAAAAAAAGGAAAGAGAGTCAGACAACTCCAAGTGCAGTACTCTTTGCCAAGCTTTTCTGACTAATACGCAGTTGAATTAATTCACACATGGATTCATCCACTTAATGAGGCAGGCAGCTGTACGTGCACTTTCACTGGGGATTATTGAAGGGCAGATTGTCATTGATAACGACGACAACGTAACAAGGCAAGTGAGAAGCCCAAAAACGCCATCCCCAGATCAAGAAGTAGGGGTAACTTTTCCAGTTGGACTGCAGGTCAGTCCTTGGCGTTGGTTAAAAACCCCAGGTCCCCTCCGGGAGCTGCACGGCAGAGCTGGTCAGGCTTGCCCTCCGGAGCCACTTTTGCTTTTTAACGCTGGCACGAAAAGCTTCCTGCAGAGAGCCCAGTCTCAGAACAAAAGCACCCGTGTAATTTTGTCGACTTAACTTTGTACATATGCAGTATGATCCAGTCTTCCTTGGGATAAGGTCTCTCCAGAAGCTTCCCTACTTTCCTGCTGTGTAGCCTGGAGGATGAACGAGTCAGACATCCAGCAGACCCCGTCCTCCCTCTCCTCTCGCTATTTCCCTGGGAGAGGGGGGAGGTCTGGGTAACCCTGCCACCCTAGAGTCGTGTAGTCGGTGGTCTTTGCCAGCAGAGACCAAAGAATAGCCGCTTTATATATAAAACTCAGGCTGGCCCCGCAGCACTGGGTCGCACTGGTGGGCCCAGCAAGCCCTGCTTGGGATGCTCCGGGCTCTCTCCGCGCCCCCGCAGGGACAGGGGTGCAGGAGGCATCAGGTGTGTGCTGCTGGTCGGGGTGAACTCCTTCCGAGAGGCCCGATTCAAAGCAGCAGGTTTGGGTTTTCCCGCCTGCAAAACCAGAAAGAGTAACAGAGCCGTACCTGGCAGCAAAATCAGATGGCGATGACCAGAGGTTTGTAAGCAAATCCCATATACTTCAGACAAACTCCGCAGAAATCATCAGAGAGCGGGGTTGTTTTCCTTGCTCTCCTGTATCTAAATACCTGTCAGAGAAGGTTTTCTCATTCTGACTGAATGACAGGATTTGCACGCAATCCTTAATGATGTTTATTGATAAAGGCAAGGCTGGGCAGAGCTGCAAATAGCAAAAAAAAAATCAAAGCTGCGACTTGCAACTTTGCTATGGTATAGTTTACCTGGGAAGGTTTCAGAGCTGAGGCTGCAATTTGCTGCACCATCCCTGAGGTCAGAGATCACTTTCCTCCCCAAACACACAGTATTTACTGCTCCTCGCCCCCTCCAAATCCCAGCATCTTGAATAAATATTTTGCATCGGTACTAAAATGAGTAATTGACAGTTTCTGGAAAGGGCAGGGGCAGAGGGCCTTGGGAAAACACATTCTTCTGAAAGCAGAAGCTAGGCAAATTCAACTTGAAATTGAAGTGCAATTAATCATCAGTGAGGCATTGCAACAACTCAGCTAGAAATGTGGCAGATTCCCTGTCATTTGAAAATTGTCCCCCTGTATTTCAAAACTGTCTGGAAAGGACGATTTAGTGAAGCCAAATGAAGGTTTTTCGTGCAGGAGTTGTTGCGTAAACACTCAAAATGGTTCATACTGATATACGACCATAGTTCTTTTGTAGACTTAAAATTAATTCTCTTTCTAAAAACAAGGCATGATATCCCACAAAGATTTACTTTGCAAATCAGCGAAGCATCTTAGTAAGGGGATATTTCTCCACCAGGGCTGAGTGCAATGTGTGTATACGGTTGGTCAGCTCGGAATTGCACCCACAAATGTGTAAAAGACCCCAGACACTCATGCGCTCCTGCTTCGCATGTTAGCCCGAACCAAGTATGTGGTTTGTAACCTTTTTTTGATCTGCAAACCCCAAACACTTTTCAGTAAGCCTCTCTGTAGTGTACTGCAGCTTGCTCAGAAACGATTTGCTCTTCCTAATTACCGTTATCTGTATGCTGTAGAAATAGCCGTGGGAATGGATTTATGGATCTGAGAGTCCTAAAACCCATTGCACTGAATGACTTATGACTGTTCTGAGTCCATGCCCTGTTATCCTTCTGCTACCCTCTTTAGTCTGCAGCAGGCATCCACATCTGCCCACATACTACAAATTTCATCTAAATCCTGTTGGATTCTCCAAAGTCCCAAAGTTTTATTCACATAGCAGAGAATGATTTGTACAGAGAAAAAAAAAATGTTCCAATAAGCCTAAAGAAAGTAAGATCAGTTAATTTTATCCAAGTTGGAGGAAAATTTCATTCTGCTTAACTCTGCTTGCCACAGTTCATGTCTCATTTCCTAACTCTATGAAAGACCTAGTGGGTACCAAGGGTATTTCATTGTCACATTGTCTGTCTGATGTAAACGAAAATATGTTCACTAATGACTTTTTTGGCTTAGTATAACCCCTGCCAAGACAGTGATGTTCCCCTACTGTCTTCTGCCTCATGCCTGGGTATTTACATCTGTGTAGGCGGTTGATATTTAAGGTGGCCAAGATGCAGCAAAAGCATAAAGCAATTAAAACAAATGTGTCATGTCTCTCTCCTAGGTTTTGCCAGGGAGCCAATATTTAATGAAGCTTAGCATTATCTGACAGCCCTTCAACTTTCCTCTAATTAACTTGCAGGTCTTCAAATAAACCCTTTGAACACAGTGGGACTGTCTGTGAACGCAGTGTTTTGCATGCCACTTCAGAAGACATTGACCTCCTTGGTGTGGCTGTCAGGCCAGCTCTTTAGTTTCTTTCTCCATTAATTGCTCTTTCCCTTGGAAGCTGTATTGTTGCATTTCCCTAAATAGAAATTTGATTGTACTTTTGTGAGAAGGTTTAGCATGATATTGTATATGCTCCAGAATTCAAAATATTAATGTGTATCTTATTAAGCAGGATTCCTCGTATTCACCTGCTACATGTTGTGTTCTGCCTTCCAAACAATGGCCAAAATAATGGGGACCATCTTGAAAACCTAGCTGGAGCCCCCAGGATCCTCTCTTTTCCCAAATGCGTGTCAATCTCCCCTCCAAATAGAGCTGAATGACAACCCTTGGATGATATTTTGAGAGATGCCTAACAGGAGAATATTCATTCCTACTATCAAAGTTCAGTTATTATTGACCAAAAAGCCAGATGTCATATTTTGCAATCCCACTTTAGTTCATCCAGATTTAACACCTTGTCCCTGTGATGAAGGGCAGGTATGAAGCAAGTCATAATCCCTTTCCTCCCTTCACTCCTCATCTTCTGTCCCAGACTAGCTCATATATCCGAAGAGATAAAGCTGAAGGATTTTAATCCCCTGAGATGGGAGAGAGAGCCTAGGTCACCCTTATCCTCAGAGATGGATACAAGGGAGTGTTGTGCTGGACAAAAGGGAATATCCTTTATCCCTGCTTCACCATATCCAATATATAACAGCCTTCCTCATAGCAGAAGGATCATTCAGAGGGGGGTACACCCAGTAGGTGCGTCCTGCAGAGCAATAATTTTTCTTCTCTTTTTTAGTGGGCATTTGTCTTTGAATTTTACCTATGATGTAGAGGTTAAAACAGAAAACGTGGTGGGGATGGACTGAACCTCAGCAGATGCAGAGTGCTACTGATTTTCACCAGTGAAGGCTGCGCTCATCCTTGCTAATTACTTATATTTTAAGGTTAAGAATAATTGTGTACATACCTGAGAAAGTGTGGGTGCCCAAGACGCTACATACTCTCCCAGCATGTACCACTTGCTGTAATGGACAGAGACTGACTGTAAAACTCTTTGCTTAATGACTTGTTAACTCTCAGTTATGATGCTCTTCAATAAGCTTACAAGCCACCCTCAAGGCCAGCTTTAACGTGACAGAAAAGGAGCCACGTTGATAGTTCTTGCGTAGACTCCTGAAACCAGATTTGACAACACATTTACCATAGCAACAATGCCTTGGTGTTTTGTCAGTACATGACCGCTAATGTACAGCGCGGCCGTGTAGCTTGTTGTGTTTACACTGGAAAAAAAACCCTCACAGACATTTGCAGGTTCTTACTGTGGTTGTTCCAGTCTCTTATTAGGACATTGGTTAATAACCCAAGCCTGTACAGATCTACATTTGCTTCTACAATTCATCCTACCTTGTCAGCTCTATTTGGCACTGGAATACTCAAATTCTTGAGCACACACTTGTTCTGCTTAAGACTTACAATCTTCTGTACCATTAATATACAGTGTTGATTTTCAGCTCCTCTTTTGGCTCCTCAGAGTATACCCTTCCAGGGGAATATTACTTTATTTGTCATTCAATAGCCGAATCCACTATTAGTCTTCCCATTGAATACCTTGGCAAGTTTCAGTCATTATTTTTTTCTAGAAATTTCTTTTGCCACACAGTAGGCCCTTTTTTCTTTCTCCCTCTTCCTTTTTTTCTTTTGGGGAATGGACATTGTCTCACAACTTTGCTGGAGTCCCCTTTGATGTAGGTTGTACTTTGCCCTGCGACTTCACAGATGACAATTCATACGCAGGGTGAGGGGGCTAAGAAGGGACAGAGAAGTAGATCCTGGACTAATGAGGTGAAATCCTGGAAAGGGAAACAGGCTTGATATGAAGGAATTTTTCCTAATACTGAGGTCTATTTACTCACAGAATAGTCTCCAAAGACAAGTACAAAACCCCTGAAAAATGACACATTTTAAACTATTTAGGAGTGGAGCTTACTGGGAGTTTTTCTGGTCAGGTGAAAGGTGAAGTGTGAACCAGGATTGACGCCAGGATTTCTCACAGAAGTGCATCAGCTACATTTGATAAGGTGGAGTTTCTACTCAGATACTGGTGGAGAAGGTGTACTATCAACCTCCTGACGGTCAGCAGTTTCATGGTTAGGGTGCTCATGTGCATAGTGATCCCACCTTCCACAAATACTAGCTGTTGGTACAGAGTTTAACAAGGCCAGGAGGAGAGGAGACACTGGAAAACCTGGATATGAGGCTTGGAAAATAGGTGTGAGAGCCTCATGTAAGTCCTGGTTTGCATCAGGCAGAGAAGTGACTCGAACAGAATGACAGAACGGAATGGACCTCTGGACGTGATGAACCCATCTGCTCAAGCAGACCCACCTAGACCGGGGTGCCCAGATGGCTTTTGAATATCTTCAAGGGTGGAGACTCCACAACCTCTCTGCACAGCCTGTGCCAGGGCTCCATCATCCATATGGTACAAAGTATTAAAACTTGTATTTCCGACATCGCTTTTCCAGCTTGCCACAGCTTTTCTAATGTCCCAGTAGAAAGGTTTCTTGTAGAGACAGAGTTTTCATCTAGCTTCCATTTTGAGAAAAGTACTTGGAAGGTTCAGAAAAGTAAGTTACTTGTTTTCAGACCTGCAAGGGCAGTTATCTCCACAGCAATGGGACACAGGTTCTTCCTCCAAGAGCACCAACCTGGCCATTGGTGCACGTGTAGAGCCTGGGAATGAAAAGACAGACCAAGAGATCAGAAAGGGCAAACATGGCTTGAACAAGCACCTCTGCAACATATTCCAGGGTAACCCCTTTTTTCCCAGAAGTCTTTGGCCTCAGCTACTGCTCCCTGGATTTTGAGGGCTTTGTCTCGTTCTTGGATGAGAAACTGGGTTGCGAAGGCTAAATCCTAAAGCAAATGAGTTGTCATGCCACAGGATCCCATGAAACACTTGAGGAGAGCAGAGGATGCTTGCCCCCTTACAGATGTGCTCAGAGTAACTGATAACCTATCATCCGTGCCCAGTTGCATTCTGTGTAGAAAACCAGTAACGTAACAGAACGTGTAAGCTTACCTGAAGACATTTATAACGAGCAGCCTGTATAACAGTTGATGTGAGCGCATCAGCAGCAAGACAGAAAGGCTAAAGCTGTTGGGGAAACATCCCATAGCCACCTCCAGCAAGAGCCTTCATATTATTTTCACAGTCCATATACCTCCTGCTCTTTCAGGGATGAGCCCTGGAGTGATACAATCTTTGAGTGAAGAACCCAAAATGCAAGCATTCTGGCAGAGCCATCAAATACGTTTGCATTAATATTCCAAATCTGAATAATAAAACAGAGAGGAGACAAGATGCTGAGGTGGCTGTCCTGCAGGAAACCCTAAAATAAGAACTGAGGTCACCGTTCAGAAGAGAGGTTCTCGCCATTAGTACTAAACCTCCAGTTCTTCTGGCCAAGATGCATCCTGCGACCATGAGGTAAGAGAAAATGCGCACCGAGAAGAATGCACTGTTGCTAAGAAACAATGCTGACTGTTTGTATTTGTTTAACCTGTAACCTTTTGTTTCCTACCTTGCAACGAGAAACTTGACCTTGAAGTCTCAAGGTATAAACTCTTGCTGTTTTTTTGTTTGGGTTTGTTCTTGTTTTTTTTTTTTTTTTTTTTTTTTCTCCCAGTCGTCAGAACTTGTTACACTAATTCTGTA
>JAVJGG010000058.1:18806402-18839253 GCA_035590195.1 Aviceda cuculoides
AGAATTTTTTCCCCTTAGGCTTCTTGTTTTTTTTTTTTTTTTTTTTTTTATTATGCCTCTTTATTGCCTTAGTGGCAGAGTAAATTATGGACCCCCTGAGAAACATATAATGGTCTGTTTTCCCAAAAGCAAAGAATCCAAAAAGAGGAGTGTGTGTAGGCAGTCCAGAGCGGCCTACACCACAAGTGTGTAGTGTTTCCTGATAAATTGCAAAGGGATCCTTTGAGGACTGCTATTAACAAGTACAGGTTTTGGAGACAAATTCCCTTCTACCTTTCCTTTAGTGGGCATTATTTAATGTATGTCCTACAGGAAAAAGAAAGAAAAGAAGTCATCCCACCTTTTTGAACAACTCTCATGCATCACACCTGCGTAAACAACAGATCATATCTCCAAAGTGTCTTATATTAGCAGAGGAACCAATGTGACTCACAGTCTGTCTTTGGGGATGCTTTCTTCAAGAATCTCTTGCATGAATGGACATCTTCTCACACAGTCCTTTTCTTACAAAGGATATCCTTCAGAGGAGGTATTAGTCAGCAAGGTCTTAATCCTACAGAATGACTCAGATCTCAGACTGCTTACAGAGCTCAAACTTCCCAACAGTAACAATGTCACCCTATTTTCAGGGACAAGAAGGAATGGTAGCAGAAAAATGTGGACACAGGGCTACTAAGGAAATCAATATATTTTTATGTTCTACCTCCTCAACCACTAAAGAATCTCCCCATGCAATTTCAGGTAACATCAAGGAGAGTAATTTGGGGGAAGAAGGATATATCAATTCTTCTGTTGTCCAGATTGTACTTTTCTGCTTTTTGAAGATAGATGCAGTGTCAGCAATTCTCCAGTTAAATGACTTGAACTTGATAAAGTCCTTGATGGAAGTCTTGCAACTTCATACGGTGAGTCTTTCAGTCTGTTAAGGTAGAGGTGATCTGCCCTCTTGACATGGGGACATTAATCTCTTGGCATACTGAGGTCAATGTAGAGATGGCAATTTTGATTTCTATGTTTTTGTTCTATTAGCTGTTCCACTTCAGCCTCAATTTTCTTCCTTGTCATCCAAGGAGAAAAATAAGAAGAAAGCTATGAAAAAGTTTGCAGGCTTCTGCACTAAACTCTTTCAAAGCCTACCTGCTTGGAAAGTCTTAATGTACAGCAGCCTTACTGGGTTTACAGACCATCTCTTGCTCCTTCCTGATGGCTCAGCAAAGTGACAGAACGGTACAGAAACCCAAGTAATGCTTTTGAGTATTTAGAAAATGAGTTAGCCTTTGCAACAATCATGAGAACATTATTGTAAGTGACTTAACTGTTAGATGAAATAGCATCCGAGACCTAAACTGGCCTTAGTTTCAATCAAGAAGTCTGTCTCATAGTTACGGTCTTACGTGTGTAGTAGAGGTATGGAAGCTGCGTTGTTGGAGGACTTTACAGAAGTACCACGGCCTCGTTTACAGCTGGTTGCAGTCATGGAAATCATGAGGTTTTTAAGACCATCCACTCTCTGTGGATTTGTTGGTGATTATCAAGTGACATGCTACAATCTGGACTTTAAAAACTAGGAATGCTTACACTCAAAATTTTGTTTAAAGAATTTGTTGTTAGCATAATTGAAAACTTAACTGTATAACTATTATTAGTCCAGATTTAATTATTGCAGGTAAAGAAAGAATAACAATACAATACAATCAGAGCTGATACACAAACACTTTTTATTTTTCACCCCTTTTGAGGGGTTAGGCTGACCTTCTCCCTGCTCCTCTGAGCCCCAGTGTAGGTGGTTTCATGCTGGTGATTGTGGGGGTGGTTACAGCAAGTCATCAGCATTTGAAGGCTTTTGCTGGGAAGAATGTGGTGTTCACACTGATGGTTTCTTCTTCCTCACCCCAGGGTCCACCTGGGGGCATTTTAATATTTCCTGGCATGCTTTTACACCTTTACTCTTTACCCACAGACACCCAGTCAATTAGAAAAATCATTATTACAACTAAACCAAGTAAAACAAAGCTGCAGGCAGGTCATTAAATATTTATACAGAGCAAGCCTGACAAGCCTCAGGCCTGAGGCCTTGCAAACTCAGTACACAGTTTGTGGCCTATTACCAGCAGTGGCAATACCATATTACATGCTTACAAAATAATAAAATCCATATAAGCATATTTTTCAAATTAAAACTTCAGTGATGAACAGGTTGCCTCTGCTGTTGCTATGTGGGCTCTGCTTGTCACTGGAAATCTTTCTCAGGCAGATAGAAAAGTTTCCTTAAAATCTATTGCCTTGCACACTACATCTGCAGTTCTACGTCCTGCAAAATGTTATTCTGTACTATTTTTAATGCTAGAAAAAAAGTAATGGGGAGAAGTTGAATGGTTTTGCCTGCTCCGGGAAGAGTTTGCAAATCCCTACAAAAAAACCCCAGCAGCATTCCCTTCAATTTCCATGAAACTACCTTTCAGGGCCAGAAACAGAGGTCAGGCTTACAGTCATGAATCTGCCTCCAGTTACTGCAGGTGTGAAATAAAGGTGACATGCAGGTAATTGGATGTCGCTGCTGTGCCTGCATGGAGAAACGTAAGCGAACTGTGGACTAGGGACCAAGCTCCTTCTCTGGAAGCCACCTGCGCTAGCAGAATAAATCACAGACTCCCGGAGTACTTGGGGCTGGAGGGCACCGCTGGAGATCGTCTAGCCCAACCCCATGCTCAGAGTCCGCTAGAGCAGGTTGCCCAGGACTGCATCCGGGCAGGTTTGGAATATCTCCAGGGATGGAGGCTCCACAGCTTCTCTGGGCAACCTGTGCCGGTGCTCAGTCACCCTCACAGCGAAAAATTTTTTTCTTTGTGTTTAAGTGGAACCTCCTGTGTTTTGGTTTGTGCCCACCGCCTCTTGACCTGTTACTGGGCACCACCAAGAGGAGCCTGGCTCTGTCTTCTTTACTTACCCCCCACCAGCTATTCACACACACGGATAAGACCCCCCTCAGCCTGCCCCTCTCCAGGTTAAGCAGCCCCAGCTCTCTCAGCCTCTCCTCGTGTGAGAGGTATTCCAGCCCCTTGATCATCTTTGTGGTCATGCTGGACTCACTTTACCAGTGCTGTGGAGCCCAGAGCTGGACCCAGTACTCCGGGTATGCCTCACCAGTGCTGGGCAGAGGGAAGGATCACCTCCCTTGACCTGCTGGCAACACTCCTAATGCCCCTGGGAGGCTGTTGGCCGCCTTTGCTGTAAGGACACGTTGCTGGCTGGTGTTTAACTTGGTGTTAAAGGACCCTCTGAGCCTTTTCCTGCAGGAGTTCTGTGTCACTTGCAAACCTGCTGAGGGGGCACTTTGCCCTGTCGTCCAGGCCGTTGGCCCCAGTATCGATCCCTGGTACGTGCCAGTAGTGAGCAGCCTCAAGGTCACTTCTTGATGCTGACCACGACCCTCAGAGCCCAGCAGTCCACCTAGTTTTCAGTCCACCTCACTGCCCATTTATCTGCCCATCCAACAGCTTGTCTATGAGGATGTCACAGAAGACAGTTCCAAAAGCCTTGCTAAAGCTGAGCTAAACAGCACCTACTGTTCTCTCATCCACCGAGCCAGTAATATTGTTATTAAAGGCTATCAGCTTGATCGAGCAAGACTTTCCCTTTGTAAATCCATGTTGACTACTCCAAATCATCTTCTTATTCTTCTTGTGTTGGTCTGCAGAGAGCTGCTAGCAGCTGGAAACTAAAGGCTAGAAATAAGAGCTTTATTAACCTCATTCCCACTTTCAGGTGAAGAAGAATTTCCTCTCAGTTGCTTTTCCTAAAAACACTGGTGCCCATGGTGTGCTGGCCATCAGAGAAGGGAGCAGTAAGCACCGTTCCTTTGTGCTGGCTCCCAAGTATGGTACAACAGAACCCCAACTTCTTAAAATGAGGACAAGACTCGTGAGGTCGGAGAGGGGGAATGGCTGCAGAAAGAGGTTAGATGGGGAAAGCTAAATCAGAGAATGTTTGGAAAGGAATCAGGGCTGGAGCTGGGGGGGGGGGCATGCAAAGCATGATGGAAAACCTAGTGAGAGAAAGATTGAGTCTGTATGGAAAAGGAGACTGAACATAGGAAGGTTGTGGGTGGGCAGGTGGGGGATTACTGAGGAAGGGAGGAAGAATCAGGGATGAGTTTGGTGATGGGGTCAGAGAAAGAAGGGCTTCAGGACATGCTGGACTGCCAGGGAGGAACCCCTGAGCCACATCAGCAGTGAAAATGTGTTGTGGTCTGAAACAGAGGCCAAACTAATAAAGTCTGCTGGGATTGGTTTGCGTTTCACAACTGGTTTGCATTTCCCCAGTCACTGCCAATGGAGAGGGAAGGAGAAGCCAAGGGAGGAAGAAAGAGAAGGAAGAAAGGGGAGAGGTGGCAGAAGAGGACACAGGGCTGGGAGCAGAGCTCACCATCTCCCGCCGTCAGAAACAGCAGCTGCATCTCCCGCGTTCACTCCTTGTTGCTCTGGTCCTCTGGAGTTCAGAGATGCTGTTAGTCCTGTAAGATGTATTTCTCATGCAAGCTGGAAGCCAGATTTCCTGGGGGAAGGGTGAGGTCCTGGCACAGGGAGTTGTAGGCTGTCCTGGAGATGTGGGTCTCGCTTTGCCCTCAGCAACTGCTATGTGCGTACTGCCAGGGAAGATATATAAACATGGTGTTTAAAAAGAAGCAGTCATGCTGCATGCATTTTCTCCGCATCTAGCTTGATTATCAATAACTTTCTCACAGTTGCAACTGAAATGAAAACCAGCTGCATATTAAGTATTTACAGTGCTACATGATACTAAGCAGCTGGGGGAAATAAAGATGCCAGATACCTCTAATGGGCATCTGAAATTAGGAATCTTGCTGTGACTCTGCTCCCTGATTGTACAGCGGGGACTCCTTGCTGGGGAACTGTAACAATAAATTGTCTAACGCTTGTGTAGAAGACAGTCACGACAGCGATCGGCCCCAAAGAAAAGCACTCGAGGAAATTAAAAAAGCTATTATCAGGGCATGGCTTGAATAGCCTACAGTGAATGAGGCAGGGTGCCAACACGCTGAGCAATGAGAAGGAACCACATTACTCCACACGTCTGCAGTGCGTGGGGATGCAGGGTCTAGGGGAAGAACAGCTATCGTATAGCTAAAGACCATAGCAGGGTTTATAGGTCCAAGGAAACTGAACTGAGGTTGAAGGGGCGGCATTACCCCTAGCACTGCCCAATTTTTAGGGTTTCATGCTGAAGCCTTAGTTCTTGTGATTATAATTAGTTGGTATAGATTAGTAAGAAATGCACTAGAAAGGAGAAATCATTTAAAATTATTTCTTCTGCTTCATGCATGTTAAAAAAAACTATAGACTTAAAGAAAAGAATGGGGGTCATGAAACATCAGTGCTGCCTTTCCCGGTATTATTCAGGTTAAGTCCAGCCAACTTCCCACGACTAACATCCAAAGCTCTCGTCCAGCTACATCTTCTCGAGCTCGGTCCTCTCCCGAAGAAGGCCAGCCCTGAGGGTGGCAGAGTCCCAGCGCTGCCCACCTGGGGGGCTTAACCTGGGTGCTTGCCACAGCCCCTCACGGAGAAAGGCAGGAGGACATCAACACACCTCTTTAATGGCCCACAGTCCCTCCCTTTCCACCTCCTTGGCCCATGTCTCGTCTTCCCTGTTATTTTGGCACCTGAGATATCCCAAGGATGCGTGCGCTCCGTGCAGTGCACGGCTTCTGAAAGAGATGCAATCTCTTGGGAGAGATGCCATCGCTCTCCTCCTTGAAATTTTGAACCCATCATGTGTAACATATCATGAAAGCAGCTGGCCAGGCAGAGGAGAGAAACCCTATAGCTATGTCTCTACCTGTATTTTATAGAGAGAACTTCCCTGTCCCGCTTTCAGCTGGGATAGAGTTGATTTTCTTTCTGGTACCTGGTATAGTGTTATGTTTTGTGTTCAGTATAAGAAGAATGTTGATAACACACTGATATTTTCAGTTGTTGCCAAGTCATGTTTAGACTAAAAGTCAAGGATCTTTCAGCTTCTCAAGCCCAGCTGGCAAGAAGGCTGGAGGGGCACAAGGAGTTGGGAGGGGACACAGCCAGGACAGCTGACCCCAAACTGGCCAAAAGCGTATTCCAGACCATGTCACATCAACTGGGGGGACTTGGCCTGGGGTGGTGGCTCGGGAACTAACTGGGCACTGGTCAGCAGGCGGTGAGCAATTGCATTGTGCATCACTTGGTTTTTATATTCCAATCCTTTTATTATTATTATTATCATTTTATTATTGTTGTTGTTATCATTATTAGTTTCCTCCTTTCTATTCTAACAAACTGTTCTTCTCTCAACCCATGATTTTTACCTTTTTTTTTTCTGATTCTCTCCCCCATCCCACCGGGTGGCGGGGAGTGAGTGAGCAGCTGCATGGTGCTTAGTTACCGGCTGGGCTTAAACCATGACGTTCCCAGAAACACAAACTCAAAATCTCTTCCCATACTGTTACACTGTTAGAAAAACAGCATTCTTCGAAGGGATTGGTTTGGGAGTTAGCGCAGGCCAGGAGGGACCTGTCCTAACTGCTGGTGCAGACACTTTGTCTTGGGGAGGAAGAGGTTAATGGTAGAGACCTGGCAGGTTTCTTTGCTGTTGGTCTCAGAATCAGCAAAGGGCCCCAGCACACGTGTTAGCACAGCTGTGGCTTATCTGTGTCTGCTCAGAGACAAGGCTGCTGTCTAGCCGTGTCCTGGTTTAACCCCATCCTTCGCATACCGAACTCAAAACACAGCACCTACCAGCTACTGGGAAGGCAATTAACTCTGTCCCAGCTGGAACCAGGACAAGCCATTATTAGACACCAGAGAATCCACATAGGAGAAGTTAGTACCTATTCTCTAGAGGGGTGACAAGAAACTCCAGCTAGGGTCTCTGACCTGCGAGACCCTTGGGTTAGGGACCTGCGTGCTAAAAAGGAGAGAGCTTGTTCGCTGCGTTTGTGTGCTATTCCCCACTAAAGCAGTAGTTCACCATCCATGCAGAAAACCAGCCTTAAATCACACTCTTTTTATTGTATTACTGTGGTTTACTCCCAATAACGCGCTTGTGTGACACAGCCCCAGGGTTTCAGCTCTGCAGGAACAGGCTTCGCAGCGTTCTCGGTGGCCAAGAAGAAGTGGTGCTCCTGGAAACGGTCACGCCAGGCGAACTTTGCAGCTGGGGCCTTAGCAGCCGAGGATTTAGACCTCGGAGTCGGTGTCCTGAACCGCAGCGGGGGATCAGGTGAAGCCAGCCCTGCCTCAAGAGTCGTGCTGCTACGTTCTCCCAGGGTCCGTTCTTTGCTGAACGGTTGGGCCACTTGATTTTGCAGCAGCTGTAGCTTGAGCACCCTCCAAACACGGCCGACTGTACTGCACAGTGCATTAATCCAAACCCCAGTCCTGAAGTCAAGATATCTTGGGTAAAAATATGTGTTTTGGAGAAATAGATAAAGCTTTTGTGCAACATAAAAATGACCAGCAAAGCCTCCAGGGTTTCCCCTTATAAACATGGGGGAGAACAAGGCAAGTGTAGGATTATTGTGATTATTACCCCGTTGACATTCTTCCTTCTCAACAGAGCCATAGGACAGATTTTTTTTTTCTTTTTTCATTTCTCCACCAATATTTTTTGTCATGTTTTCACTTCTTTTCTCTGGGAGAAGCACAACATCCAATACTTCATGAAACAAACCAGCCAAATTGTTCTGACTCCTTTAACAACAACTTGGCACCCTTTCCTTGGTCACTCACCTATGAGATAAATAAGCTTACAAAAACTTTGAACTCTTCAGATATGTAAGGACCATGAACAACACCCTGTGGTTCTCAGCTGTACCGAGAATAACATCCACAATCTGACCATCTGCCCATACTGCTGTTTCAGAAGTGCACGAAACATCGTTCTGCCTCTTTGGTGGGTGAGATTCCGCTAAATACTGTCTCCGCTTTGTACCCCCCTTCCTCCTGGTGGGAAAGGCACTCAGTCACAGCGGCCTGAAGGAAGCAAAAGCATTCTCCAGTCTAGTCCCTGATGTTGGCAAGGGGTGCAGCAGCAATCGGGATGTGCTGTGCCACCCAGAGACTGCTCGGCCTCAGTGAAGCCAAATCAGCCATGGGCTGCTTCCTAGCAACTACGAAACACTCCCCAGAGGGGAATCCTGAATTCCAGTTTCATCATGTACTACATTTGCATACGGATGAAACGCTGCCATGCAAGTGCAGGTAGGAGACCCTAAATCCCCAGGTCATCCACGTGTCAGAGGAAGGAGGTCCCCTGTGGTCATGGAAGCTGGCTGCAAGGCATCCAAGAGCTACGGGGAGATGGAGGGTGCGCTTGTACACTGTGGAGTAACAGGAATTTGGGGATTTCTTTGCAACTAACTCCTGAGATGTGTTTGAAAATGCAGCAGGGTCGCATAAGGTACTGAACCCATGAGTCCATCGGACCTCTCATTCACACTCTGGCCTGAGCAAAATTTGTGTGCTATGGCATCTAAATAGCTTTGAGGAGCTGGATGTCAAAGGGAGTTGTGTGACTGTGTTGTTTTGAGCATGAACAGTAGTTACCAAAAATTACAGATGTCTATTCTGGAGGGGTGGATTTGGATGCAAAAATGCCTTTGAGCCAATGTATAATTCTCAACTTCTTTTTTTTTTTTTAAATCTGCCTTTTGGACTCTTTCAAAAGTGCTCTCCAAACCCCTCAGTGTTCACATTCACGCCTCATACTTGTGGCGCTTTAACGATACTAATGGTAACGGTCACCTTTCATGAGGCTAAAGGAACAGAAATGCCTCTTAAGTAACTACAAAATGCTGCAAACAAAGAGCTGCAAGTTTTTCCCCAATGAATGTTTCTTTGGAGATTCAGCAGCTGATATTTTACTGAACTTGTTCTGCCTGTGGGCAATCATAATAGCTCTCAAAAAAGTAATCCACACCAAAGCCTTGAGCTATAAAGCAGAAAGCAGCAGGAAATTAGGTTTATTTTGCTGTTAATGGAAAGAGGCAAAATCCTGCAGTAACTTAACTGTTTTTTTTTTTTTTCATTTTTAAATGATTGAAAGAGATTAATAAAATTTAAGAGACAGAAGTAACTTGCACTTGCTATGAGTATGAAAGGGCACTGTATACCAACAGTAGATTTCCGTGATAACCATAAAGCAGAATTTAATGAAATTGCTTCAGAGAAATGCAGCAATAAATACATGTAATGAACCAGCAGAAGGAGCCAGGAGGCAAGGTGCTTCCATAGATATGAGTCAATAAGTGCATTAGTGAAAGTAAGAATGGGTTCTTAGAGAGAAAATTGTTTGAAGTGATCAGAAAAGAGAACAGAAGTCATTTGTACAAAAGTCCACCAAGAAATCTTCTTTTTTTTCCCCTGGTTATGTTAGAATATTTGCACTTTAATAGAAGTTTGAGGAGGCCAAAATGGTAGTTAAACCACTATGCTTTTACTGTCAGCCAAAGTCCCTTCGAAGGCTGGTGTGTGATAGGGAATCAGGTTGTTCGCTCCGCTGGGGAAGAGCAGCCTCAAGATGACCATAGCTGGAGCTTAGTGTTAAAATACGCATCGCTTAAGATAGGGCCCGCGCTAAACGAGCCAGAAACTCTCCAGCGCTTCCGTCTCTGTTGGGCATGGTTTCCACCCAGCTCTCCCCCTCTCACGGACTCAGGCTGCGAGGGGAATTCCGAATACAGAGAGTCCAGAGGCTTGCAGGTGGCGGAGAGCAAAGCAGAGCTCCTGTCTCCTTTCCTTTATGGCTTTTGTGGGGCCAGAAGAAACAGGGGAAGGATCTGTGCACCCCGTACGCACCAGCCAGCTGCAATCTGCTGCACAGAAGTAGCACGAACACACCGCTTGGGATGCCATTCCTGCCCCCACGGGTTTTTCTCGCTGATATTTGCAATATTCTAGGCAGCTCCTGTAGAAGACTGAGGGAAATGAGAACACCGTCAAAGTGACTGCCTCCGTTTGCGCAAGGCAAACGCACATCTTCGGGCAGTCACTTGTAAGTCTAAATTACTAAATTACCTTACCTAGAAGGGTGAGTGAAGATCTGCCATAATAATTCACAGCACACATTACATTTACAGGCCTAGCCTACATGTAGTCAGTACATGGAGGCTTTTTTTTTTTCTAACATGTGAAGCTGAATTAGATTGTCACGTGCAATGCGTACATCCTCTGGGCTGTAGACCGTGGAAAGCAGTATAAACAAAGCGTTGTAGAGAGGACATGGAAATAAGACATTTCCCTGAAATCAGAGTCACTGATCCCGGAGCACAGATGGGACGGGTCCTGGCTGTGACGCCAAATGGCTTTGTAAATTCCTGTGCTGCATGTTCCTTAGCAGAAGGCTCCAAGGAGCTACGAGGAGCACTCTCACGCAAAATAAACTATGGGAAGGACTCTTGCCTAGAGCTGCTGTCTATAAAGCAGTAATAGACAGCCTGTGAAATTGAAAGCCGGCAATAGTAATTATTTCCTTAGAAGAGAGAAGGGGTTTTGAAGGGTATTATACTCCAGTAAGTACTCATTCTGAACACCGAGGCAGATTTCAGTGTCTAATTGCTTAATTATATGTAATTTCAATAGGTATGGATGTTCCATTTTCTGGAGCTGTTGTTTTTTCTGTCAAGTGTTAATGGATGTTGGGGGGAAAATATCTTAAGCAAACTGCTGTGTAAAAAACTAAGCCGACAAGCAGACCTGCCTAAGACTGGGAGTGCCGCAGGATACCTCTAATTACCAGGTCATTGGCAACCACTGACCAAGTGAGAGCGTTTGCATTCCTTTTTTCCAGTGTTCTCCAGTGCTTTCTTCACAGCATCTATGAATGGCAAAAATATTAGTCTTCACCATAAAAGGAAGGTCAATATAAAGCACAGTTAATCCGTTAGTTAAGAGAAACCCCGAGCGTTGTATGCATCCTGCTGAATCCCACTTTTGGACAATCAGTGCAGGAACGCCGGGCAATAGTCGGACAGTAAAAAACAGCTGCGTGGCTTTCGGATGGAAATGATGGGCCATTCCCTGGTCCCTGTGAGCCTGAGGTTGCATTCGCTCCCGGCACCATGACTCTCCTAGCTCCGTTTTTTTTTTTTTTCCCTGATTTTCCCTCTCGCAAAACTTTGCTGCAGAGGCGTGTGCCAGCAATACCATCTGCTGGCTAAACCCAGCACCGTCCGGCTCAGCGGGCGAAGGCAGCGGGGGCTGGCAGCCCCCTCGGTGGCCAATTTTCTGCCCCCCTCCCCGGTCTCCTGCCCCAGGAGGGCTCCTGTGCCCGGGGCAGCAGGCGGCGAACGCCTGTCTCAGCCTCCCAGGCCAGAAATTTATTCAGTTACTCCTGTCCCACACGTCTCTCAATGTTCTGGCTTTCAGTCCGGCTTCGTAGGAGTTGGGGGCCTGGGGGGCTCTAAATCATCCCGCTGAACGGGAAAGAAATGCCTCGCCTGACCACCGCTCTTCTCGGCTGCCCAGGGACACGGAAGAGCCGACGCAAACTCCAGACCGTACGCGGGGATCAGGCACGATCCCTTTTTCCGCGTCTCGGGAAAGAAGAGCTCTCTGTCCTGTGCCCTTTGCCAGAGCTCTGCACGTAGCTGTCCCCCTTTAATCCAGGATAAGCATGCAAAAGAGTTAGGATCATTTTTATGGAATGAGATAACGGAAAGGAGAAAGCACGTGCAAAACCCCTTCAGGAATTGAGCTGAGCGTGCTTTCACTAGGTATTTCTTTTGGATTAAGCTGTCTGGTTATATGAGCCAGGAACAGAGAATTATCTGAGAAACACTTCAGGGCACGCAAGGAAAGCAGCTGGGAAGCATTAGATAGCTCTGGCCATTTTTTAGGGTTTGGGTTTTTTGGGGGGGTGGGGGGGAAATACTTGGTTTACAAGTAGAATCACAATATTTCTGTCACCCAGCTTCTGTCTGATGAGTGGCTAAAGAGGCTGGGAGTCTCTGGCCTGGGAAAAGGAGGCCATGAGTGAGGGATGAGATAGAGGACTGTGAAGGGAGTGCTGAGGAGGGAGTAAGAAACAGTTGTGCATCTTCTCACACAAAATCAGCTGAAAACTCTTGCAGAACAAATGGGGGGAACTAGCCATACACAAAATATGTGGATGAAGCTGTGGATCTCCTCTTCATAGGACGCCACGGATGCTGAGAATTCACATGGCTACCCAGACGTCCAGGCCCTGAGGGCATCACCAGCACTTGCTGCCCCACGGCAGCCCCCCGGGGCTCCCCCCACCCTGCCCATGGCCCAGGACCCCGTGTCAGCCCCCCGGGGCCGCCAGTCCCTGCCCCAGGGATGCCTGAACCCAAACGTCTGCTCTTACGCTCTTGTGCACTGGGGCACTGTCGGTGAGAAACTATTAGTGAATTCAAGTCAGACAGTCTTGCTGGATAAACTGGGTGAGAGAGAGGCTTAGATTCACCAAAACCGAGGAGCTCACACCACCAAGAGTTCCTCTTTTGCCACAATTATTTAATCAAGACAAAGCCAAGATGATTCCTGTTCCTCAAAATAAGTTAATAAAAAGTGCAGTTTCAATGGCAGTGAGACAACCCTATATTTGTCATAGTCATAACATCTTTCTCGGGCCTGCATGAACCTTCAGGATTCAGAGTCGGCGTGCTTTCATGAAACAAAGAGCTGCTTTAACTGCTACCACTGTATTTTTCAGACCAAAGAAAGAAAAGCTCTAGGGATTTCAAAAGCCCCAGACTCGGCAGAGACTCCACAGTTTAATTTGTGAAGTGAGACAACTGACAGATTAGAAACTCAATTTCACTTCACAGGCGCTAAAGCCGTGAATCTAGTCCTGCGTCTCTTGAATCGGTGATGATTAATGAGTTTCAAGGCCCGTAAAAATGCAAAGGGCAGTAGTTCAGAAAGGAAGGGCTTCACCCGGCATAGAAGAGAAACAAGACCTCGTGGCACGGTGACATGACCAGGTATTGTCCAGGTGTGCTACCCGAGCGCTCAGGCAGGGCTGGAATAAGGGGCACTGTGTTCAATGGGGATGTAAGAATTTGAAATATTTCTCTTCCCAGCAATAGTTCACTGCTGTCGTTTTAAAGAAAAGTGGACTCCTCGAGGCATCCTAGAGAGCACTTTTGCATCAAATGCCTGTGTGCATGAAAGTGAGTATCCCTTGGAGCAGTGAGCTGAGCAATGTATCAAGAAATGACAAATAATTGTTCAATATGCAGAGAAATAACTCTGGGGAAATTTTATCCAAAGCCAGCAGACTTCAGGCTGGGACTGCAGGGCAAGGCAGTCTCCATTTTGACAGATAAAGTGCATGTATTAAGCAAGAAAAAGTGGCTTCAGGAGCACAAAGTCCTGGACCTGTGGCTCTCAAGAACATGAGTCTGAGGGGAATTGAGTGTATCCCAATTTAGGGACACAAGCACTCTCTTTTCTCTCTTCTAGCACCACTAATCTGCTATTTTGCAGCTGGTTTGTCCCATTTTGCTAAGCTAGTAAAGCAAAATTTATTTCCTTCTTAGTCATCTTGAAATGAATTCATGTCAGTGGAGAGGTAAGAGGACATTCTCTGCATATGCTCCAAAGCTGTATATTACATTTACTAGATTAAGATGTCTGTGGTTTCCAGTTAAGAGAAAAAAATGAGATGGCGAGAAATGGGCAGGGCAGCTCTGGACCTTTGCACACCACTGCAGAAGGCAGAACTGAGTCCTGGGACATGGCTGATCCCACCTAGCAACTGCTGTAGAGCCAAAACAACTTTGCAAGGATTTGTTGTGTCAGACATCTTTCAACAAATCAGAATTTTCTTGCTTAAATAAGTTGTCTTCTCTTGTTGAGGTATTGGTTGTTTAATTCCACAGTTTTCGTAAGCAGCCCTGTATCCAGGAGATACAACACCTTGTAAAGCAGTTTGCTGGCATTGCCTTCTCTCTTTCAGAGCTGCATCTCACGGAGAGGGAATTACTGCCCCCCCGTCTCTCCAGCCCTGCAGTGTACCCCTGGATGCTGGCAGATACCCTTGGACTTCCGACCATACCAGGGTCTCCACATGCTCACTTCCAGTAAAGGGTTCTTGTTGTGTAGGCACAGACAAGGGCACCCGGATCGTTACATGTGCCTCTTGCTGAGGAGACAGGAGAAACAAACTGATGCAGATTGGTAAAAAAAAAACCAAAACAAAAAAAAAACAAAACCAAAACCAAATCAAAAAAACCCAACCAAAAACTAAAGACGATGACCGTCTTAATTTACATCATTTCCTACTTTGTGAAATCTCCAGCTCCTTTTCGCTAACCCTCAAGTGAGTAGAAAAAGAATTGCAAGAGCCCAACTCTACTTTAAAACATCAGCAAAAGGCGAGATTTGCACAGTATTTGCATTTTAGTCTTATCTTTACTATAGGTCTATTTGAAGGAATTATTCTGTACACTACCCATCTCTAGGCAGGACTGCAAACAAATAAGAGTTCAGTCTAAAATTCCACAGTATCAGCCAATCCACAAAATTAGTGCTATCAATTAAAAAAATAATGACAATCAAAAAAAAGTGTATAAATCATTTATTTTTGAGCAAATATCCTATGCAACTGTGGCTTGACTACCATTAAACTGCTAACAAAATAATAGCAAAGAATTTGGTAAAATATATTCCTGACAATCTTTCAAGTCCTGCATTACATTTGGAATGGTTTCAAATACAGAAGAAGATCCAAACCTCACCTCTATGAGCTTATTCAGTTTGCATCTTTTACAACTTTTACAGTTTATAACTGGATAATTGTTGATGCATAAAGCTGTAATTCACCAGTGTTGATCACAATTTATATTAGAATAAATAAGCAAACATACTGAGATGATACAAGCTGAGCATACAGAATTCATCCTAATTACACTTGATCAGAGGTATTCAAGTAAACAGCGCCACGCTATGAAACTTCCAGAAGAAAAGCAATCTAGAAGCAACACTGTCACCACCTTGTAAGAGCAATTTTCTCCTGGTATTAGCATTACTCCTATAAACTCCTATAAAGTTACAAAATAAGATGCTTAAGGGTAAATGATAAAACTAGTATGTAAAAAACCGGTTCTTCATCATCTGAAATATAATAAGCTGGATCTTCAGCTCTCAGACGTGTCACCCAAGCAGGGATTCTTCACACTTTAATCTTCAAAAGTTAAGCACTAGGATCGTTGTCTGTTCCTTGGCTGTTCAATGCAAATTCAGCTTAACCAAGATACTGATTTTAGAAGGATCCTCCTTTCCCAACCAAGATGCCTGCTTTTATTCACCCTATGAAGACTGGTGTCTATTTTTCTTCCCCAGCAGGAGGGAAAGAGTATAGAAGGCCATCTTAAACCAGCCAGTGAATTTTTACGTGGCTCAAATTATGTGTGATGAACTGGGTCAGATAAGTGAAGATTTTTAGGTGCCTCTATCACAAGGGGAGTTCCAGACCTAATTGTGTTTACCACTTTGTCCCGTTAGGGAACAATTTAGTATCCCACAAAACCAAGAGAACTGCTCTTGCTGTGTTTGGTCAGCACAAGAAAATCAAACCATCATACTGGATACCTATAACGAGCAGTCACGTTGTCCAGCCGAGGATTCGAACTGTAATTTACATCAGATATGAGCATCCAGGTAGCATTTGACGCATCCTCTTCAACGTCCCCTATGTGAAAGGAAGGCTTGCACCGCACACACCAGCACACCAGTAAACGTCAAAATAAGTTCGTGTATTTGAAGGCTGCCAGTCCCTCCACTTACGAGATGAGGACTCCATATACCTCGCTGCCGGCGTTAATGGTGGTGTCACGATTTTTGCACACCAAGCCCACCCTTGCAGGAGTCTCCACGGCTAAGTGAAAAAGAAAGGAAATTCCAAAAGCGCTGAAGTACGTGGCCTGCCCCTCCGACGCAGGGGCAACGTGGGTGCTGCCCCCGGGTGACGCAGATGCACCACGGTTCGGAGCTGGAGGGGAGGCAGGGTGGCGAGCAGGAGAGACGGAGCTTCAGCATCCTCGCTCCCGCGTGCATCAGGCAGCCGACATTCCCACGGGAGCGCCCGGGACAGCACAGAGCGGTTATAACTGCACTTGGGTTTGCGGCGGTGGGATGTGTTTCTGGGAGGGGAAGAAAAACACCCAGTGTTAAAGTTTAGCTGGAGGAAATATTTGTTCTTATGACCTCGGTGGAATAAGAACCACATGTCATGTTTGTTTGAGAGACACATTCAGTGAGCCAGCAGCTCAGCAACCGAGCAGGGGGCAGAAGTTATCCATTATCTCTTTACTTTGGAATGGACTTTAATTTCAGTATTTTCATTGTTTTATGACCACACATTAGAGGTGTTATTGTTACCACTCCCCTGGAAAATGCTATGAATGAGGCAGCACCTCTCCAAGAAAAAAAATTATCTCACTCTTAAGAGGATCTCTTTTCTTGGGTGGGGAAGGGGGATGTTTTTCTGATGCATGCCGAGAAACGCTTAAGAAAATATCACCTAATTTTCAGGGTAGAAAGGGGAAGAACTCAATGCCTGCAACTGACAGCCTGTTAGCCTGTGTCCTTGAAAAATAATATGCTACAAGGAGAAAATGTGTAGTTCTGAAGTGTGGCTCCCTATGTCTCAAAGCATCAGGAATAAGTGATTTTAACGGATGATTAAAAAATTTCCCCCTACTATGATTGCACCGTAGGGAGCTGCCATCAGCAGTGACCTACTTGCTGCCACGGCAGAAACGCGTGTTTCAGATGCTGGCCTAAAAGCAGATGATCGTTGGTTGGTGCTGGTCTATCCGCGGTGCGATAAACTCAGAAAATAAGTAACGTCTGCCAGAGGGGCTCTCTTGCTTTACAAGTAGGTTCGGTCGGGTTCCCTTTCCTTATCCCTACGCTGGTGTGGGTGCAGCCGTCACGGATGGCAGGCACATGAGTGCTGCTGACAGAGAGAGCGTAGCCACCCCTAGCACCCTTAATATACACATGAAGCGCTGCGAGTGCTGGGCTGGGATATGCGTTTTCTTTGTCAACCACGAGCCCTCTAAAAGTGTGTCAGAGAATGGAGAAGATCTATTTTAAAATGCTATGCTCGTTTTCCACACTTTCTAGGGGGGTCTCGAGTCATGTTTCCAAGCTTTACCATGCAACCATGCAGAACTGTTCCTTTCCACAGGCCCCATTCGCTGGGGGTGGTGGCGATGAGGACTGAGTTGGTCAGTCCTGTGTTTCGTGGAGCCAGGGCTTTACCAGAGACCGACAGCTATCACAAATTAACACCGCAGGCGTTGGCAACGCTACTGATGAGAAAAGAGTCTTTCCTCAACGAACCTTGCCGTGTCATTAAAGGCACCGTTTTGAACACGAAAGGCTTAAACGTGGAGAAGGAAATGTTTCAGCTCGTCCGGGAGGAGGAGTCCAGTTATTTTTTGATGCTGCTTGTGTCCAAAGCACCGCCTGATGCACAGGCGGCACAACTGCATCAAGGACAGCGGCCCTGGAGAAAGAGCCAGGGAAGAGGTTACGCGTGTGCTTTTATCCCCCCAAACCCATAAAGCTGAAACAGCAGCTCCCCCCCACCTCCTGCCACCCACCTGGCGCCGGGGGTGCGTGGCCCTCAGAAGGCTCAGCGGCGAAAAGCCAGACCTGCGCCCGCCGAAGGGCATCAGCCCGCCTGCAGCTCCGCTCGAGCCTAATCGCCCTCTGTCATTACACGGCTGCAATTAGCATCAGCAGCACCAGCCTTTCCCTTCTAAGCTGCAGGAGTGGGAAGCAGTTTGTGCTGTCTGATGTTGTCCCATGCGGATAAGCGCAAGCCCTGCTGAAGAACCTGTGGTGCTTTTTTAAAACCTAAGTATAAAGGCATTATACGCGTTTTTGGGTCACTTGTCCTTTCCAGGAAGAGGCAGATCCCGTGTGATGGTTTAACTGCGGCACCTGTCAACATCCAGCCCCCCCGGCGTGTCATCCGCACCGCGACGTGCCGCCCGCAGGGGCGACGAGCACGGAGGGTCGCGGGGGGTTGTTGGGGGGGGTGGGCGAGAAGGGGGGGGGGGCAGCAAGCACAGACATGGGGGCTGGATGCTGGCAGTGGGGAGGAGGTAAGAAGAGACAGAAAGCAAGAGGGAGGTAAGTTTGCCGGGAGGGGACAGTTTCGGAGCCGCCCGCGGTGCCGGCCTGCTGGGCGAGTAAGAGAGCGGCCACCAGAGAGCTGCGATGTTAGTGCGGGTGGAGCGTGGTGGGGTGGGCAGGAACGGGGGGGCTGCAGCAAAAATGCGGTGAGGTGGCAGCTTTCATCAGCTTTCCAGACTTCCCTCCCGCAGGGCACCGCATTTCCAGGAGCTCCGCGAGGCTGAACGCTGGGGGTCAGCAGGCGAGATGGTCACCCAGTGCCCGGGTACGGAACAAGGCAAGCCGATAACAGGGCAAGTTCAAGGGGCCGTTGCACGTGTGCTTGGCCATCCTCATCCCACAGACAAATGCCCTGCCTGTAAACATCTCACTACAAGAGCTTCCATTCAACTCCCCCCCCCCAACCCCAAACCTAAAGACTTACCAAACACAAGCATTGCCACTACACTGAAAAATACTTCGCAAGCGCAGGCACCCCCTTCAAAAACACAGTGCAATTTTGGGACCGTTAGCTCATTCTCCTGCCCACAGGCAGGGCCCTCCCTGCCCCACAAGCAGGGTACGGGGTGGTCCGGCAGCACGGTGAAGTCCTGGAGACCACCACGCGTACTGCAGCTGCTCCGGGCTGGTCCCTGGGCGAGCGGGTCGGCACCCTCCCCCAGTCATCTCTGGAGGCAAAACACGCTCCCTCCAGCCTGCCCCGGCCGTGGGCAGGGGGCTGCTGCCCCCCAGCATCGGCGGCTCGGGGGGAGAAGGGCCGGAGAGCAGCAGCTCAGCCCTGCCAGTGCCGGGGGGAGACGGGGCTGGCGGGGGGACTCGGAGCCCCGCGGCACATTTCCAAACCTGTGTGCGAAACCAGTGGGGTCACGCCGGCACCACCCTCCCGGGGTGCAACCGCGCGGCCAGCCAAAGAAGTTAGACAGCGGCTGTCCGCCCGGCATGGCCCCGCTCCGGGAAGGGCACGATGGAGAACATCGGAAAAGCGGTGTTCAGCAGCAAAGTGCCCTTCAGGCATTTATCCTCTCCGATTTCGACGGCTGAATTTCACGTAGCAAAGTTCCTCGCTGCCCGAGCGGTCGGCTCTCGGGCCGGCTCCACACGGTGTGCCTGAAAGATTTTTCTGCCTCGAATATCCAGGGCACACGCGGTGCCACGGGAGTCGGGAGTCTAGCGCAGCAGGGACTGGAGCTCGGGAAGGTCACCGCTCTGCCCACCGTAGCTTAGGCTGGGAAACCAAGTGTCGGTTGCTTGTGCAGAACTGCAGCACTGTTGTTTTCACGCTGTTATTTTCATGTTACTATTTCAAGCAGGGCCTGATTCATCACTTTGTTATTCCACTTTTACCTTGGTGTAAGTCTTGCCATGACAACAATCACATCAACATGTAACTGGCATAATAGAGTCACGGACCACGCCATCCGCAACGTGTGCAAAATAATGAAAATCCAGATTATTTAGTAATGTGTATAGCTTACTGACTGAATAAGAATATCTGAAGAAGAACATAAGTACTCCAATGAGTACACACTAGAGACCTTATTCTAATTTTCCTCGAGAATGGTAAGTAAAATTTCCCTCCATAATTCATTAATTTATCCATAATCAATAAAGTCTAATGACCTGGAACTATTTCATTTACAGGTACAAAATAAGCACTTCCTAAAGGTTTAGTTTACAGTTTGATGCTACTGGATTATCCAGCACATAATGTTGGCCTTTAAAAAAAGCCTAGTGTATAAATGTATCTACATATATATATTCATTATATCATTCCTGTGCAATTTTCCTTAATCCCCACAAAAAAACCAATATAGAGTCTTTCACTTTAAAGATACTTGTGCACCTACACAATGAGAACTTGGCCCAACAATAAAAGTAAAGGGCAAAGAACTACAAGATCATTCTTTCACTATACTTTTTGGGGGTTTTTTTCAGTATCACATGCATTAAAAATTTGCTGGTTGCAATTTTGCTTTTATGCTGAGACCAGTATCTGGCACGCACCTGACCATCAGCATACTGTATAACCGAAGATCCCAGTCCCAGCACCCACTACCTAGCCTCAACTCCTATCAGCGATTATTTGCTGCCTGCATTTGTCAGCACGCTCCAGATAACGCTCCTTGGTCTACTCCTATCATCTCAGACACAAGGGAACTGAGAGACTGCTGCTGACTTCAGTGATTAGGTAATCAGAAAAAGCTACCGCTAATTTCTAAGGAGCATTTCGCTGTTTTTTTCACCCTAAACTCTATTTTGCATTATATTGCAAGCTCCGTATGATTGCTCCCTGGTACAGTAGATTCACAACCTGGAGGTCAAAAGATGGGTTACTGTTGTTACTGTTATCACTGTTAGTGTGCCACTATATTCTAGCACTAGAAAACGTAGTGTCCCTATGCTGGCAAATGGAGGTAAGCCTAGTTATTCTCGGTTTTATAGTGCTAGTAGCATGGAATCGCATAGCCTCTTACAGTAGTTTGAGTGTTTTCTCCCTAACGAACCCTGAGTGAAGGAATACAAGCGCTAAGTAGTACCTTCTTTCTGCAGGAAGAGTCGGCCCACAGGGCTGCCGGGTGGCACCAGCTCCATCGGCCTCTTGCTTTCGTCGTTCTTCACCCAAATGTCCGCTCCAAAGTCAATCAGCAGCGTCACCAGCTCCTCACTGCGACTCCTGGCGGCCGCGTGCAGGGGGGAGTCCAGGCCCCTGCCACTGTTCACATTAGCTCCTGAACACCAAGAGACGACAAAGAGTAGTGACAAAGAATAATGGTTACACCGTAGCCTATTTCCGTTTCCCGCACTAGCTGCTGTTTCTCTGAATAATCCGTGGATGCTGTAGCATCCACCCAGAGGTGGGTTTCCTTACCCTGGGGCTTGGTACTACAATTTGCACATGCACTGGCTGAGGAGGAGTGGGGTCGTGACTGAGAAAATGATCCCAGAGTGATGGTGCATGAGGGCGTCTTTCATCCAGCCCATGGATACCTTCAAGCAGGACAAAGATGGAGTTCCACCTACGGCCCACCTTTGCTCCCCATCCCAGTGCCCCATTCCCTTAAAATACATGCAGGGTTTCAATTTGCTCTGCACCGGAAGCTTAAGCCGGTGGGATTTCCAAATGCCAAAGTATCTGCTGGGGAAAAAATGTGAGGATGGAAAAGTTCTAGAGGCCCTTGGTAGAGGAGGATGTAAGCAAGCACCCCTGATGAGTGTTCCCCCATCTGCTATCCTGGGCTAACGGCTCCTAAAACACCCTAAGAAGGGTGAGCTGCAGAACTAATTCAAAAACTACTTATAATGCTTTTTATAGTACACATTCTTATATATAGAAGGCAGCAAAAAACCCCGAAATAGCAGAAGACAGAAAGTAATAGCCAAATATTTAATTTTTAGATTAATCTGTATTTGACTTCTTCCAAAAAAAGATCACTGCGCTAAAAGATGATCACCCACCTAGAAGATGATCTACGTGATGTTTGCTTTTTTTTTCCAAAGTGGCTTTGTTGGTCCATTGTGTTTGTACCAGCTATGTGGCTACTTTAGGTTATATGGCCCCTTGGGTTAGGAGAGTTGCACTACTGTAGATAACAAGAAATGGTCTTGCATAATTATCCAAGTGCTTAAATTACAGCTAGGTTTGTTTGATGCAACGTGTATAGTGCTGAATGTTTTTCTGTGTTGGAAATGTTTCAAACTTTTTATGAACTCAGTGGGAATTAAAACATGTTTGCAGAAATACTACGTAAAAATAAATCAACTGTTTTGGGTAAAGAGGGAGGAAAAGAAAAAAGGAAATTTTTTCCTGCCCACTTCAAATAACTGCAGCATCACACACAGAGACACTGGAAAGGATGGTGTTTGTTCCAGGCACCACCAGCCATGTGAAATCCAGGATCACCCATCATTTTGTTGGGAGCCATAAAGCCAAGTTCCTGGGTCAAGAAGACCCCGGTTACCCTGTTACCCCATTTAACCCAGGGCTGCCATTAAGAATGAAACATCTCCAGGTCCCAGAGCAGGAGCTCCTCTAAATTTTTGATGCAAAGAGAATCCAAAGGTAGATGTCACAGGAAAGAAAAGTACACCATCCTTTATTTTTCTTTTTACCTGACTCAAGAAGCTTCTTGGCACAGTTTACTTGCTGGTTCTCACAAGCTACGTACAGCGGAGTACCCAGATGCTTGATGTTGTGATCTATATTCACCCCACGGGACGCCAGGAATTCGACACATTGCACATGACCTTAAAAGGATAAAGGAAGAATCAACTCACAGGCATGAGGCATTTTTTTTCAGCAAATTATTGCATCAGTGTAATTTGGCAAAGATTCAGTGATTTGTCAAAAGGTGGTAGTATAATACTTTTATCCACTCCAGTGTTTCCAACGTGGAAAACAGGAGCCGCAAAGCCACGGTTAGCCAAACAGGCAAAAGCCCTCGCGTTTTATCTGACTCATTTCAGGTGTCTCCCGAAGACGAGTCAAATCACGTTGTGCTTCTCTCCACCGCTTTTGAAGATAGCCAGATGACTGCCTCAGATGTCCGCGTGGTAGGGGGCTGACTTGGACGCCGCATCCCCATCCAGACGTTGCCACATGGACGCCGAGGTCCCGAGAGCCGAGCTGGGCTGCCCCCGCCGAGCACCGGGGGTGGGGGGAACTGCACCGCTTGTGATAACACCAACCAGGAGGGCATTTCACGCCACCCAAATCAAGAAAATCGTCGTCTTTGACTCTCTCTTCCACTTCAACGCGCCGCTAGTAGCACGGAAAGGAGTGCTGGTGCCCGCGGGGTTACCTCTCTTAGCAGCTTCATGGATGGGGGACGCCAGGTCACAGGGCGGGTGTAGGCTGGCTCCGTGCTGCAGCAACAAATTCAAGCAAGCCACGCTGCCGCTGACGCAAGCACTGAACAACGGAGTGTGCCAGTCCACAGTAACTCCGTTCACCTGGGGGAAAAAGAAGAGAATCGGGCTTTTTTTTTTTTTTTTTTGCCTTCTCAGTATTTCGAAGTCGATGAAAATTATCCGGTTTCTCAACAGAAAACAGGGTCCTCGATACTTTTTATTTAATTCCTTGCAAAAATTGCCTACTGCTTCCGAAGATTACAACTTTTCATTAAAAAGATCATTGAAAAAATCTTTTTAAAAATTGCCCCCAAGTCTCTCCTCCTGCAAAAGAATGTTTGACCAGTGCCGCTCCAGGGTCTCTCTGGAGTTAGTTACCAAGTTAAATGTGTGCCCATTTCTCAGTTATCTCAGCTGAAACACACCTGCTCATAGCCCTCTCCTGAAACAGTCCATTTTTAGCTGAAAGTGTGCAGCCTTTGCCTTTTTTTTTAAATTTTAAACTGAAAGGTAAAATCTGTATAATGAGTTAATTTTCTTATTCACTGTAATTTTGACATCAGCTTGAAAAGTAGAGGCCATGAGAGACACCCATTTCACCATTTTACTTGCATGTTGTTTCCATTCTCTTCCCATTTTATCTCCAGTTGATCCTAATAGTCCTCCACCTCTACTTAAGACTGTATATTGACACCAACGAGATTAGTGTGTGCAGAAAATAAAACACGCCGCTAACTGTTGCAGGATTATAAACCCTTTGTAAGAGGAACTTCCCCTTATTCTTTCAGTAAATGATGAGAACACTGCACCTCCATCTAAAGAATAATAGCTGTTGTTTAGATCTGTGCTTTTTGGATTGCTTTATGAAGCGCATTTTATAACGTATGTACCTTAAGCAGAGCTAAGTACAGTGTCTGTCAGTGGCACGCTGACATAAAATGCCCACCAGGTACCCACCTGAGCACCATGCTTTAAGAGGACACTGGCACAAGCAGCATGACCCCCTAGGCAGGCTTCGTGAAGAGGAGACACCTGGTCTGCTGTAACAAGATTAACATCACTCCCCTGACGAAATAATGGAAAATATAATTACAACCAACTACCAAAACTCCTATACAAACAAAAAAGCCTCGCCCTTTCTAGCTTCAAATATTTATGTAAGCAGACCTTCCTCAACTGCCTGGAGTTACTCATCTCGACAGGTAAGGGGAGAAGGAGGCTGTGATGCTTTGGCTGGGGTGGATACTGGCACAGCACACCAGAGGTCACACCTTCTACCCACTGCCAGGAGACGCAGAAAGCTGCAGGCAGTGGATTGTCCAACGGGACAATACAGATATCCTTTTAGGAACTCAGCATGGTTTTATTTCTACTACACCATGAATAGCAAAATCTGAAATTAAAAAAAAAAAAAAAAAAAAAAGATGACAAATTGCTACTAGAGTTCTTGGCAGGGTCATGACTGATGCTTTTTACATCCCTGCTCAAGCCTTCTGACCTCCTGCCTGCTGAGTGTGTGGCTGGTTGACTGGATCGAATCCTGAAACGCTTTTGGGGTGTTTTCCGCTCTTTGCAGCGAGGAACACTGAAGGAAAGCCAGCCCCTGCGTTAGACACCATTGGTTTGATTCTACAGGATCTTTTGTTTCTAGCAATCTTGGTGCTCCAGAAGGTTAAGCTGGAAGAGCCTCCAACACCCCTTCCCACTCCATCCACTCCTCCACAGGCTAAATCCAAGAATTTTGCAGAAACGGAGCAATGAGGTTCAGAAATCGGCTCTCCCTAGCCCTGCCCTTCCGCAGCAGGAACAGGGGCCCCAGATACCCACAGATGTGTGGGGGCTGAATTGAAGCCTCAGCTGGAGCCTTGCCTGGGTCCCGAGCTGCCCCCCACCCACGGCACCCGACGCTGCTTGCAGGCGCAGGAGCTCCAGAGGGAATCCCCCAGCCGCCCGGAGATCCCAGGAACTGGGGTCCCGTTACCTGCACCAGAATTAAAGTATGAGCCAGGGTATTTTGACACACCATCAGCTTAGTGCACAGAACTTGCGCTAGGCAAGGAACCACTTGTAGAAAAAAACCCCATTTGTTACACACAGATTTCACTGCATTCTAGTCAACATGATTTTCTCACCCTGAAGGTTTCACAGTAAAGCACAGACTGCACTTAACCACTGAACAAACCCAGCAGAGATCATACCGACCCAGCGGAGGGGTACCTGTTTGATGAGTTTCTTCAGAGTAAGCAGACGCCCGTGGATAGAGGCATCATGTAAAGGAGACCAGTCTGAAACGAAGTCTGTACAAAGAAAAAGACAGGAAAAAGGCTAACAGCTCCGTGGACTGTTTCATCAGCGTACTTTACTTCAACTGCACGACCCCAGCAAACCCCTCTTCATCTACTTTATTACTTGAGCTGCCAAGCTTTCCTTGTAGCAGCTGCCAGGAGCGAGACGAGAGGATGGCTTCTCTCTGGGTGTGTTTTTAACTCATACCGTGTTGGTGCTGAGCAGCTGCGCTCCCCTTCAGGAGACACGAGAGGGATTTGCGGAACATCACCTTGCTGTGACAGTGCTTGCCCCTCGCTTTAAATTACTTCCAGTGCCTTGGAAGCTCATCACGCTTCACCAATTAGCTCAAAAGGACGGTGTTTTGAAGAGGGAATGGCTGCTCAGTCGTTTACCCCTGCTCAGAGCTGGGCTAGAGTCAACAATACCTAACGAGAGAAGGTACCAAAGTACAAGGAGATAAATTGTGTTACCTGTTGATTTTGCCTTTAAGTTTTCAGTGTTTGGTGTTAGCCTGCGCAGCAGTGCCTTTTAAGTAATAGCTGTATTCTCCGAGTTGTTGAAACCACAAAGTGAGGTACAGCACTTATATACCATCTGCAATATTACAGGTTTTATGGCTCAGAGCCAGCTGACAACAATAATCTCTCTGGGAGGCATTTATCTCCTTCAGCATTCATTGCATTTTGAGGCAATGTCTGTCTGGCCTACGTCAATGGCCCAGGTTGCCTCTGGGAAGGAAGAGATGCCTTTCCAGAGAGCGTTTCACCCAGCGTCTTTTGGAAACACATTTTGCTACTCTGGAGATATCTCACTCTCTTTCCACTACCTACAGAGCAAACCCCAATGACCAACTTAGACGAGTTGCTGAGGTTTTCAGGACTATACTAGATCACGTGTGGAACAGGATGCTTAACACTAAGAAGTCCGCCTTCAGCAACAAAACTTAATAAACCACCATTATTCTTTAAAATAATTTTTTACAGATTACCTGATGATGCCAGTGCTTATACAAGATCTGCAGATCTTGTCTCAGGTATGAACGTGCATGGGAGAGCCGAACCCCTCCTGGCCAATGTCCTGCCCCTTCTGGCTATGCCATGGTGTGCTGGAGTGGGGTGATAACCAACCGCGTCCGCCGTCGCCCAGCCTGTTGGACTATTGCTCTCCCACCTTCAAGTGTGCGCAGTGAAGGACATCAAATTTAAGCAAGATCTAGTATAGCGAGACTTACAATGGTTTTGTGATTGAAAAATTCTGCACTAAGTAAGTCGTGACCTGAAGATGGTGGTATCTGAAGTGTGTTATCACACACAGAAGGTCTTTGCCTTCATACCTATATTAGGTAGGGGGGTGACTTTTTGCCAGCATAGTGCCTGCAAAAGGTCTGCTATACATTTATAGTTATTCTCTCAAGACTCTTTTATAACTGTGCAATACATTTCTCTAGAGTTGTTCATACAGGTAAAAGGATATTTCTGCTACTACAATACACAGTTTTTGAGCCACTTGATGTCCATCACAATGCTTATCTGCATAACATGCTTTTGCAAATATGTACATATTGCATCTTATTGACTCTGAAAAATGGCCCACTGATGGACTAAACTAGGGCAAATTTTAGCGTTTCCCTTCCTGGACACAAGCAGTGAGTCAAATTGGTAGTAGTCACACACACATCACAAGAGGGAACCCAACTGGTCCCCGTGATAGCTCTTATTTGAATGAAGCAATTAAAAAAAATCTAGCAGAAGACTTCACCTTCTCCTGTGAGAATCCTTCCCTAACAATGCTCCAGCATGCTCCTGGCTCACAGGACAATCCCAGTGACATCCTGGAAATAACCTCAGGGTGGGTTTGAAGCCTGAAGTGGGGGGTGAGCTTGTGGAACAAGGCCCTTAGGAACAGGAGTCTCATCAGGGATGATTGGACAAGCAGCTGATTCATGACTTTCACTATTTCTCCTCATTTCCCTGTCTCTGGTTACGACTGCTACCAACTTAGGGGAAGGAAAAGGGGGAGGCCTTGTATAAAATACTAGATCATTCATTGGTTTATGCTAGGTTTATATTTACTTGATCTAAGCTATCACTGGGCACCCCTTGGACAAGAAAGGAGGTTTATTTTGTGTCCACCGGAGACCAACCATGACTAGAGACAGGACATGGATCTGGTGGCTGGAGGTTCTGCTACCTGGTCAGTATATCCTGCTCAAAGGTGCAGTTAAAATGACTATTAATCAGCTTTGAATTCTGAAGGAGAGACGCCCTGGAGATCAGGCTGGGGGGACCATCAGCCCTGGGGCTGTGCCTCCTCCGAGCATGGGGCACCTTCTCTTTCCTGCACTCTCCTCGGGGAGAAAGCTTGGCACCTTCTCCTGCTCTTGGCATGTATTTGTTATAGCTGTGGGTTTGGGTCTTTTCCTTCAGAGCCTAAGTTTGCTGCCAGGGAACTGGGAAGGTGTTTGGTGATCTGTTGACTGTGGCCTACAGACTCGGTGTTTGGCGGACTCTTTGAAACCTGCCATCTATTCCACTGCTGCCCGTGACTACGAGACACTGTCAGAGACTGTGCAGACGGGGTAGGTAAATCTGCACTGCCAAGTAAAGAAAGCCAGAAGGGTAATTCAGCATTGAGCTTTAAGCAGGTGAAGAGGTGAAGGCAAGTCAGTCTGCACCGTTTGGTCTCAAAGGCAGAAATGGTCCTGATCTCTTTTGTTTAGCAGTACAGAAACGGCTAACAAGACGAGACTCCATGAGGCAAGTGGTCTTTTCCAGTCTTGTATTACTTTCGCTATGGAAGCCAAAGGGGAAAAAATGACAAACTGAGAAGCAACTCAAACTTCACAGGCACAAAAAGATTCATCAACTCAGATGTGATTCATATTTGGGAGAAGCCTCAAAATTAGAAGGCCAAACTTAGAACCCCAATACAGCTTTATGGGATGTACCAAGTACATGAAATGAACAGAGGAATGAACTCAGGAAATGTAGGTAATGTACATCAATTAGTTTTTAAAGAAAATTGTATTCTTTGTTACTAGCATCATTTGAGCTCTGCCTGCCTCCTTCTATGTTCCGTGAGCCATGTCCCACAACAAGCACGTAGTTCCAGTAAGTTCACAAATATCCTTTGGCTTTAGCAAATGAACAGCCATTTCCAGAAGCTGTGGTTCTGGTCTCATAAGGATAGCTAAACTATGCTACAATTATTAAAGCACAGTATTACTAACTGACTAAAATAGCTTTGCTTTAAGTGATGTGTGTCAAATGATGCTTATCTGACCGTGCTGTTGTTCTTGCTGATCCTGCCTGTGTTACCATTGGTTGTGTTTCCAGGCTCCGTAAAAAGCATTTGATTTTCCCCTTTAGAAACTAATGTCATTGCCCAATCTGCATGAGTTGCAAGGGAAGCGTGTTTATAGTAATTCTAAAAATTTAGATTGAGGAACAAGTTTTCTGGGCTGTGGCTTGATCTTTTTTTGGACACACAAATACAAGCAGGGTTTTGTGCAAACTACCAAGTTGCTATATCATTGTGTCAGCATTCTGGTGACAAAGAGGGAGGTGCATGGTCATACCATCACATCCATGTGCAGAATTTATCCATTCAGAGCTTGCTTGAGAAAAGGCAGGTTTCTACTGAGAGTCTAAAAAGAGCCAGACTAGACCATAGTCATGTATACACTGGCCATTAGCTTGCAATTTTGCCAAGTCTTAACAATGAATTAAAAGATTGACCACGTAAGTGTCAAAAATCGATGTCAGTGGAAAATAAAAAGAGGTGTGTGCCAACACGTCGTAAACCAGCTGGGAATTCTGTACTGAGAGGAGCCAAGACTTTCATCCTAAATGGAAGCGGAGGCCTATGGTAGCTTCACACCAGCCTTGGACACACTGGGAAGAGGGTGCTTAAAGGCCTGTCTGGCGACTAGTTGCCACGGCTTACTTCCAAATCTGCCACCTCTCCTACCCTGGCTCTGTCAGCAGCAAACACCTCCACCCTGAAGCAATGCTGGGGAGGCAGCCTCCCTCCAGGGGAAGGCAAATTTCCCGCTTCCTGCACCCTGGGTATCACCCTTTGCAAACCACAAAATTTCTGTCTTCTGCCTGCTCCAGGCTGGAACTCGCCTGGAGGAGGAGGGAGGCTGAAGTGGATGTTGGGGTCTCACTCCCCCCTTCTGCACAGCACGGGAGGCACGCCGTCAGTAGTATAAATGATCAGTATTTATACCATACACAGGCTTTTCATTAAGCCTAAGCAAATGCCAGTGCTAACTGGCTATGGACTTTTAAAATCCTGAAATAGTGACTTTTAGGAAAGTCCTCAAAACACTTTGGCCACCAGAGCTGCCTGTGAAGGAGCAAGGCTGGTGTACGTGGGTGGCACAGCTGTGCTTACTGTGTACCACCACAGGAACAAGGATTTCTGATTGCCAAAAATACGTACAACTGCTCTTTCACAGAGGAACGAGACCGTTTATCCAAATTTGACATTTACCCACACCTTAGTCCACAGGCCAGCTGAGTCAGGCCTCAACATCTTCAACATCTAGACATCCGAAACCCACTGGCCTCCAGTGGCACCTAGCTCCCCTTCCACTGCTGAAAATCCCAGCCAGCCCAGATGTTACATTAAACCTCTGGTCGTATTTGATTGCACTGCCATCACTTGGGCCTGTGAGCGCTGGCAGGGTGGTGTATGCAGAGGGAGCCTTATAGCAATAACCACAAAAAAATGCAAACCCTGGCTGCTCCCTGTGGACAACAGAGCATTCACGGGACCTTTCTAGAAGAGCGCTCGTTTTTGTGGTGATGCTGAAAGTGTCTTTTTTCAGCCTCTGACCATGTGGAGGGTGTTGCATACTCCCTGCCTGTCCCCAGGCTGGTTTACTTCCGCGGTGGTCGCGCACGGTGCGGCTTGCAAGGGGCTTTGAAATCCTTTCGGTGGAGGTATGCTCTTGCATATGTATTTGCACACACTTATGCCTATGGCATTATATATAACAGTATTACAAATGGTATTTTTCATATTGTAAGGCTTTCCCCTGAAGTTTGTAGTACAGGTAGCCTGAGCCACAGACATTCCTGCTGTAAGTTGCCAGCAGAGATTATTGACTCTGCTAAGCAGCAAGCAGACACAAGAGGAACGGACTGAACTCTAATTTTTAAAGGACCAAATGACCTCTGTGCAGCAGTGTGGCATGTGGGCTCCCTCCTTCCAGCCTCCGTTTTGCTGGAGCTCTTCTCCAGTGTGGACCTGGTTCAATTCATACTGTTAATTAACATCACCATCCCTTCCCTCCCACCCCAGCCTGAGGATGTACATACGTGACATGCATGAGGAGAGGCAGACAACACAGCAGATATACTGATCAACTTTGCGTTGTGGTCTTAGGGTCTTAATTTTCTCTTTGGTATGAACGGAAGCATCCTGAGCAGCCCAGGAAAGGAGTGAGGACAATGTAAAGTCACATTATCATAATTTACCTCATTCCTTCTGCACTCGCCATAAGCTGAAGGAGTAGCTTCTCAGAAAACAGAGCTGCAGGGAACACACCCAGCTAAAGTGTTATGTGAAGTTAAATTACTTGTCTTTTGTCACCGTGTCATATTTTCAATGGTTCTGGGGCAGACAACAGAGCAATGATCAGAGTGAGGCCGTTTGTCTGAATAACTGTTCACCAGTGACCACAACAGCATTTGTCACAACTGACCACAAGGCCCTGGCCATTGCAGAAGAACCTGCTAGGGCTGGTGGCTCAGCCTGGGCAGCAACACTTAGGTCTGCTCATCTGAAAGAAAAAAGAAAAGGAAAAGGATAAAGGAAAAATGGAAAAGGGAAAAGGGAAAAAAAGAAGAAAAAGAAAACAAGGAAGAAAGAGAAAAAAGAAAAATGAAAATCAGAAGAAAGGAGAAAGGAAAGGAGGAAAGGAAGGAAGAAGGGAATGAAAAGAAAGGAAAAAAAAGAGGAACTGAGCCAGTGCTGAGCTTCCAGCTGGCACTAATCTAAGTCAAACATGCCACATTGCAACTTCTTTTTCAGCATGCTGTGGTTCGAGTGCTGCATCTGTTTCTGCTGGTACAAACTGCAGTAAAGAATCGGACTCTCTTTTCTTTGATACATCAAACAAACAACCGAAAATTCAGTATCAAATAGGAATAGCTTATTAAAATCCCTTCTGAAGTGCAAGGGCATGGGGACGTTTTGTGGGACCGACTGTGGACCTGCCCTGGAAGCAGGACATCGGGAGCAGCGCGCCACCGTAGCCTGACCCTGCCCTTTGCCACCGCTGGCAGGGGTGAAGGCTCGTGGCGAGGCAGGAGCGCTACTTACCCCTCATCAGCGGGTTCGATAGAGACGTTGCAGACGCCTGGCCTCCAGCTCCTTGCGATTTGCTGGCGCTTTGATTTGTTCCCTCATCATCCATCTCAGCCCCGTCTGTCCAATTTCTGTTTTTTCACTTGGCGGTTGGTCTCAAGAGTTCAAATTCCATCGTCCCGGCTGGCCCCCAGCAGTGGGAGTGATCTGTTAAGCAGACTCTGCACGCACGAGTCAAACAGACCTTGCAGCAGACTGGGACGTGGTGCCGGCAGCACTTTGTGCAGAAACTCGAGTACCTGGGTTGGGATTTAACGAAACAGCTCCCTGACTGCCCTGGTAGGCAGCCAGCGATCCGGCGAAGCGAGAGATGTGCCTGATGTCACATCCTCTCCAACACGGCACCCAATCGGGGCGCCCGCCGTCCGTTTTTTATCAGGAAGGAAATTCTGCGTTTGCCAAAAAAACAAGACAGAAAGAGCCAGTTCAACTAGTTGAGCGAACTCTGCCCGCAGGGGATTTGCAAAGAAAACCTGCAGAGATGCGAGCGGGCGCGCGGATCTGCCCCACTCCCAAGCAAGTTGCGCGCAGGCAGCTTCGCCGCGTGCCTCTCTGGACGCCGTACGCCGTATAACCACCCCTCTTATCTGCCGAGCCCTGACTGTATGCAAGAAACGGAGGGCTGAACGCCTGCTGCACGGCGGTGATCGCGGCAGACCCTACGGATATTGGAAACACATGTCGGGGGAGCTGCGCTTCCCACTGGAGGCCCCGTCTCGTCCGCATGGCATGGAAATGGCAGCGCCGCGCGGGCTCGTCTCCTTCCCCCACCGGTTCAATCGATTTCACCAAGTCACGGTCACATCAGGAGTTTCATATCTGAGCGGTGCCCTTTTATTTTTAAGCAATTTCTCGGTCTAAAAAAAACATTGGGAACCTACCAGTGAACAAATGGCAACATTTTTTCAGGAGGACCTCCACCTCATTCCTCTGGGACTGTTCGCAAAAATTCTGTTGTCATGGATGATATCCATTTGCACTTCTTTCCTTCCCAAATTAGTGTAACAGACAAGCGCAAAATCCTTTTTCTCTCCCTGAATATTTGCCCACTTGCGTAGCAAGTTGTTACGGGTTTGTGTGGTGCAAGTTTTTTTGGTAGCAGGGGAGGCCCTGCAGGGCCGGCTCCTGCTCGAAGCTGCTGGAAGCTCCCCCGGCTCCGAGCCGGA
>JAVJGG010000058.1:18840259-18866932 GCA_035590195.1 Aviceda cuculoides
CGGAGGCCCCCCAAGATGGCCGCCGCGCCGTGGGGAAGAAAGCCCGCGCTGGAGCAGGCTGGGACTGAAGGACTGCAGCCCGCGGGAGGGACCCACGCCGGGGAATTTCGTGAGGAACTGCAGCCCGCGGGAGGGACCCACGCCAGGGGAGTTTGTGAGGAACTGCAGCCCGGGGTTGGCCCCACATGCTGGATGCAAGCTGACACTTTGGTCTGACTGGAAATTACATTTGTGTCTTAGCCATTGAAATTTCCACATTAAAAATGTTGTGGGAAAGAATGTGTAAATGGAGAAAGCGGTATAAATATTGGGTTTGATGATTAACATGTAAAATGAGGAATGGAAAAACAATTTTTCCCCTTTAGTATTGTGTGAGTTTAGTGGTTAGGTTGCCACATCTTATGTATGATCATATCTTTAGCAGTATTAACAAACATGTCAGCAATTCCACCACTAGAGGAATCAGCATATGCATCCAAATATGCAATGATAAGGGTTATAAGTGAAGAAGTATTAGCTAAGAGCTTTAAATTCAACCATAATTAGAAGGACCCTACAAGACAGAAATCCCTTAGTCCCTAGTCACCCACAGACAGGGAGACTTTGGCCATTTGGTCCTTTGAGCAAGAGACCTGCTGACTGATAGTGTCATCGTTTGAATAGTCTGTTATTGGTTGCACATATTTTGGTTGTGTTGCGTTATATAAACCTCTGCCTTGACAGATGAGCTGTAGACTGGTCTTCCTGGAAGCTGGTAAGGTTGCACAGAGGACCTAATGGGTCCGATGAGCCTGCAGCCCTCCCCATGGGGGTAGACATCCCTGCCTTCCGTCACCCTTTCTGAAAAGGGGGCCTCTGAGATCCCCACAGCAGGTTGGTAGCCCCCAGGAATACTTTATCCTGGGCTGCTGGTGTCCTGGTCCACATGTATTTGTATCTCACGGAGTAAATCGACACAGGGTTCACAAAAGGAGTTTCTGGTTTGATCACACATGTCTTCTGCCAGCACCACAGAGGCAGAGACCAGGGCGAAGCCACAAGAAGTGCAGGATCCAGTTGCCACATCCATTCTTCAGAACTGGGGCTCCGGTCAGGACTGCAGGACCACACTCTGTAATTTCACTCTTTGGACATGACTTCTCCTTTGAGTCACGCCATACTCCCAAATAACTGGACACCTGTCCCTTGGGCTGGTCCTGAAGTCTTTGCTTCGTCAGAGCATCTTCAGTTCCTGTGATGATTCCCCCATCTTTGTTCCAATCTTGAAATGTCTTATGTTACAAAACCCTACAATCTGCTAACAAACTGGAGAAAAGTGACCCTTACCTGGGATGTAGCCATCCCGCTTTTTGGCACAAGCAGAATTTCTTCAGCTGTTAATAGTCTTAGCAATAATTCCACCCAAACTTAGGCAGTCAGCAGACCACAAGAGTTCTCTATCTTGAAAAAGTGAGCATGTTGTGCCCAGATGTTATTTTCGTATCACCTCTCCTTATGACAGCATTGGGGCAGGCATCTGAAGATCTGGAGCAACCCCCTTGCTCAGCTTACCGTTTCTTCTGATGACAAAATTTGCTAGAGATTTATACTGGCAAAGAGAATTACCTGTTGAAATGTGCCAAGGATGAGCCTTTTTAGTTGCTGTGCCCAAAAAAAAAGAAAGAAAGTAAAAAAAAAAAAAAAAAAGAAATGAAATCCCTAACAAGTGATTTCATGGTCAGTGGCAAAAACATATTTTTTGCCAAGCTGCTGCAAACATGAAAAGCCTAGGTATTTCTCATCCATTTACAATGGATGAATAGCAGAAATTTTCTCCACAGAGTGAGTCATTTCAGCTCAAAGACTTTAACAAATGTCAAATGAGCTGGGGTCCCCTCGGACACCCAGTAGAGCAGCTGCGGTTCCTTGCTACCCTGGCTGCCCGCAGTGGGTGGGAGGGGAGCGCTTTGGGGGAGAACTGGAAAGCACTTCTAGCGAAAAAGCAGTGTCAGGCTCCGGGTGAGGTTTCATGCTCTGGGTGAAGTTTCTTGCCCTCTCTACACCGACAGCCTGTGGGAACCCGCTTGTGCAAACAAGCTGGCATTACTTGTTGGCATCGTTTTAGAGGGAAGTTTTCACCGAAGTCTCGGAAAACCCCGACCCCAAAATTCTGTTCCTCAGTCACTGCAGTTATTCAGGATGCCTTGTTCCACATACGTGCCTTGCTGTAAATCTGTAGTGACCCTGCAAGCACAAGTAGCAAACCAAAATTATCTCACTCATTAATTAGGAGGCATTCTGGGGTATCTGGGGACGAGTGGTCTTCGACAGGTACTCAGTGATGAAAGGCACGCAGCTCCTGGGCCAAAGCCAAAATACCTTTATACACATCGCAGGCTACAGGCAGCAGGAACTCACCTCCTGAAACTGTTACAAGCAAGCATCCCTCTGCAGGAAAATAATAATAAATAATAAATAAAGGATGTGCCTCTGGGCCAGTGTCCTTCAAAATATTTCAGTTTATGATGGAGACAACATGAAAAGGGAACAGTAGTGTTTACACAGAGTTTGAGGATGATCTTTAAGCAGGTAGCAATTCATAAAGGTCCATCTGAAAAGTGGGCATATTCTTTTAAAAATATTTGGGGATATATATACCCTGATTTAATATCTGAAAATACAGTAAAATGCTGAACCTTTTAGACACAGCCTGTTCTATACCCCCATCATGTGCCCTGTCCTCAGACAGTGTTACACTACTGTTAATATTCTTCATTTAATTCTTCTTTAATACTCTTTCAGTTGCCGTAACTAGTCGGTATACTTTTTTTTCTTTTGTTAATGCATAAAATGTGAAAAAAATACACCTCGTTCCCAATGTTAATAAACTCTATCACCTTCATGGGTATTGCTACATCAGCCTTGAAAGAAACACAGGGCCATTGTCACTACCTGTAACCATTTGTTCACTGTGACTGGAGTAAAATACGTATTTAGTCAGCACCTAGTGCAAGAAAAATGCAGCGAACAAGGATTGTTAACATCCTAGCTCTAAACTAACTTTCTCCAGGATTTAGTAAGTTCATACATCTCCCTTCTCCAAATACAAAGCATAAAGCATGTTCCTCACCACCTTAGGAAAAAAAAGAAGTTGGAATAATGTTTGTGAAGTTGGTGGAGCATGACATGGGCATCATACACTGAGAAGGTCATAAGGCCCGTGAACTTGTTTATTCTTCTCTTCCTAGGAGAAAAAAAGCACATTTTACTCACAAACACTCCTGGGACAGAAAATATATGTTAGAACAAGTTATCTCTGGAAATCTCTAAATCTCCCTCCCTTCCCATCCTGTCTAATTTCTACACTGTTACGGCATGTTAACCTCCATAGCCAGCAGGTAAACCTGGCGGAAAATGAACCGCCCACCACAAAATCTTACTGCCAGCAAGTCCCTGGTAACGTACAGCTAAAACCATGGCAGGATGCTGCAGAATTCACCCACCACACACCAGAAAACCCAGCGCGTAGTCAATACAGCAATTTTTGCCCTTAAAGGCCAGTACCAGAAAGCTCTGTGTATTCGACCGTTAGATTGTTTCAAGAAAACACGGATTTAAACCCAAACCCTCCCTTCCCCACAAAGACTGGTTTGGGACTTTAATTTTTTCCCCAGTCACCACAGAGTTTGGTACATCGTCTAGCTAAAAGCATTAAATACCTCATTACCATAAACACCAAAATCGCTTTATTTTTTTACATGGCTGGAACATAATCGTGTTTCTCAGTCTTCAGTTTTGCACTTGAATGGAAATGAGCCAAGTTAGTGTTTGTGATTCTGGTAGCCCAAATTTGTAGAAGATAATATCACAGACTTGGTGCATAGTGACAAAAATCGCTATATTGACTGTGCGCTGGGTTTTGGTATTTATAATAGTTTTGTTCTAATTGCTGTGAATCAAAGTTCTGGATATATATGTTTAATTCACTGGATATATATGTTTAATTCACTGCAAAATAAGTTCAAAATCTTTCACATGTGAAACTTTATCCATTGCTAGTCAGTATACGTATTAGTTGCAATGCTTTGCTGACTAATGTGCTGCTTTGGTTGACTTGTTAAAATGCTAGAATGACGTGCTCTGCTGGTTCATCTCTCTCCCCCTTGCAGATGTTATTCCCAAATGAATAGGTGAATTATGGTTTCTTCCACAGTTCCTGGTACCTTTTATTGAAGATTTTTCAATTCCAAACCTGACAGCCTTTTCCGTTTGCTTGCAATGTGCATCACGAGTTTCTACAAATAGTACAAAATTTAAGGGTAAAGGAATTTTCAAGAAATAGAAATCAAGTTAGACAGAAGGTCTGTGTGGAATAATCTATATTTGACATTAACATATTACACATCTCTTGCAGAACATTAAAAAAATCACAGTGAGGAGCAATTGGTGTGTGAAAAATGTTAATTTCTGAAAAAAATGTACAAAGGCATCATGAACTGCCAGCCCAGCATATAGGTCAGCCAGATTTTTCAACTGAGAGTCAGTGAGTGTGTTTCATTTTCATTAGTATCAGTCTTGCCCTAAGGCCCTGCCGGGACACACCACCAGAGTTTTCAATCCAGTAAGGACTGGAGGGTTGCGAAATGCCAACGGCAGAGCTGTGCTGCGGGACACAGAGGCCAGATTTGGGCCAGAAGGGTCTAAATTCAGAAGTCTAAATGCAGTGAGGGGGATGTTTCCCTGGGGGAAGAGAGAGTTGGGAGGAGATGAGCCCCTGGTCCCACTGTCCGAAGTGGCACGGGCATGTCCCGTCACAAGAAGAGGGAGCACATGGATGGAGGGACGGATGGACGGACAGCCTCCCTCAGAGCCTGCATCTGCCTGGGAAGGTAAGATGTCGGCACCAATGAACATAGAATGACAGAAAAGACAGCACCTGTTTTGAAGGAAAGAGAACTTGTGAGGTTAGTTAGCCCTTCTCCTGCCGGGGGGAAAGCACCTGACAGACATTGTTCAAACTCATTCTGAAAAATCACCAACGAGGTTCAGTAGCGTCCTAGAAAATTGTCCCAGTCTTTCCCTATTCTAACATGAGACGTCACATTTGCAAAAAAATGAAATACCTCCTCCAGCTATTTCCTCAGTAATATTTCCATGTATTGTTACAACACAAAGCACAGTCAATGAGAATTAAATGGGTAATTCAGTCATTTGAAATAAGAGCAAGAAAGTCTAGGTAAAGTTTCTAAGGAAATTTCTTAATGGCAGGACTTCTGAGCTTCTCTTCTGATTTATTAAGGCTGTGTTCCCTCCAGAGTCTCTGATATACAGAATTTCAGGAAGAATGATGTCTCCAGGAGGAAGCAAAGGTGAGGTGATTTTTTGATGGGAAGCTAATATCAGCAATAAATATAGGGCAGCTTCTGCTGCTTCTTAACATAAACCTTCCTGAGAGGCTGAATAGACTTTGCATTTCCTTAATGGAGATACATTTTTTCAATTTAAAATCCTATGCAAGTGAAATACTGCTTTCATTGATGATCACAGTAGAAAATCAATTCAGTATTACGCATGCCGAAATAGATTCCATAAATTGCTTTAGCTCCTTGATTGCAACGCAAGTCTGACAACCCGCGCAGCTGAGGCTCTGTCTCTGCTTAGACAGCGGATGGTATTCTGACTGCCACCTTATAAACAGAGCAGGTGAGCGGGCAGTAAAGATAAGACAGAGAGAGCTGCTGACATCAGATTAATATAGACATTTCTTTCTTGATAGTATTTGATTTTCAGAGGCCCTTGAGAATTGGGCGTTCAAATCTCTGAGATTAATGGCATGCTGTACTATACAAGGTCATTCATGTCACTGGCACCTTTATGGGCAATAGCTCTTGCTGCCAGATACCATTCGATATGTGCAAACACAGACCGAAAACTACATTCATTTTGGGCTGTAAAATCGCAGGTCTTGTCTCACAAACTGCTGGGAGCACAATTTATCTTATTTGTGCCGAATTAATCATAAGAAAGTACGGGAAACGTTAGACCTGTGTCTCAGGGAGGGAGACTGCCAGGGTGAAATTACGGGATTAGCATCGACGCAGAGCGGCTGCCGCTGCCGGAGCAGGGGCAGGATCTCAAAGGCCGCTGGAAGCCAGTCCTGTGTCCGGGCTCCAGCAGGCCAGTTCCCCCGGCTTAAGATGTATGGGCAGTGACAACTGACACCAGCAGGCATAGGTCGTCATGGAACCACTACATCTCATGGCCTGAAAACGTGTCATCAGCCTCTGGAGCCTGTGAAGTTGAGCAAAATGGAGGCAGACTCTCCATCTTCCCATTTTACTACAACTGGTGAAACACCATCACCTGTCTCGTGGCAGAATTTTACCTAGACTCAGGTCTGAAGAAACGTCTCTCCCCTCAGAACAGCCTCCACAAGAAAAATAAACAAATCTTTACAGAGCAATGCAGGCATTGCACCAGTCACTGGATTCCGCATTTCTCGGCTCAAAGAGCTGCACGTTTTTAGCTCTGCTTTGTCCGGTCTACTAACCCTGAGAATATTTAAACTAATACCACAATGGGCAAAGTCATAAGACCTCAAAAATCCCTTTTCCCAGGGAGGTAATGACAACCTGTAGAGTAGGGGACGAGGGAGCAGACAAGCCTGCAAACCGCTCCTCCTGGTGAGCAATATCCAGCAAGGAGAACGTCTGGGTGATGCACAATCATCCTCAGGGGCCCTGCTTCTCTCTTGCTCTACAGCCTGAGCACTTATCTCGAGAAACGTCAAAGCTTGCAAAGCTCAGAAGAGCAGCAACTCCTTCCTTTGCTTTTCTTCAAACCTTGCAAAGGCCAGCCCTTGAAAGCTGACCGGCTGTGCCTATGAAAACATTTGCAATTCCATCCTGGAACTAAGCTAAGAAAAATTATTCGTGTAACGTCACTACACTTCAGAGGACAAGACGTGTTAGCGTGGGGGGCAGCCGGGCTCAGGAGGAGGGCACGTGCAGTGGCTGGACAGCCAGAGCCTGCTGGGAGTTGCTGCAGCTCCACTAGACTGTAGGAAAGAGAGGGCAGAATGCGAAAAAAAGATGTGCAATATATTATATATGTCTGACGTTGGGCACTGGAGGCTTTCATTCTCACGCTAGCGGGAGAATAACAGCCACTACCTTGATTTTGACAGTGAGATGGGATAGGCAAGACGAGGAAGATGCGCAGATACTGCATGAATAAATATAACACTGAATGCAGGGGAGATGTCTGCGTGCGTCTGTGGGTGGGTGGATGTGTGCATGTGCAGCTACGAACACGTCAAGTGCGTTGTTCATGTGCTACAACTTCTCAGGCTGGCATAAGTGGATGTGGCAATAGAATGTGAGGGAACTGTACCCATAATAACAATTCACTGTGAAAAGGTGTTTTCAATTTGCACTGTCATGTAGCAGCTAATGTTTGGTATCCAGAGTAGACAGTAAATGATGTCTTTGATTTTTTTCTTTGATATAATAGTTTTGGAGTAAACAACCATTTGTTCCTCTTTCTTTTCCAGGGTAAAGATAGTCACAGACTTATCGATAAAGGAGAAAGTTCTCAAGTGGCTCAGGTAGGTGCAGCTTGTGGACTGCATATAGGCACGACCGACCCAGATGCTTTCTGATACACAACCGGCACAGCTGGGCAAGGCTGGCAGGACCTGGGGAAAAAAAAAAAAAAAAAGGCAAGAACAAGAGCCCCCAACCCCACCAACTGTATAAGTCAGAAAGCAACAAACACCAGCAAGGTTTGAAAATCAGATCAAGCACTGCACAATGACTTGCTGAAGTCAGGGAGAGCTAAATACATTATTGTTCATATTTAATTTATGTTGTCAAAGTTGGTTCAGTGATTTGAAAACTATAAGCACTAAAAACCTTTTTCTGCATGCATGGCTAGGCTTTCCTGCATCTTTTCTAGAGCAAATACTTAAAATACCATTAAGGTGGCTGCACTGGAGAGAGCGTGCCAGGATGCATAGCCCTCGCTCAGGATACAGGACAGCACCCAGCCGAGTCGTGGGGCTAAAGACAAGAGGAGTTACGGGGAGCTGCAGAGGTGCTCAGTGTAGACCAGCCATAATTGGGTGGATATGGCAAATACAGCTAGTTGTTCATATATACACAACATGCTTCTGCCAACCGCCGGTGTCTCAGCGGGTGCCTGCACAAGTAGTAACTACGACTTAGGCTTTTTACATGACCGCACTCTCTCTGAATATTTGTGTATGTCGGTCAGTCTATCACTGCTCCTCAAAATAATTTCTTAATGTGTCATCCAATTTTAACTAAGCCTGACAGAAAGGAAAACATCTCGAAGATAGAACGTCTCCAAAGGCCTCGTGCCAAAAGGCATTGAGGGTAAAAAAAAAAAAATAAATTAAAAAAGAATAAAAAATAAAAAGATGAGAAGCCTTTTCGCCCTCTTCCCTCGCCTTGGGGGAAAGGCTGCTGCATGTGAAAACCTCATGTTAAACACCCGCTGGCAGGAACGCTGTCGGAGGGCTCACCGGGACCGCGAGGCGGCGGGGGCAGAGGCTTGCACGGCACTGGGCGCAGCGGCGCTGCCCTGGGGGGCTTCCCCACGGGGCGACCGGGCGGGTGCCCCCAGCCCACCCCGCGGTGGGTGGGGTGAGGGGCACGCCAGGCACAGCCCCCCCGGAACGGGGCTGCCTGCCTTCTGCAACTGCCGGCTTGCAGGTGCCAACCCAACGAGATAGCGAAGGCGTCTCGGCATTCCTCTCGCCGGAGCTGCTCCGGGTCGGAGCGCGACGCCTGCTCCGAGGGGCTCGGTTTCAAGCCGTGTCTCAGCCCTTCCCCTCCAGTTGCTGGCCAAACAGGAGCGGTCACAGCAGTGTTTGGCAGGCGATGGGTAGAGATGTGTGCTAAAAAGCCTGGCCTTAAATCTTCCGGGTAAGTTTTATAACCTGTGCTTTTACTACAGGAAAATTTAGGAGCTTAAAGAGGCTGATAATGCCCCCTCTGAGAAGAAATTAATAGAAAAATATGGGATATGTAGAAAAGAGCGCTTGTACTACTGTCACTGACGTGAAGAAGCTACCATCTCCCAAAGCAGTTGGGAAAACAGAAACATTTTATATTTCACATCTCTTAATAGCTAGGAAGAGGAGCAGTTAAAGGGAGCAATCTAAGTAACCACAGCAGAAAAGTCAGGGGGTGGAAAGAAAACGGGGGTACTTATTTCAAGCAGAAGGACCTCAGAAAACACAGAAGCAGGGGAAAAGGGCAGCTGCAGGTGTTAGATACAGCAAAGTATCTGAAAGAGGGACTGAAGGGAAAGGTGAGGAAACTGAGGAAATTCATTTCCAAAAAGTGAAGGGCCAGCAGGAGCCGAAGTGCCCCTATAGTGCCTCTGATTGTGAGGGAGGAGAGGGTGACAAGCTGAAAGTGGAGATCAAAAGGGAAATTCAGGAAGAGGAAATTACTAATATTGGGATATTTCTTTGCCTACACAAACTCTCTTTCACCCAGGGCAACTGGAGCCGGACAACCCAAGCACTGCCTCTGCTCAGGCTGCCTGGCCTTGCCGAGCCCCGAACGTCTCGGATACGGGGACAGAGGTGACGCGAGGTGAGCGGCATTCAGCAGAAGTCCTCCCAGAAGGTTTTAGGGGTGACAGATTAAAGCTCTGCATGAAAAGCCGTGGAGAAACGGAGCCGGACAGAAGGGTATGAAGCCAACGTTTCATTTCCTCCGTAAAACCCACCCGCGTGCGGAGGGCCGGCACGATGCCCACGTGCAACGCTGACGATATTAATTCGCCATCCGAGAGCTATTCCGCAGCTGGAAGCGGGCTCTCCCTGGGGGCACGGACCAACTAACAGGGTACCAGTGAGCTGGGAAACAGGGAGGTTAAAGGAGGTGGGGGGAGACTTAATTCAGCATGTGCATACCCCGGGGATATTGCTGTAGGGTGCACCAAGTTCTGGCTGTACGTGGTGCAGGTGAAAGTAGCGCGAGAGGATCGGGATCGATTTCTGCTCAGGAGTTTCTTCCAGTAGACTGGAAGGATAATTAATCGTAGGAAGGCTGAAAGTAAGCTGCAAGGGGCACTGCTGGTCTGTGCTGGGGTTGCGGCTCCACGAACCGCACGGAGGAGCTGGGTGCCGTGGAGCTGGAGAGCCACCCGGCAGACCGCTCCGCTTTCTCCCGCGGCCGAGGGCACGCACGCTCGTGTCGCTTTTCCTGTGGGAAGCGGGACACTGAGCCACCACGCCAGGTCGAACACAAGATGGTGGTACCAAAATATTATCTGTGAATAAACTCTCATGGCAGTTTTTAATCCTTAAGAGTCCTGAGCGGTAAATAAGTATAATTTTCTGTCAGTAGACAGGAAAAGAAAGCACAGAGTAACTGACCAATTTACCCACTAAAACCCTCACACTTGGTGGCAGATCTAGCAAGAAAACAAAGATCTCTTACTCATTTGTGTGTCACGTGCTGCAGGCTTGAAATCAGTAGAGAAGAGAACTTACATAGAGCATTACTTATAAAAGCAGTTAAGAAAATGGACTTAGGTAAAGGAAATAAATACTGTTCTACTTAAAAAGAGAGGAGAAGAAAGGAAGCCCCTACCTTCCCGCAGCAGCAGCACCTGCTCCACTTTGCTGTTGGGTACGGCAAGATCCAGGGCACGTCTGAGTTCAGCATTTCTGCATTTCGGGTCAGCACCATAGTCCGTCAGCAAGACAACGAGCTCCACGCTGGATTTTCGCGCTGCCGCGTGAAGGGGGGTGTCCAGCCGCTTCCCCGTGTTCACGTTGGCTCCTGGAGTGAACGAGAGTACGTGGTTAGATCCGGGAAGCAGCAGGAATTGTCCGAACCTGCATCGCACGGGCTGGTTTCCACCAGTAGCCTCAATAAGTGGCGGGGATGGATGGCACACGGGCCCCCTCGCTTCCCCCAGCAGCGGCGCAGAACTCAGCAGGTCAAATACCTGCCCGGTAAAAGTCCTCTGAGCCACCGAACCCTGTCTGCGACGGACAGAACTGAGCAGCTTGACCTCCAGCCCGACAGATGTTCAAAGCCTACCATGCGCTCTGCGAATTTAACAGCAGAAAACGTAACATACATTATGTTAATCTAATTAACGGGGTGGGGGCCGGGCGACGACCCTTTAGGTATCCCGTTATAATAACTCTGGGAGCACAGCAGGGGAAGCGCTCGCCCCAGGGCCACCGGGCACAGCAGGGCCACCCTTCGAGCAGGAGCAAGTCAGCTAATGCACACCGACAGCAAAAATTTGTGCTAGCTCACAGGCTGCTCCTGGGCCTGCGGCGATTATTCTTTCAAGCAGCTTTACTGCTGTCTTCATCATCCGCGGAGAAGCCGGTGAAGTTAATGCTTAGTACGGCAGTTTATCATAATCAAGAGTTGATTTTGGTCGCCGATATTAGCCAGCATGGTCCGTGCTTCCTGTCACCATTCTAGAAAACTAAAAGTGTTTTATTTTCACATCCAGGCAGTCTCAGGGACGTCTCTGTAATTAGGGTGCTTTTTTACTGAAAAAATCATAAAGTCTCCATGAACGCAGGTGAAATTTTTAGTAGCCTCAAACGAGTCTCACAGACTCGGGCTGCCCGAACGCCCTTTGGGGAAATAACCCATGAAGCCTGCAGTGGAGAGGCAGCCTGGAGAGACCCGCAGCGCGGGCTCGCACCACCATAGCTCTCCCCCGGCCCCTTTTCCAGGTGTACCTAGCTCCAGAAGCTTCTTGACACAGTCTGTCCTCTGGTAGGTGCAAGCCACGTAGAGCGGGGTCCCGTGCTGCAGGTCCTCTTGGTCAATGTCAACCTCATGGGCCAGGAGGATCTCCATGCACTCCCTGTGACCTGTGGAGAGAAGAGCCGCTCCTGAAGTGCCGCAGGTACAACCAGCGAGGCACAAGGGCCGGGAATAAGCCAAACCTATTTATCCAGACCAGTACAGACAAGGGGGTTTTTTTGGGGAAAAAAAAAAAAAAAAAATTAACATCAATAAAAGATGTATTCTTCCCTCATCGTTAGCTTCACCCACAGCCTGAACGTTACCTCTCTTGACCGCTTCGTGAATGGGCGACGCGAGGTGGTTCCCGAGCTGCGGCTTGGCTCCGAATTCGAGCAGCATGTTGACGCAGGCCACGCTGCCGCTGCAGCAGGCATTGGACAGGGGAGTGATCCCGTCGGTGGTGACGGCATTGACCTGCAACAGCGAGACACCCTCAGGATGACCCCATTTAAGAGGAACGCCCTTGCAGCGTGCCTCATTGGCGCGCCAGGAAAGCACCGGGAAAAGATGCGCGTCTCGTTTAATTTCAGAATGGATTTTGTTAACAGCTTTCGGAGTTCTGTGTTGTGGCACAACACGTATAACAGCCTCCTTCGAGGTCTCTCTGCTTTCCCAGACAGCTAGTGCCATAAGGCAGCGACACTGCCTACTATGAAGGCTCCTCCTAGAGTTGCTCAGAAAACGCAGATTTTAATTTTTTTTTTTTTTTACGTAGACAGCTTGAGTATCTTCAGTCCCCTGCATTGCAAAGGGGATGGAGCACCAGGGTAGAAATACCTTAGCTCACACAATTTAATTAGCAGGATATTTTGCCTTTAAAGCGGAGAAAGGCAGGGATGTTTAAGGACCTATTGGTTTATTCCGGCTAATTCAGCAGCGGACCATCTGCAGTTGATACCTTCCTAGATATCACTCGTCCTTTTTCATTTGAGCTACCAACTTGTTTAGGACGCTGTACGAGTTAACTCCTTTTCCCACAGGGTGCTTCTCCGGCAATGACAAGCCAGTCCCTGCCCCTTCCAGCGTTTCAGCCCTTGCCGTCTTCAGCAGGCTCCCAGCAGCCGGCGCGGGGCCCAGCTGCACCCCCAGATTAGGCAGGTCCGCTGGGGGAGGCAGCCCCCACCCCTTGGTGCCTCCTCTGCTTGCTCACCTTCATGGAACACCAGCGGCAGGAATAGATCTGGCTGGAAAACAATGGGGACAGGGCCCGGAGGTGGGCAGGCCAGCAGGCTACGGGGAGATACTGGTACCCCAGCATGGGGGACGTGTGTCTGCCCAGGTTTTGGAGCCCAAAATGCCGCTTGCTTTTGTGAAATGGCAAAGCTCCGACTAACGCCCTGTTCCAACGGCATCATCGCTGCGGCTCCCAGACTCTTCCCTGCTCTTCTTCCCCACCTGCTAATTGCTGAGCTAAACTATCCCTCATCCCGCACAGCTTCAAAAACAGCAAAAAAAGTAAGAAACAGGTGTGCCTCGGGGGTATCTGTATGTCAGACGGATTACATGCCGGAGCCCTGCGGCCCAGCACTGCATCCCACCTCCCCAGTCTCAGGAGGAGATGTGGCTGGAGCTGCTGCAGGCACTGGGGGTCTGCCAGCATCACTTCCCGACAGGGCCGGCGAGTCAAGCAAGCTGAAAACCAAGGGTAAGCAAGGAGGTAAGTGAAGAAGGAAGATGACCTCTTTGGTTTCCCTCTCTGCTGGGCATTGGTTTAACTGGTAAAAGAGGAAAGAATGGTAAGACGGCTGTTGTGGAGTAAATGAGTTGGTAAGAAAAAGGAAATAAAGAGCACAGCGAGAAAGGAGAGCGGCAGAATGGCACATTTTCTCCCAGAAGTTAGACAACAGCACGTTGACTTTATTTATGAACAGAGTGGGGTGAAAGCAAAAACCCAAAGCCATCGGAACGATGTATTATACCAGGAATAGGCTGATTTCTTAGGAAAGCAACAGGTAGTTGAGAGATGATTCTTTGAGTTATAAAAAGGCAATGCCATTAATATACCAAAATCAAGTAAAACTGAGCAGAAGGGGGTTTTCCTTTCATCTTTCTAAGGGATTGAAATTTGGCATTCATTTCAGGAAGTTAACAAATGCACTTTCTTCTGCAGAGGATAGCTTGATTGCCTGTTTCGGTGTTGTTCAATTTCTTGCCATATAAATTGTACTTGAAAACCCAGCTGAATGAAATATATTCTTAAATAGTTCATCCATTCCTGTATCTCCATTGTTAACATGTATTGTACCTTAGGTCCAACAGGGGGAAAAGTTACTTTATTAGCAGGTAAAATGTTTCATTGCTTCGAGCACATCTTTTTACTTACGTGAGACTCCCAAACCATCCCACAGAAAACCAGAGGCAATCCCAGTGATCATTATCGGGGTGGGGGAAGTAATTTTCTTCGGGGTTATTTTCACCTACCACCTCTCATTCCTTTTCCATCAATCGCGACTACGTTTCACATACAGAGGGAGAACAAAACAGAATAGCGGGGTGACCCACGCAGCCACTGGGGGAAGGCAAATCCATCACCCGTGGAAACAAACCCACCCTTTCATTTTCCCCCGGTTCTGCCCGAGACGCTCCCTCCTGCCTGCAGCCTGGCCCTGCCGGGCGGGCAGCCCATCCGACACCCCCGCCGATGCCGGCAGCGTCCGTGGTCCGGCCGCCCGCGTCCCCACCGGCGCCCGCGGGACTCACCCGAGCGCCGTTCTCCAGCAGCACCTTGGCGCAGGCGACGTGGCCGCCCAGGCAGGCCTCGTGCAGAGCCGACACGCGGTCCGTCGTCAGTAGGTTCACGTTGAAACCCTGCAACGCGGCGCGGGGGGGGGCGTGAGAGGGGAGCCCTGCCCCAACCGCGCCGCTCCCCCGAGGCCGGCGCGGCTGCAGAGGGCGGTCGGACCACGGCAGGGGAGAGCCGCGTCTCCGGGAGCGTGTCCGGGGCAGGAAAATGGGGCGGATTAATGCTGTTCAGTGCTCCGGTGCTCGTCCCCGAAGACGGCGGCTGGTGGTGGGGTTGAAGAGGAAGCAAGGACAAGCTGCGCCTTCTACTTCTAGTTCTTTACAACGCACGGTCAACCACGGCCGTCGTGTTTCTCTAACCTATGAAGGCGGCGTTACCTTCCCGGTTAAGTCCAGCGCCAGGAGCTACAGCTGGTGGGATTCACCTCCCTGAACGGGGAACGCCTCTGGCACAGGCATCGGCAGCTCGGGGGAGCCCTCGGCTCCTTCCGTGGGGAGAAACGGGCTGCCCGAGGATACGATTCATCCCCTGCGAAACCAGCTGTTCCTAGTGGGTCAGGTGAATTGTGGCCTGAAAATACTCCCACTGATTTTAGGGGGTGCCCAGTGCGTTTCACTCAGAGGTAGCAACCCACCGCACACCTGGTAAACCCGTAACGTAGGTGAGATAAGAGGAACTGATCCATGCGTGGGATTTATTCGACCCCCCAGGAAATGTTTTACACTGGAAGAAAGAACTGTGATTTACAAATGCCTTATTACAGGTATTTCCCTAAATGACAGTTCTTCCATCTATTCCTGCACCAGCAGAAACCAGGCATATTCACAAAGGAGAAGGCAACTGGCATATGCGTTTTTCCCCAGAACGCAGCCAAATCTCCTGGTAAGGAAGATTTCACAGCCAGGTGGGAGAACAGGCCTGGAAGCAGCTCCCTTTCCCCTTGATGTCGGGTGTTTTCTGACACGGTCGGGCTCTCCCTGATGTGCTACGAACCCGGCAGCTCACGAGATGGCAGCAATGCACTTCTTGGGAGGCAACGGCCAACGCCACGGGCAGAAATCGGTATCTGGGAGCAACGTAACACTGGGAAAGGCACCAGTCCCCGTGCAATGAGCGCTAAAAGCAACGTAACCTTGTTAAGACAGAAGTTCTATGATAGAAAAAACGATTGTTTTTCAGTTGCGTGAAAGCATTATTAATGTAAAGGCTGTCGCTAAAAATTTCCCGTACATTTCATCGGTGCCGGGGGAGTAGATAAAACCTTGCAAAAATGTTGAGATCATTCCATTTTCTAATTGTATAGATGTTTTATACTTAACGATCAGCATATTCCTTCAAGAGGAATGTCTTCTAGATAGTCCTGATAAGAAAAGGAAACCTATTCATAGAATCATAGAATCATATTCTCAATCATTATTCATACATATATATTTTTTTTTAAAATGAAACTCAGGCATTGCAAGTGAAAGGCAAACCAGCAATCCCTTCCACTACAAAATGGAGATCAAGTTGCAGATCTCACTATAGCTGTTTGCCAAACACTGCTCCTGTTAAACCTTGTTTTCAGATAGTTATAAACTCTTCCCAGTGTATCTGAAAAATCTTCTTTCGGTGCTAGAACAGCCACTGGTGAGTTTTTGAGCTCTTTTAAAACTCCAGTGCTCCATCGTTCCCTCATGTCCAGGCATCCCCTGGGGAGCAGAAGCCTCACTGACTTTCTTGAAAGCTGTGGTCCCACAGCAGAGACTTCCCAGTGTCCCACACGTACTCTAAAGTACAGCTCCATATTTAAGTTTAGGCTAGTAGTGTAAGTATATTTGAAGCAACGAGCAATGATTATGCTGCCCCATGAACAGCTTCATCCCTACGTTTATCACCCTGCGGTGAACCGGCTCCAGTTCAGCCTCTACAGACATTGCTCCCTCGATCTCTTTTCATCGGTAAGGACCCTCGTCCACTTCCAAAGTTAAATGTCTTCAGGAGAAGGAGAAAGGGTAGATTAACTAAATAATGTATAGCCACAACACCGGCTGCTTCTCTAGTGTATAACCATGACCAGTGTACAACTGGGGCATCTAGTGTGTAACCACAATAGCCCCACTAATAAGATGGTGTAAGGTCAGCGTACATGGAGATAGAGGGGGTCAGAAAACCAGCAAATCCCCAAGTGAATAAGCCCTCTTCCTTATTATCTCTAACTTCCACCACTTCCTTTTCCATAAAATCACTTGATATCAGCAGGTGAAGGAAAGAGGGATCAGGGAATGAGAGGGGGAATACAGGCTCTAAACAGCAACCTCTTCTGGCTGCAGCCACGCCTCGACACATCTCCAGAGCGGAGGCTTTCACACCGGCGGCTCCGCTCCCAGAGGACGTTGTCCATTCAAGCTGCGGCCTCACTGGTAAAAATTATTGACCTTGAATATAAAAGGTCTGATGGCCAAGCCACAGAGCGTACACTCAGGAATTAATTTCCCTGCAGTTGTCAGGGCTGGGTGGGCTGGGGGGGGCCGCTGCTCCTCCGTGCCAGATGAGGGCATTGAGTTCAAGCGAAGGTGGTAAGGAAGACGGTTGGCAAAGCGTGAAGAACCGTAACCTGCCTCCTTCCAGCTGCCCACTTTCAGATCCAGCTTCTTGTCCTTCCTAGAATATTCTTTCCTCCTCTCTTTCTTTTGCCTGAACTTTTGGTTTCATTCGGAGCAGAGGGTTTAAGGCTGACAGCTCTCTCTTTAGGAAGACCACGCTTGCTGTTTTATAAAGCAAGATGTACTTTTACAGCTTTCTAACAATTTTTTTAAAAAAATAGCTGATATATAAATATTGCCCCTATTCCCAAGCCCAGTCTGCATGGTTTATCATTGAGAAAGAGCCCAGGGATCATTGTTTGCCATACAGCAAGCTACAAGCTGTAGCAGCCTTTGTCCTGGGTTTGTCCCCCGCATCCTAACTAAGCAAACTAATGCATGCCCAAAGGCATACACGCAAATCTATTATTTATACAGCTGCATTTCTTATGCTCTGCTGCAGTCTGTTACCAGCTCACCAACACACAGATGCAGTTCAACAGAAACTGCGCTGCTTCCCAACCTTTTCTTTACCTGTGGGCTTTTACCTGTGCAATCAAGGTTTTCAAAGACAGGAGGCGTCCTTGGAAGGCAGCGTCGTGGAGAGGGGATCGGTCTGCCCAGCTGCCTGGAATACCAAATGCAGAGAAGTTCATTCAGGTAAGCAGCAAAAGCAGATCCTGGGAGGACAGGGAAAAAGCCAGCTGCGTGTAAACGCAGATCGGGACTGAAATCAACGTGGGGGTCAGCGGAGAAACTGTTTGATAACTTGATTTCAGCAGAGCAGCTGAGGGCTCAGCACTCCCGAGAAAGCCGGCCGCTCGCTAAGGGACCTAAACAAAAGCTTCTTGGCAGAACTTTTTAAAAGAGCTAAAAACATGCTTCAGCAAAGACCACGAGTTTAGTGCTGCTGGGACTCACCCGGGGACTTCAGAGCCCTGCAGTTCTCCTATCCAAAACCGCATCAGCCTCCGTCTTTCCTAGGGAGCTGTTGTCACAAATCATATTCCGGCTTCTCTTGCACTTCATTAAGAGACTCATAGCAGGGGGATGCAGGGACAACTTGTCCATCAAATGTCCCTGGCAGTTTTATTTCCTGAACTGACAATTTCATAAATAATATCCTCCAGCTCAGACTACCAGGTAACAGGTTTCATCCTCCTCCTCACTGGAAGGTTTCAGAGAAGACATGGAAAAATAAATTCTGCCTGAGGCTTTACTTTTCTTCATTATCATTTTGAGTTGTTGAACTGTTCAGACTCCTCCATGTAGGCTAGCTTGCCCTTTTTCTTATCTTAATCTATTCATGTGCCACAAAAAAAAAATTCCTTAGCCTAGCTACTACCTACAGGCATAGTCAGTCAGCCCAGCTTAAATGCCTGCAACTCAAGTAGAGAGCAAATTTACTTGCCCTATATTAAAATTTATAACCGTACCACAACACAGTGTGCAGCCCGTATTTCTCCAAAGGCCAGCTGCATTGACAGTGCCAGAGGACAGAAGCAATACCGGTGTTTGCATTCATGCTCTGTTGTACAGCAACCCCAGGAGCACTGTATTTGAAACCCTTGTCTTGTTTAATTTTTTCAGCTAGGGCGCACGCCAGAGAGAATGGAAAGGGTGATTTATCTCCATTTCAGGTGTTAGCCCAAGGCAGGGAGAAATCAACAGACACATCCCTGGGGACCTGAGGCCAAGGACACAGCGGAGGTCTCAGCCGTGGCCAAGGGACTCTCCTGTTGTTACCCGGGAGCCGGGATGCACTTCAGCTCACGGGGTTAGGGCTTCAACTTTAGTTACTACTTTTGTTTCCATTTATTTAAGGAGCTGTGCCGGGGCCCCTACGGCAGGAAGCTGGCATGGAAAAACCAGTCACCACAATATACAGCCGGGCTCCTAAGGACCAAGTAGGACACACCAGGCAAAATGATGGGAACAGGAACCAGGTAGGGACTGAGAAAGATTTTCCTGAAAACATCCAAAAAACCCCACATCCCTCATCATGCTGGTGAGGGAAACAGGCAAGCTCAGTTCAGAAAGTCAGAAGACATTGCAAGTGACAAAACCCAGGGCCCGTATGCAGCAGGAGGATTCAGAAGCAACTCGGCCAACAGAGCTGCAGTGCCTTATTTAACCTTTTACGCATACAGTATAGCATGTGCCAGTGCATGTCACATGCATTTACAACGCATGTGGATGCACACACATGCCTCGCCACGAAAACACACGCTGCTGCGTACTTCCATGCCAGCCACAGCAACCTACCTCCCTGAAACGTGTGGCAAATATAGTCCCCGTATGGGGCACATCTTCCCTTCACAGTTGTGAGTGACATGTCTGAAAACACTGTCTTTTTAAGTGTCTACAGAGAAATTAAAGCAGCCCTGCTGCTGCTCCTGCTGCGCTCCTTCACTGCGAAGAGAAAAGGCTGTGAAGCTCTGCCTGTAATCCAATCTAGTGCCCCAGCCCCAGCATCACGTGCTCTTAGGTTTTGTAAGATTATCCTTAATGGCTTTTTGCAAATGGCAACTTGCAGATAAAAATATGTTGTGGTCTGCTAAACTTCAAGGCGCTTCGACGAGAACCCGCATGACGGAAAAAGTGCTGTTTGCCACGTGTCTGACTACAGTTGCATGAAGGCACTTGGAAAAAAATGACAGTAATAAATTATTGGCATTATATTCTGGAGAATAACAAATAAATCAATAACCCAGACATGCCTGCGTACAAAGGCTTTCTGAAAAATGCTTTGCTGCAGTATTTTTCTTGGCCAGATCTTAATCTCTCTGCTTTGGGTAGCAATCTCGCACCACCCGCGTTCTGCGCACTGCTCGCGGCCGCCCTATTCATCATGACACAAGTGCCCACCAAATGAGTCACATAAAAATCTGTGATGTCACAACACTGATAAGAATCTTCAAGTAGGAAAATATGGCCTCAGCCTTAGTAAATTTAAAATACTGTCATTTTAATTAGCGGAATTGCCAGGCGTGCAAATGCGTGTCTACTCATTATTATGGCAGTGATGTGAAGGAGTAAAACCACTTGGAAAAACAAACAAACAAACAAACAGACCTACTAAATAGCCTAAATACAATATATTCCCGTGCCATATATTTTTCAGAATAATTTTAGCTGTATTCATTTTTATCATCTGATTTAACAAAACAGGGGTTCTTGGCTTGGATTCATAAAGTCATCAGTTATATCCTCCTAGTATCTCCTTTCAGAAAAGCAACATGCTAAAACTTCTCCCTAAATATTCTCTGGCAGTAAAGCTAGCTATTTAGTAAAATCATCTGTTAAGCCCACTGAAGAATGCCTTGCTTCCGAGAACAATCTTTTTATTTACCACAGAGCCTTGAGCAAATGTTGTCCTCGTCCTAGCTGGGTAGTTGTTGGAGTCTCATATTTTGCACACCTAAATCATGCCAACACATACTGACGCTGCAAAGACCCCAGAAACGGAAGGCGCTTCAGGTTAAAACATTCACCCATGCGTTTAGCGACAGATTCCTCATTTCATGGCAACTCAATGATTTAAATCCTCCAGTTACAAAAATGTAGCAAATACACATTTAAATGTTAGAGGGTCCGTATTTTTACTTTACCTGGGACTATTCCATAGATCTCTTCTGCTATCCTGGCAGCCTCTTTTCTGTTGCCTTTAACAATATAGAAATGGGTCAGCAAAGCCAAAGAAATCTTAATTAAAAGCTTGAAGCAAAACAGAGCAAAAATGGCAAAATAAATGTTAGTGAAAGCATGGAGTATAGAACTGCCCTCCATTTTGGTTTGCTCTTTGAATAGTTTCTCAGGTCGGCGAAGTTGCACCGGGCTATTCTTGGTATCGTATGTCATCTATTTTAAACCCTCCAGAACCTGCTGTTCCTCAGTCACCAAAAATACATTCTGGTTTTATTTGGTATGGGCTATGTGATACTAAATAACAATACCAAGGATAAGACAGTTTCAACATCCCCTGCCATACAGGAAACAAACAGAAAATCCTTTCCAAACCCAGAAGAATTAGAATAATTTTTCAGATAGACGATGTCCATACCACCTGAAAGCCTATACATCCATATTACATTCCTTCTTTGATGTAGCAGTTTCATTTACAAAGGCTGCACAGGTAAAGTTGCAGAAGTTGTTCAGACACACTGCAAAAAGAATACTTTTCCGTCTTTCCCATCTTGGTAACCGGCCTTGCTGGTACTCAGATACAGAACAAAGGCAAGCATATCAAAGAAAAGCATTATCATGAAAGAAACTGAAATAAAACCACATATTTTCAAAGCCAAGGCTAAGAAGTTACAGTTGTTCTAGGAGGGAAAAAAATACCCTGAAAGTGTGTAATCAGAAACACATGATAACACACTGGTATTTTCCATCACTCAGGGAAAAAGAATGGTGTCTATTAATCTCTCTTGCAAACAGCATCTTACTGTTTTGAAAGAATGGAAATATATTTACATTATCCATCATTGATCCAAAGGTGTAATATTTGAAACTGAAGATGTACCCGTTCTTTAACTGCCCTTTTTTCTTTCTGAAGGCCCATAGCTTCCATAGAGAACAGAGTATTTTTTTTCTGCATGTAATTAATTGAATAATTCCTATTTTCCTACACGCACAGCAGGAGGGAGATTCCTTTCCTTCTTTGAATCCCCTCCATGCCCAGGTTCTCTTATCCTTCAGTTTACACACCGGTCAAGGGGAAGAGCAGGATGACTCTCCTCTCAGAGATCCCAAGGAGATGGTGGATATGCAGAAGGACATTTTACAGCAAATTGTTTCTCAGGACATTTTAGACACAATTTGTTTTGCTTTGTAGCAAAACAGCTGGTTTAGTACCTTGCTGTCTTCAGCACTCTGCCCTCTGAGATGCACTAGAATGCTATATAAAATACATGTGGACAGACTGAAAAAACCACCCCAAGCCATTTTTTCATTTTTCAAGTGAAGAAGTTTTTCTAAATTTTTTAATTAAACCAAGATATTACATTTTTACCAATAACTTAACACCTTACATAAATATTATGTATACCTTTCCTTCCACAGTGATATACCTGTAGAACCTGTAATGCCTATGACTCCAAAAGAGAAAAACTGCCTATTTTTAGTCACTTTAATACTGTTTGCCACAGGACAAGACAGCTGAAGACACAGATTACATGGCAAAAGAAGTTCAGTTAAGGAATCAGAGAAAAGCAGTTAAGTTTGCTCCACCGGGAAACAAAAAGCAGAAATTAGCTAACAAAAGTGGACCAAAAAAAGGATGATCAGTTAGCCCTAGAAAAACATAAGATAATGAAAACACTCCTCCTAAAGCCAGAGGAATAGCAAAAGGCATAAAGAACAGAAGATATGATGCAGACAAAAAGAACAAACAGAAGAAAATTAAGATCATTACAAAGAAAAGGTCAGTCTAAATGATGGAGAAATCTTTCTCGTGTAGGATCTACAAAACTGGCACTCGATAGGATGTAAGCAAGAAAGAACAGCACCTTTTAAGAGAAAGACCAAAAACCAGACTTTTGGTTGGGAAGGAGATCCACTGATCTTCTTTCACAACCAGCCTGCCAGGTAGTAGGTAGAATTGTACAAGTCCACAACCCTCAGAAAAATACAAGAAACTAGAGATCAGGTGGTTTCCACTGAAATTCTCTTATCCCTAAAGGAAGGTGAAATTCCAGTAATACTGAAGAACTCTCCAAGTGGTCTAAAAAAACCATGAGGAAGTTTGACCACTTGGAAGCAGTCACAGGAACGTGACCCTTCCAGAAGGACAAGCTCCACTTGTGTAGCAGCAAAATCACCCTCCTGGCTTCAGAACAAGACAACTGAAGATTTTTAGTTAAATGAAGGAGTCATCTGCGAAAAGCTCATGTAATCTCTTAATCTGCTCTTAGTGTACAAGGTCGCTAGGAAAATTACTCCAGCGGATTAAAAAAAGTCCTCAGTGGGAGGATGGCTGAACAGCACGGTGGGAAGTGTTAATACCTGTGAAGATGGTAGTCAGGTAAGCCGCAGCAAGACCTGCTGTGAACACCCAGAAACGTCTGATATTTCTGAAACTAAATAGAGGTGAGCAACATAATGTAGGCACGAGAACAGACACAACACAATGGAAGAACAATGACAACGCAGAAACAGGAATCTCATCTTTCCTCCCTCGCCGTTTTGGGCAATATCGCTATGAGTTAATGAGGTGGATTTTGCAACTCCATAGACTGGAGTGAACAAGTCAGCCCTCCGTAGAAAAAAAACCAACATGCCTTATTAAGAACTTCTGCAAGACGCCCAAACTACTCCATGAATCACTCTAGCTTCCAGCTAATTACTGAATTGTCAAATCAAAATATCCAGAAAATATATTAATCCTTCAAAAAAATTGTCATGAGATGGTGAATGAATAGAAGTCGTTTAGCTAGATCCTCCGAAGAACTGGAAAGCTAATGTTTATATATCCTCAGCTTACAAACATGCAAGGAATAAACACAAAAGAAAAGGCAGTCCAGTTTAGAAGACAACTCATTTTCACAACAGTTCACCTTAAACTTTAGCCAACAGTGAGAAATGTCAGACATGACCTGAAGAATTTACCAAGGAAATAAAAGATTGGAGGGGTCCTCTTCTCAAAGAAATTAAAAGAGGTATCAGCCTATTCTTACGCTAGATGCTCTTTGAATTACAGCAGTGTATTTCTAATGTATATAGTTGAGAGTCTGAATATCAAATATGTTCAATCTAAATAAGACAACGTGGGAAAAAGAGGAGACAGAAACCCTTTATCTCGCAGGGAAGAGATCAGGACAAAGACGTACGGAGAGCCTACCTGTGTCTTTTCGATCAGTGTGACCCAATAAATGACGCTAATTCCCATACAAGCCTCGCCTCGTCTGCATCCTTAGGTCAGCACGCTTACGACACTCCTGCTTTTAAAAAGGGATGTACGCGGCAGCTCCCCGGTTGCTCTCAAACAAGCAGACGTGGGATTCACCTCACCTACCCGCCACCCACCGCGCCACGTAAGGTCTGGTTACCGAAACTCCTGCCGCTGCCTGGGCGGGACGACGGCAAATTCCAGCTGAAAGAACGAGCACGTACCAGACAGCAGCTTCCGCGCCGGTAAAGTCCAGAGAATCCCGCACAAATACCATCTCCGGGGTCACGCCAGTGTTGAAGCCAGTCAGAATCTGAAAACAATCCCGTCTGTTAAGTTTACAAGAAAAATGCATAATTTCAGTACACGTGTAAAGTCAGATGTATAACGGCATCTTGCCTGTAGTTTTGTTCCCTTAACAAAGAATATCCGCCTTCTATCTGACTATGTCAAAAAATAATTAGGAAAAACTGTGGAAGTCAACATACTAGTGAGTGTCATAAAAGATGTACAGCAAATATGATGAGAGTAGCTTAATAATAGCAAATCAAACATTAAAAATATTTAAATATTTTTTAATATAAAAAAGTTTGTAAAACCATTTTCTTTTCAGACTGATTATTCTTATATCTATTTACATAAAGTCTGTATTTTACTGGAGCATCAAAAAGATGCGCTTTTACCATTATTTGTTTATAAGCCTAAGCGTGTATGAAAACAAGGACTAGCAAAGAGAAATAAGTATCAAAAGAAGAAAAAATAAGTTTATTTTAAAAAGATGCAGAAAAACTTGACCACAAAAATAAGTACATTACAGTGTATTTACCTTCTTACAGATCTATCCACATCCACTAAAACACAATCTGAAAGACGAATCTTACATCCATACTTTACTTGATACTTGCTCTGATTTAACATAGGATTTTCAATTATCAACACGCCGTCTACACCTTAATTCACAGTGTCTGCATATAATGTATTGGAAACACAACTGCTCCTTGTGCCTGCGGGAGGGGATTTCACTGCAGATGAACAGCCCCTTCTATGAAAGGGGGCACCTCCTGCACAGAAAGTTTGGAGCGTTCCCTCCTCCTCCGCACCGGAGGCTCCGCTCTGGATAAGACATCACTCAGCATCGCTCTCCCTTCGGTAACATTTCCCTAGTATTTCACAAGGGTCAAATGTTACCTACAAGCACAACTGAAACAATTTAGATTTTTTAAATAGTTATTTTATTCGTTTCTAAATATACTCGTTATCTCTGTTCTTTTATTATTCTGATTATTTTATTTAAAATTTTCCATTTCACCCACTGATGCTTTTTAAAACAACACGACTCAGTGACATCAGCCCTTACTCCACTGCACAAGGCCAGTAAGTGAATCAGTCCCACAAAGAGTTATACGTAATACAAGTTGCATTACTTGAGCAACAGCGTATTTGTAGTTAAACCAGTTATGGATTAAATTTCTGTGGCAGCTTTTGCAGAAGATTTTAATAATAATCTTTCTCATAAGAAGTCCAACCACCAGATATTAATGAAAAATATCCATTCTTTATGGAAAGGTAAATAAAGTTTTAGACAAACTGTAAATTTGTCCTGTAAACAAGATTATAACAAGGTTTTATTATATTATTCAGAGGTAACCATGTTCCACAAAAGAAAAGGGAGAAGTATTTTGAATAAATTCTTACGATCCTGTTGAAAAATTGATTTGTGTTTCTGTTCTAGATGTTGCAGGAAACCAAAAAGAAATAAACCAGAATCAACAAAATATTATTAAAAAAAATATATATATACGTAAAACTTTTCCCTGGAATGATAATTAGTATTTTTTTAAAGTTGTTATAAACTTGGATGTTTGGAAAAACGAAAAAGTAACTTTGAAAAGTACAATATTACCTTAATTCCACCCACTTGGCCATAATCTGTGTGGCATCATTTTAGCTGACCTCCACTTATAATGTAGAGTTTGAAAAATTCAGATTCCAATACAATGCATATTGTACATTACATATCAAAGGCTAAAAATTTCTAGTAAAAGAAAATAGACTTTGTATATGGCATTTATTTCACGTTACCTTTCTCTGTTTCATGAAAATACGTTCAGTGAAATTATGTCAGATGTTAGGGTAACTATGTCTGTACACAAACAAGGTGATATGGACAGAAGTTGTGTTTTAAATACTGCCCTTCAAGGGTTTGGGAACAGTATTTTCATATTGCACAGTTTTAATATTAATACAGTGTCCAACACTACATAATACTCAGAGCCATAAAATCGTAAGATTTTTAGTCTTTAGTGATGCTTGAGAAAGACATTAACCCAGTGCACTAGGCAGGGGTGGGGTTCAGAGGTGGGTGACACGAACCAGATAAACGCCTCCCCTCACACTGGTATGCTGGGCTGCCTTCTGGCCCAGGTATACGTTACTCAGCACTACCAAGAGATGCAAGGAGCCACTTCTTTTTATTTTTTTTCCTCTCCATGAAAAGCATACCTATCGGTTATTTCCATTTAAAGGATACCTTCCCAAGATTTCACCTGCAGCGTCTCTGATGTGGTCTAGGTGAAATCACGCATACTAAATATTGCCTGTCCCTCCCAGAGATGGACTGAAATGCCATTTTGTTCATAACCAAGAGGAAGATTAAAAAAAAAAAAAAAGAAACGA